>OX632356.1:27402212-27852212 GCA_951751655.1 Ophion costatus
CGTTCAAAGGTCCTCCGCGAGATTTTTCATAACTTCGTTAATTAATAATATTTTTAATGAAATTTGGTACGCAACTTTGTTAATGTATTAGGACTTGGAATTAATTTGTGGCGTTTTTTTAATGAAAAAAATATTTGTAAATGAAAATAAAAAATACATTAATGAAAGTACATCACTTTCTACTACTTTTGACCATCTTTCGGGCATCGTACGAATACCGTGTCGGAAGAACGCCTCGTCTTTAGATGCAATCCACGAATCGAATCATTTTTGACAATCTTCGTGAGGAGTGACCTTCTGCCCAGACAGGCTGTGAGCCACCGAACGAAACAAATGGTAATCAGAAGGAGCGATATCTGGAGAATATGGCGGGTGGGGTAGGACTTCTCATTTAGCAATAAGTATTTCCAGATATGTTTGTATCAGTTTTGCGACGTGCGGACGAGCATTGTCGTGCAGCAAAATGATTTTGTCGTGTCTTTCGGAATATTCCGGCCGATTTTCATCCAATGCATGGCTCAAGCGCATCAATTGCCGTCGGCGGCGATCCCCAGTTATGGTTTCATTCGGTTTCAGCAGTTCATAATAAACCACACCCCTCTGTTCCCATCAAATACAGAGCAGGAGCTTAGACCCATAGATATATGGCTTTGCCACTGATGTTGATGGTTGGCCGGGCTTAACCGATGCCTTTCTGCGCTTCAGATATTCGTAATGGATCCATTTTGCATCACCAGTGACAATTCGATGCAATAAACCTTTTCTTTTCTCCCGTTAAAGCAGCAGTTCACATGTCAAAAGACGCCTCTCAATGTTCCTTGGTTTCAATTCATATGGGACCCAATGTGCTTCCTTCTGGATTATGCCCAAAGTTTTAAGACATTTTCTTACCGTCGATAAGTCGACTCCCATAATGATGTAGACAATTCTTGAAGTGTTTGAGATGATTCTTCATTGAGCAATGCCTCCAACTCATTATTTTCAATTTTTATCGGCTGGCCAGGTCGCTCCTTGTCATCCAAGTCAAAATCACCAGCTTTAAAACGTGCAAACCACTTCCGACATGTTTGCTCAGCTAGAGCATGTTCACCACACACTTCCACTAAAATACGATAAGCTTCAGCAGCACTTTTGTTCATATTAAAGTAATGAAGTAAAACTCCACGCAAAAACACTTTATTTGGCACAAATGTTGACGTATTCAATAAATTACAAAGTGCTGTTGTTTACGATTCAAAAAGAGGTTATGTACAGGAAATGACATTCAATGATAGCTGTTTCACGATAAATACATTGCTGTCGGCAACAACGAAATACTGTACTACCTACGCCATCTCTTGTAAAACGCTACGAATCAATTCCAATACCTAACATATAGAACTAAATGTCCAAACGATTTGTCAGTCATCTTACTTATTCCGTCAAAATATATATTTTTTGATAACTCTAATTTTCGGGTCGTCACAGTAGCCTAGCCCCTTAATACAACGCAATCTCAACCGTCAATGGCGAAATAGAACTTTTACGAAAGAACGAGAAGGACCTCGGTCAAGAAAATACCGCATCTTTTTGAAAACATGAAGCCAATGCACTGCAAAAACAAATGTGTTGCTTTTACCCACTTTAGGTGTGTAAATGGCCGTAGACACTTTTTACACGTTTTAACGTGTGTGAAAAGTAACGGCGTAAAAATAACACGGATAGATACGTTTAAACAAAACACGTCTGTTATTTTCTTACACACGTTGAAACGTGTAAAAGTGTATACAGCCATTTACACACTAATAGTGTGTAAAAACAACACGCTTATTTTTGCAGTACTGTATATATAATACATGGGATGCATCGGAATAATAAGTTGAATAACGAAAGCTTTTTATCGTCAAAATGTATGCATTTATTGAACTGAACTCAACAGTACTTATGTATTACTCTGTAATGAGAGGTGTCACTGTTCGCATAGGCTGGGTTTGCATACAGCTTCACGATGACGGCCGCTTTTTGGTGGTCGGCGATGACCTCGAAACAAGAAGTGGTCGCTAAACATTCAATGCAGCTGTCGAGGTTTTGAAAAATAGATTCCAATTGCAAGTTCCTCCACGTGACAAACTCAAAGATGATCTATAAATTAAACAAAAAATTAAGACCGAATATGGTCTTCAATTAACCGGTTAATCAATCAATGTCAAATCAACTAATGAGTTTCACGTGATGCCGTAACCAAAGCGATTTAAAAAAAATATGATCAATAACTCGCAATTAACACACTGAGAATGTGTTGCTTTTTCCCGTGTTATTTTTGCTCGTGTGTTGCTATCAACATGTGTTGTTTGGTCCAATGTGTGTAAATATGCATTTTGTATGTAAGCGTTCTAATAAGCGTGTGTGTTCTAATAAGCGTGTTATTGATGGGGACAGGTACGAACATCTGTAATAATTTACTGCGTAAAAATTGCACACTCACATGTGTAATTTTAGTGCATAACGTGTGTAAATGTAACGTTTTACGTGTTACCAAACGCATAACTGTGTAGAATCAACATGGCAACGCGTGTCTAGCCTTCATGTTGTGTTACTTCTACATGAACACACGTCAAACACGCCTAGTTTTTGCAGGACAGGTACTTGTAGAAAACTGAACTGCTATATAATCGATAGTTTTTTTTTGTTGCCAACACGAATCCCCAACGTTGGTACGTTTTCCAAGACTTCCGGTTGAGACTTTTCACCTTCGTTTTTGGATCTCGAGCATTTGCGCATTGCGAGATAAGACTGCCGCTACGCGAAGCACTTCAGTTTCCACCGCTTTCTAATTTCCTACATCGCAACGTGCTTACTGTTAGTTTTCCTCTCTAGTTAGAGCCGTAAATCCTTTAGCCGGACATGAAGTTAAAATTGCGCGGTGGTTAAAAGATTGCGGAAGAAAAGTTGAAAAAAAATGTTCTAACCTACCTTGTCAAAAGTCACGTACGTCAAGGGCCGTTTTATTCATATCATGTGCCTGCAGGGCGAAAGACATTGGAGAGAGAAAAAGAGAGAGAGAGAGAGAAATAGAGCCAGGGAGAGTGAGAGGGGAAGAGAGAGAGGGGGGAGGGAGGAGGCTTTAAAGTCTTTCACGAGTACTTATGCAAAGTATGTGCACGGGTGTGTTTAAAGTGCAGGAGCATTGACTCTCTACTCGCCGCTTCCCTGTTTTCGCGTGCCCCGCAGGGCGCTGCGATTACAAAGTTCTGTGAAGGCTCGTACAAGCCCGCCAAACTCCGCGTAGCCCGCGAGGAATTCGCGAAAAAGGTTCACCGGAGCACGTGATTGCGCAGCCGCAACCCCTAAAGTTTCCTTTTTCTCCCGAACCCCTTCATCGCGCGTTTGGCAGGAAGATCGAGAGCTCGGTCATCGATCTACTCGAAAGTGACGAATCTGGGTCAGATGCCCTTTGACCCTGATTCTCGAGACATGTCTGCGCTTTCGGAGAGAATCCGAAGACGGAGAAGTTTTCCAAGACACGCCTCGCGTTGTGTCGTAAACGGCAACAAATCCATACCAAATATTGTCACTTCTTTAAATGACAGTTGTTCGTACAATTGTTTACTATACGTGCAAATAAATGTCCCTGCTCATATTGACCATTTTTTATATGGACAGCTAACCATCCAAAATATTGAGTGAATGACTAAAGTGATAATGATTTTTCAAAGTCGACAAATGATATACCACTTAAACTTAGTTTATATACCGTAAAACGAGGTCACTTTGACATCAAGGGTAACTTTGACATTTTTGGGGCTACTTTAACAGAGCGCCAAAATACAGTTTAAATGAGCGTAGAGCGAGCCCGTGTGATTGAACAAGAATTTGTTGTTCAACTTTACTATAATGGTGCTGAAGATGATTGGAATGTTCGTCAAGTTGATTTTCATTTCAATGATAGGCACTTAAACTAAGACCGTTTAAGTGCCTATAATAGTACCCTAGGTACTTGATATTTTTATGGAAAATGTTTCCTTAAGGGAGGACACCACTGTAACTACCCATTTTCGACCGTTGGCTTTGGATTTTTTTTTCAGAAAAACATAAAACATGGTCAAAAGAACTTTTAGGTTTTATAAAGTATATATAGAAGTATTTTAAAAAACAAATATTTCTCATAAGAATACAACATGGTGACAAACGAGTCGAACATTTTTTGTTTATTATATTAGTTTTAGCAGTCGAGTACGGGGGGAAATAAAAAAATAATTAAACAAAATAGAGACAAGTTTGAAAAGGGTTCGTTTCTTGACTATAATTTTCATATCGTGTGATATATTTTTTACAATTTTTAAATAATCGAAAAAAAGGGCTAGTACTTGACTGTTAAAGCAATCTAAGAAGCTACAGTAAAAATTTCAAGTCGATTGGACGAAAATTGTTCGAGATCGGCTGCGTGCCAATTTCAAAAACATTGTTTTTTGAAAACATCTTTTTTCATTGTCGTGTAATTTTTTTAAAGTAAAAATTTACTCGAAATAAGTTCAATGTATACTTATTAACATACCTCTTTTCCAAATACTGGATAAGTAATCTAATAAACCAAAAAAGTCGGTAAAAACGGCCTTTTTTAGCCTGTCACAGTGGTGTCCTCCCTTAATAAAGACAACAATCTGATTGTACAAAATCGTTGTTTTTTATTTAATTCCTTGTATAATGCATAAAACATTACATTTTTGTATCGAAATGATGTCATGGTAATGCTTTATCTTTGACATAAGTTGCATTTCAATGCCTTGTCAAAGAAATCTCTCACTCGAGGGTACATTGACAATTTTGAAAAAAAAGTATATAAAATTGTGGGGGTGTGGTGGGGCTTGACTTTCTTATACGTTTGACAGCTACAGGACACATTCGATTTCTGTGCAATGGAAGAAACGTCGATGGTATTTACTGGAAATGCCCATGATACATGATGGTAATGATGAAACGGACTAGATCATTGAAAGGGCAATTATAATATGGCTGGCACAAGTCAACATTGTTGAATTTCTTGGCAATAGTTTCCTCCAAAAGTATGTGACTCTCATGCATAAAACATAACTACCATAAATTCTTCTCACCTGACCAAGACGTCGAAGTTGGCATCACTTCTTTCTTTTTTGGCCAGCCGCAGGAACAATCCCTCGCAAATTCTTGGTGTCAAACCCGGATCTTCCTGCAACGATAAGGATTTCGTTTGAATTTTTTTATTTTTCCTATCGGTGATTCCGGGTTCATTGAAGGTTCGGCTTGTCCAGCATCAGAGTCCGCGGCATGTAATGGCAATACTAAAGGTATTCCTTTCGCGGAGGGTCGTATTTTGTGGAGGCATGCATAAGCAGGGCCCTTCTGAATCATCGGTAAATTACAATGGTGCTTGATAAAAAATAAGTTATAATTAATTATTATACTCAACGATAAACTGGAATAAAAAATTTCGTGCCAGTTCAGTAGATTCAGACATTTTCACATTTTCTCTGAAACGTCGCAGCTACGAAAGTTCGTCACCTGTTCACATCTTTCCAAGGCTTATAATTAATGTTTTCTTTAAGACCGTCTTCTAGTCTAGAATTTTGAAAAAAATCGATGTTTTTTGCATATTTTTCATGTTTAGTCTTTTAAGAATATAGCCTCCAAAAGAAATTTAAAATTCCAAATATTTATGGAGTTACAGCAGTGGTTAGTGAGGTGGAAAGTAAACCGGCGAAATGTAAGTATGTGTACCATTATATGACTTACAATTAGACTGCCTGAAACTTTTTTCGAATCTTTAAACGCGTTTTTTTCGAAACTACTTTTTTCGATACGATTGACATATCTCAAGTTGTAACGAACCGATTTACTTGACATTTTTTATGAACCTTCTCTATATACCCCTCTATCGCCCCTACCAGATTTATCGCGAAATTTTGTTAATAACTATTTTTAAAAAATCAAAAATCGTGGCAATAAGCGGCAAAAAATGACCTTTTTTTTAAACAGCCGCCATTTTGCGATCTTTTTTGTCTGAGGTAGGGGCATGACATCCTTACTAATTAAGAATCTGTTTTCATTTTTTTTTCTGATGACCAGGAGGGTTGGAATCGTGTCAACCAGGAGAGGCCGTTTTTTTCCACCCCCACTTTACCAGCCCGTAACTATCGGAATTATTGTTTTTTTTTTCAATTTTTTAATATAATCCTAAAGGATGAATAAATATGTGGTAAAAAAATAGATACTAAAAATATTTTTTGTTTTTTTTATCGCATCTCAAAAAACCCCCAAATTTTGGCCCTCTGGACCATAGAAGACGGCCTTAAGGGAGGCTTCTACTTTGTTGGACCAAAAACGTAAACTTTGATTGAGGCTCACGAAGAACTTTTTGAAAAAGAGAAAGGTGTACTCTATGGTCCTGACATAGCAGATTAGGTGTGAGTATGAAACTTTTCTTTTTGTTCGCACATAAACTTCACTGCAACTTTAAACGCGTTTTTTTGGAACCACGTTTTCCAATTTTACGGAAGTGCTCCTGCGCGACCTAGATTAGCAATCTGAAATTCGGCAGGCACGTGTACAATAAATGTCTTCATTGTTTAAATCACGTTGTCCAAAAATATTGCAACGCACTCCTTTTATAAATCAAAAACTGCAAAATTGTTTCGTGAAAAACTAAACTTCCCCTTTGATCAGTATTTTTTCTTCTTTATTGTGATTCGACGCGTACATATAATATCGTACAAAGCAAAAGTATGTTTGATTTCTTTTTTGCGTCAGATCACCTGTTCAGGCCTTAGAACTTTCGCATAAGTGGTCCGCTTGTGTAATTTCGTCGTAGAGGCCTAGGGAAGATGACGTCAGTCGGCGTCAAATTATAAGCTCAAGTTTAATTTCTTCCGACGAATAGTGAAACATCGGTGCTTTAATATCATTTCCAAGTTCATCAAAGGGGGAGTTCCGTCTATTTTTTATATTGAAAACACCATTTTCGGCTTTTTGCATTCTTATATAGCTTATATCCTTGAAAATAGGCCCTCCAAATATTGTTGACAAATTCGCAAAATTGACAGTGTTATAGAGGTTTGAATGGACCAGTGCGCCGCAGGTATAACACGAGCCGTACGTACAGAATAAGATCATCCTTCGGGGTTCAAAAAGAACGGAATGCTAAGAGAGAGGCGAGCAATGCTCAGTGCAATTTTGCGTAAGTGAATGAAATCAACGATTATTTTTACCAATTCATACCGAAACTTTAAATGCGTTTTTCCCGAAACCACTTTTTCAAACTATTACCCCCGATATCTCAGGAACCACTGAACCCATTCGCCCAAAATTTACGCGAGGTTTATCAGAATACAATTCCGTGCGTAAAAAAATGACGACCTGTACGACGTGAAGAAGACTGAAGAAAACTATAACAAAACATAACCGTGGCACCATTTAGTAATTTTGAAAAATTCATTTCGATCGAGCTATGTGCTGTAAAGGGTCATCTAATAAACCAAAATACCTGGATTTTTGTCTCGATCATTTGTTCAAATCGAAAAACGTGCGCAATCGTGGGTAGGGGAACTCGGGGCGAGACGAATACGAGGGGTAAGATGGATCCTAACCCCTTCGTTGGCATTGACGCAATAGTTCGTCAAATAATTCCGTGCCTTGTGTGCCATTGACGCAATAGTGCGTCAACCTTTATTTCCCTATTGAACTTGCTCTGATTTGAAATCGGAGCCTCACTCGGGGGTTTTTGGGCTCGCTGAATCCGAATTTGAAGTGAAAATTTGGAAATTCAAAATGGCGGCGCCAATATGGTGGACAAAAATAAAAAACTTTACTCGATTTAGATGAAAATTGGTACTCGGGGATTTTTAAGGTCCCTTATTACGAATCTCAACGTTAAGTTTGAAAATTCAAAATGGCTGCGCTAGAATAGCGGACCCAAACTGAAAATTTTACTCGATTTAGATGAAAATTGGTACTCTGGGATTTTCGAGGTCGCTTATTACGAGTCTGGATACAAAATTGAAAAAAAATTAATGGCGGACGTAATATGGCGGACGAGAGTGCAAAAAACAGCTCGATTTGGATAAATCTTGGTACTCGGGGGTTTTCGAGGACGCTGAGTGTGATGCTGAACTCAAAATGAAGGAATTGTTCATCGTAAATTCAATAACATGGAGCATAATACAATAAATAGGTGGAAATATATGAAGCTCGAGTACCGAGTTTTATCTAAATCAATCTGTATTGTTTGTATTTTCATTCACCATATTTGTTCATCATTGTGAATTCCTGAATATTCAGTTCAGATTCGTAATCAGCACCCTCAAAAAACCCAGAGTACAAGTTTTCTGGATCAAAAAATGTTCCTGCCATTTTGGGCTCTTTTTGTCGAATTCTCTCTGCCAACGAAGGGGTTAAGCCTGGCCACTAAACAGTATGTACGAGCGCAGTGCTCCCGTTGGACTTTGGAGGAGAGGTGGTGAGGTGAATGAGTGTGAAAGTATCAACTGTGGCGGGAGCACGCGTTCGGAGTGAGAAAACAATATCGATTTTTTGACAAAACGATGTAATTTTTGATAAAGTTTAACATCGTTTCAGTTTATTTGAGTTGCTGATATTGCTCAGAGACAGGTAGGTAAACACGATGAAAGTACTAATTATTAATATAATGAGAAAGGTTAGTCAGAAATGTTCAAGGTTATTGCGTGATTTTTTATTAATTCGTTAACCATCTAATCGGGCAAGATGAATACAAGCTATCGCAAACCCGGAATATTTTTAAACCTACCACTATTTACGTTAGAAAGGGTGAAATGAAACTAGTAAAGCATTTGTTTCCTCTTCAACCGGTGTTTCTACCAGGGGAAGAAATAAAACTTGCAAATTATCAAATTGACATTGAAGCAAGATTATTCGGACCAATCCTATATAACTGAGACGATTGGCTTATCAAATTGATGGTATTGAGAATGAAACCACTTTTATATGTGGAAGATGCCAATAACTCGTGTCCCATCATTATCCCAACGCTGTTTCATCTTGCCCCGCATACGGGGTAAGAAGGGAAAAATAAACGTTTAATTCAAAACATGTATTGTGTGGTACAAATCAGAAAGAGTGATTTTTTTGCTTCTAAAATTAAAAACTTCATAAATGTTGATTAGTTAGAAAAATAATTAAAGTTGACTGGCTCATATATGTATTGTTTTATTTGAACATGACCTTAGCGTTATCATCTTGCCCGACTTCGCCTACCGATGAAATACTGCCTCGTGCGGTTCAGCGTGCCAAGCAATGACTCAACGAAATGTCTTCTAAAAATGTGTATAAGCACAAAAAAATATCAATCAATATATACGCAAAAGGACTATTACGGATCTTCCCCCTTAGCGTGCATCATTAAAATTGAAGAAAATTACAAAAATCTCTATCGCGGTACTTCAATACCCGATTATTGATGTTTTAATGAAGCCAGCAAAAAAACAACGTATCGACCGATAGGAGAGATTACGATATTGCGCCACTACGGTTCGTGAAAGTTGTATAGCGAAGCTTCCAGTGAGTATAAGCTCTCGCCCAAGAAGCACGATTAATTATTCTCGATAGGACTTTATAGATTGGAATTTAACGAGGAGGATTATCGGGATAAAATAAATGAGGAAAGTCCTTCTCCAATTTGGGATATAAAATATAGCGAAGGCTTATCTCGTTAGCACCTTCGAGCCCATCATCGTGTAGGTCTTTCCTGATGCACTTTGGCCATAGGCTACCAAACAAGAGTTGAAGCCGTTGAAGAGAACCTCGAGTATCGATTCGCCGAGTGTCTCGTAGATCTTTGATTGGCTGGCGTATTTCTCGGCTTGCGGATCGGACGAATCGAAGCAATAGTCGAATCCATACTTTCGTGTGCGTTCGCGACTGTCACCTGCCTTGCTCGACGATACCTTGAGATTCGTCAACGAAATTGCCTTCTCCTCGGTATGGACCACAATTTCCGAACCGGTGAAATGAACTTCACTGGAAAATAAATTATCGGGGATCAGAACACGTATTGCATGGATGTGCTTCTCTAAATTGTATCGTACTCAATCTTCCTACGAAAATAACAAAAAGAATTTCGCAATTGTACCTCCGGAATAATTAATAATGTTTCACACAACTCGAAAATCGTGGTGGAAAAAGAGTGCCAATTTTTTTTTTCAAGACTTCGATAAGAATACAAAAAGTGTTCAACGAGTCTAGTTGTAACAGTCGAAAACAGCTTGTTTTTGGGATTTTTCAAATCGAAAATCGTGTTGACAAATTTCTACAAGGATTCGGTACTCGAAAAAATATCACCTGAAGAACACTCGATAATTATTTGTGTAAAAATATTTAACTACAATCGATTTACAGTCGATGTTCAAGAAGCACCTCTCAAAAACGCCTTTTACGGTGAGCAATGCCCTTTTGAACCAGGTTATCTAATATAAAAAAATGAAACAGATTTTATTGGAATAATAGTTTATCCTATGATCGATCGGAAAAATCTTCAAAACATCTAATTTAAAAAAAACGGCTCGTGTTCGAAGTCCAAAGTCTTGATTTTTGCGAAAAAATTGCCATTTTTCGTTCATCGAGTCGAAACTATACATTGGAAAAAAATCATTTGATCAAAAATACTATATTTTTATATCTAGACAAAGGCCGAAACATTTCAGAAAGATCAATGCAGTACCGTGAAATGTGATAACTTTGGACAGGTTTTGGAAGTTTTTTGGCAGGCACCTTTCTTTAACATCCTAGATTCCAACTTTTTGGTCCAATAGAAAAGTGTCCTTTGGCTATCAAATGTCCAATAAAGTTAAGCCCTACCACCCCCACAACATTATATATATATATTTTTTAAGTCTAAAAGTAACCTCGAGTTTGTTTGATAAGGCATTGAAATGCAACTGATGGCAACTTTGACATCATTTTTATTTAAAAACTAAATATATCATGCATTATACATGGAGCTAAATGAAAAACAATGATTTTTTACAATCAAATTGCCATCTTTGTTAAGGGAGGACTCCACTGTGACAGGCCGAAAAATGTGGTTTTACCGATTTTTTTTGTCTACAGGATTATTTATTTGGAATTTGGAAAAAGGGTATGTCATTGAGCATACATCAAAGTTATTTCGTGTAATTTTTTATTTTAAAAATTTCATACGAATATTTGAAAAAAAATGGTTTTCTCATAACGATGTTTTTGGAATCGGCACGCAGCAGAACTCGAACAGTTTTCGCCCACTCGCGCTTT
The DNA here is from genome assembly GCA_951751655.1 of Ophion costatus. NCBI lineage: Eukaryota > Metazoa > Arthropoda > Insecta > Hymenoptera > Ichneumonidae > Ophion > Ophion costatus. The sequence goes on from OX632356.1 coordinate 27,413,487, forward strand.
TTCCGATTAATTGAAAATCGTAAAAAATATATCACTTTTGATATGGAAATTATGGTCCAAAAAACCTTTTTTTTAAAATTTGTCTACTTTTTTTGAGATATTTTTTAATTTATTCTTTTGACAATTAAATTTCTTTTGCATACTTCAATATGTAACTAATAAAACCTAAAAGTTCTTTACGCTTGGTAGTTTATTCCTTTCTTCAAAAAAATCCAAAGAAAACGGTCGAAAATGGGCAGTTACAGTGGTGTCCTCCCTTAAGGGGGGATTGTCTTTTTTTCGCAAAATTTACCGCTTTTTGGGAATTTTTTTGTGAAGAAAGTATACAACGGAAAACTTGTGAAACTTGGCATATAGTTTTATTGATCTGTTTACTACACACAAAAAAATGTTTAAACAATTTCATCAAAAAATCCGCCTCCCACCCCCCTCGACGCGCGATGGTCCTTTTTTGATGGTGTGCACGATTACAGCCTTCACGTTCATCCTGCAACAAAAACCCAAAAAGCATTTTACTTTAGACACATATAGCTATCGTTTGATGAAGCAAAAAAGCAATACGTTTAATAGTTTTTTATTGATAACAAAAAATCGATCAATTTTTTTCGAAAAATCGATACTTCAAGTTCAAAACGTCACTAAATCGTCAATTTTTTTTTTCCCCCTTCATCGAACGATAGCTATATGTGTCTAAAGTAAAATGCTTTTTGGGTTTTTGTTGCAGGATTAACGTGAAGGCTGTAATCGTGCACACCATCAAAAAAGGACCATCGCGCGTCGAGGGGGGTGGGAGGCGGATTTTTTGATGAAATTGTTTAAAAATTTGTTTGTATGTAGTAAACAGATCAATAAAACTATATGCCAAGTTTCACAAGTTTTCCGTTGTATACTTTCTTCACAAAAAAATTCCCAAAGAGCGGTAAATTTTGCGAAAAAAAGACAATCCCCCCTTAAAGAAACATTTACATAAAAATATGTCGTGCCTAGGGTACAATTATAGGCACTTAATCAGTCTTATAATTATCATTGAGACCAAAATCAACTTCAGCAACATTACAATCAACTTTAGCAAGATTATAATAAAGTTCAACAACATATTGTTGTTCAAGTTTATTCCCCACCTCTGCGCCCGCCACAGAAGATCACGCTGGCTCGCTGCGCGCACATTTAAACCGTATTTTGGCGCTCTATTAAAGTAGCCCCAAAAATAGTCAAAGTTACCCTTAATGTCATAGTAACCCGGTTTTCCGGTATTGGTTTGAAAAAAGTGATTTTTCGCGTTTTACAACTAGGTATAACCCCTTAGAACCGAGAATATTTCATTGCTCTACGGTCTCCAAGTGCAATCCTCTTTGATTTTCCCCTTTTTTTAAAGGAGAAAATGTAAAATGTACTATCAAAAACAAAGTCAGCATTGTCATCATGACGGAAAAGTCGGTTCCGCATCGATACGATAGTTTCGTTTTATATTTATTTTACTCGTGTCGACGGAAGTGCTCTACCCCATCTCCGTGTACACGTCTATACATATATTCAGACATATATGTCAATGGCGAGGAGTCATCGTCTCGCCGTGCGCGAGACGATGGTTCTTTTTTCCCCCACTCCGAAAGGGGACCTCGCAAGCTCACAAAGCCAAGGTTCACGATCGCGTCGACACAAATCCGTACCGCATACGTGCAACTTGTATTTCCGTGCAACATCGAGCACGTATACGACCCTCGCGGGACACGTCGCGGGGGACCGCGTCTTCGTGCCACTGAAGAACGTTTCGAGGAATGAAAAAATGCAACCAGATCTTTGTTTTTCGAACAAGACCGAATTTTTCGTTGCGGAGGAAGCGTAACGATGCGTTAAGGATCACTTCCACGGGGTCAAAAAAGAGTCTAAATTTATTTTACCCTAAGCTGCTCTGATTGATGTTTACGTATGTTGATTATTCGTATTATCGATTATGGTGTGCCAAATGTTGTGGTAAATGATGAATTTATTGCACGTGGAGAAACAAAAACTGAAAAATTAGATTGTCAACGACTCGGTAGTAATCTTCGTAATAATATTAACGTAATAAAATTCAAGCCTATTAAAATAGGCTTGAATTACCTCAGCGGAATTAAGGGGCCAGTCCACTTTGGAGCCACGAAGAAATGGCTATTCTAGCCATTTTTTTGAGGATTTTATAACAGATATGAATATAAAAATTGTTGGGCTTGATAAATAAAGTCTTGAAGTACATTTAAAAAAGATTTAATTCATTTTTATTCATTTTTAAGTACAAAAACTATAGTTTAACGTAACGCCTCAAGAATAGGTGGGCTAGGTAGCTCCACCACAACTCGGCAACGGCTTGTCTGAAACAAAAAAAATCAAAGTCCATTAGATTCAGTATGACACCAGCTACAAAATGACCCTCGGATATAAAGTTTTATCAAAAAATTAAAAAATGGCAGATGAAAACGAAAAAAGTTATTTTAAAAACGAGTTTTTTCGTAGTTTTTCGCAAAACAAACGAGTAAAAATCCACATTTTTAAACCATCAAGGGTCATCTTGTTGCGAATCATGTTTACGATATGTGGTTCAAATTTTAAGAGAATCGGTTTATTAGTTTTAGAGATAAACCGGTGCGATGGTCTAGTGGTTAGCGTACATGCCACTAAACCGGCGGACCGGGAGGTCGCGGGTTCGAAACCTAGTCGCGTACATTTCGTTGTGAAATGTTTTTATTCAGCATTTTGCGGCGAAATAAGACTAGCTCCACGACTGGGGGGCGAACTTGATGACCGACTGTATTGGTATAGGTTTTCCGCAGTTTCCCTATACCCAGGACAGATATGTCATGGTGAATACGATAGAGAGGGGGAAGTCAGCTGCGGCCGCAGGTAGGGGGGGTGTGGAATTGGTGGTAGACGAGAGGGAGTTGGGGAACGGGCGATATAAGGAGGGGGGTAGTGGAATGGGAGGTGGAAAGCTGAGGCGGATTGGGGCTCGTTAAAAGGGGAAGACCCTGTACGGCTGGAACGAAACCAATAAAAAAAAGATAGTTTTAGAGTTACGATGGAGCTAGATTTTAAAAACCTTATTTGGAGAAAAACGCGTTTGAAGTTTATACTATGAAAAACTCTTACCTAAACTCAAACGGCAATTCCTGCACCGTACAAAATCCCTTCTGATTTCCCATCGTCGTCGATTTCTTCGAGTGAAATTTTCAAATTGAAAATTTGCAATTTTCAAGGTGGACTGGCCCCTTAAAACGATAGGCAGAATATAATTATACATATTCGTATTATTGATACGTGATAAATGATAATACTCCATAAATTGTTGTTCGCATACTTTGTGGCGGCTTCTATTCAAATTAATTTCAAAACAAAGCTGGGTTATGTTCGCCAAACGCATCAGCTGTCACTCGCGACGTTGCTAAGTCTGTGGGTGCTATTTCGTCGTTCTGACCGTTTTCAACCGGAAATTGGAACTTTCTTGCATTATAGTGCTTTAACTACACGGTGAAGATTGGTTTTCTTATTTTTTACAATATCTATCATATCTAATCTATCGAATCTCAGTTTTCCAACGGGGTGTTGGATACGTGAGCAGAAAAACCACGATCAGTGCACTTCCGGTTGACCGTCTCCGTAAGACCACGGACGTCGGTAACTCAACGTGCTCGACTATGCAGTTTCATTGAGAAAAAACTAAACGGTCAAAATAGCCCAAATGTTGGCAATAGGCGCAAAAAGTATTCGTCAAAATCATATAAAAATTTCAAATTCGAAAGCTGAATTCGTAGTAATGATCGTACCTCCTTAAATTCGTTTGACAGGTTCAGCACGAACATCATCAAGGGAATTCAGCCTACGTGCACCTTTACCTCCTCATGATATACTATCTTTATGCTCTTTCAGGGCTCCGTTTACACACTATATTTATATTAGTCCTATGAGTATGAAATGTCCGATTTGCAGCTTCTTGTCCTTACCGATTTGTTTCAAATGGTTTCAGGAAGAACACCAATGTGGGGTGCCGAAAATGATCGTTTTGTTCGATTTTTTGGTCTACTATAATATTAAGACGGAATGACACCCGACGCGAAACTTCGATGCGGCCCCGGCTTCCGACCGGTAGGGCAGAACTCAATCGAGCTTCTGCGCCCCACCGACGGATGTCACCGCGCGCGTTCGTCACCGCGCGCGCGGAGAAATTGCGTCTCGCCTTCCACGGGCCTCGACACGCTACGCAACGCATATGTGCGTGTGTGTCGGTGCGCGTCTACACCACGGTGTGGAGAGACGTTATTGGCGCTGCCACGGGCCTCGATGCGCGTCGTCTGCAGACCACGAGGCGAGCGCCGCGCGCGGTATTCTCGTGAACTGAGCACGTCGAAGTTCGGGCGACATTTGCTCGCAATTATCAACAATTACACGACAAATCTAGATTACCACTTTTCTCCTAAGATATGCAACGAAGTGCAGTGATTGAGAGCTCAAATTGTTCGTTTTTTATGTGGCTACCCGGTCTAGCTTTTCTCTAAGTCGTGACATTAGCCAAACATCTGATTTTTCATCTTTTCGGTCTCGAGTTCCGCATGATAAGCCAATCTACGTTTTTTTTCTCAAATTCAAAAAATTTGAGGGGCTGGAAGCTGTTCGTCTATCTATTTGACGTCGTTTGGCAAAGTTTCGACGGGAATTATAGATACCCCAAAATCTCTGAAACGGCTCTTCAGATCCCGTCGAAACTTTGCCAAACGACGTCAAATAGATAGACGAACAGCTGTCTGCCTCTCAAATTTTCTGAATTTGAGAAAAAAAACGTAGATTGGTTTATCATGCGGAACTCGAGACCGAAAAGATGAAAAATCAGATGTTTGGCTAATGTCACGACTTAGAGAAAAGTTAGACCGGGTAGCCACATAAAAAACAAACAATTTGAGCTCTCAATCACTGCACTTCGTTGCATACCTTAGGAGAAAAGTGGTAATCTAAATTTGTCGTGTAATTGTTGATAATTGCGAGCAAATGTCGCCCGAACTTCGACGTGCTCAGTTCACGAGAATTCCGCGCGCGGCGCTCGCCGCGTGGTCTGCAGACGACGCGCACCGACACGCACGCGCACATGCGTTGCGGAGCGTGTCGAGGCCCGTGGAAGGCGAGACGCAATGTCTCCGCGCGCGTCGGCACCGAACGCGCGCGGTGACATCCGTCGGTGGGGCGCAGAAGCTCGATTGAGTTCTGCCCTACCGGTCGGAAGCCGGGGCCGCAGCGAAGTTTCGCGTCGGGTGTCATTCCGTCTTAATATGGAATTTGAAAAAAAAACGTACGTTATTGAGCATACAGTGAACTTATGTCGTGCAAATTTTTATTCGCAAAAATAAAAAATGAACAACATCATTGAGGTATAATAGAACCTCTTGTATTAAAAGTGTGGTCCAACGGAGGGATCGATAACTTGACAATGGATGGCCGGAAAAGTAAAAATAAACAAGTTTTATAATCTATATAAATGTACTTAGTACTCATTTTTTGTTGCTGTTTTTTCGAAAAATAAAATTCACCAAATAGCAGGTGTTTAAAAAAGTGTAACTTTGGTGACATGTTTTCTTATATTTGGAGGCTTCAAACATACTATCTTTTTTTAAACTGCAAATACGAATTTTGTTTTGTTTTTTATATTGAAAATCGGACACTTATAGGTAGAGTTATGATCCCGGTCAGGTGTAGAAAAACGCGCTTAAATGTTTTTGCATACGTAAATTGTTGCGCTACCTGCGCTTACTTAATCGTCTGTAACCCGGTCGATTTTCAATATTAAAACTTAACATTTTTCACGTATCCTTGAATACGTAAACTTTGAAAAATTGAAAAAAAATCGATTTTTTCCATCACACTGGTCTCTCGCCTTAATATTCTTGAAGTAGCAACGTTACGCGTCGCTCATCAATATCCACCTTGTTATCAGGACGCCCAAGTGGATCATTTTGGAAATTAAAATTACCAGATCGGAAATTCTCGAACTATCGACTTACTGTGAGTTCTCTAACCACATCCTTGCCAAACACTTCGCTGATCCTTCGAGTTGTCTGCGCTGCATTAGTTCCACGACACAATTCACATTCATAAATAATGCGAACTTATTCGCAACCCACACCATAAAATGGGGTATTTTGAACAGATTTTGGAAGTTTTTTGTAGGTGACTTTTTTTAACATCCTAAATTCCAACTTTATTTGCTCAAATAGAACAATGTGTCCTTTGGCTATTAAATGTATAGCAAAGTCAACCCCCACCACCATCCCACACTTTTATCTATTTTTTGTAAAGTTTTTTTAAGTAATCCCAAGTGTGGGATTTCTTTGACAAGTCATTGAAATGCAACTTATGTCAAAGATCAACGGTTACTTTGAGATCATTTTGATTAGAAAAATGAAATATTTTATGCATTATAGATGGAATTAAATGAAAAACAACGTTTTTTACAATCAAATTATCATCTTCATTAAGGAAACATTTTACATACAAAATATCAAGTACCTTGGGTACTATTATAGGCATTGAATCAGTCTTGTAATTATCATTGAGATAAAAATAAACTTGAGCAACATTACAATCAACTTGAACAACATTATAATAAACTTGAACAACAAATTTGAGCAATAATAGAAAAAAAGCGAGCTGCACACATTTCAATCGTATTTTGGTGCTTTGTCAAAGTAGCCCCAAAACTGTCAAAGTTACCCTTAATGTCAATTTAACCCCGTTTGACGTCGACTTACAAAAATTGCATCGCAAAAGGCAATTCAACCGATAATCGCAAGCCAAAACGTGCGTCTGAAAGGCTGATGACGTGTCTTCACACAAAAAAACGCCAAGAATGTCAATGTGAAATATCATAGATATCGGATATGAAACTTGATGCTTGAGGTAATCGGACATTTCGTACTGAAGGATCAAAAATATATATTTATAAAGGATCTAAAATATGTACTAACATCTAAAATATATACCACACATACCTACACTTACGCTCACGTTGTAAGGAGAAAAAAAGTTGCTTTCTTTTATGCGGTAATTGATGTAGTTTCGAAAAGTACTTCACTCATTTCAACAATTCATCAAGCGTCAGGACGCTTATGTCTTTCCGGTAGACATGGACGAGCACGTTGTATTAAAATAGAGCGAAGCTAAGGCGATAAAAGTGAAACAACGGAGAGAATATACGTCTGGGCGCCATTTAATTGCACACGCTGCTTAAGCCGATGAACATCCATCAAAATGGTGTATAGAGAAATGGTTGCCAATACAAAGTTTTACAAAAAAGTTCACACACATATATATCGAAATAGCCTCGAATAAGACGTTTTCATTTGAGGCTTCCGGGAAATAACATCACAGAGCTTCAACGAAGTTAAGAAAAGTTTTTTTTTATTAATCACTCGATAATTAATCGTGTAGGAAGCTATTAAAAAAATGAAGAATATACGAAAATAAGAGAAACCCAAATAAATCGCAAGAACATTTTTTTAATGGGATATTTCCACGGAGAACAAAAAATTAGCTTGATTCACCAGTCCCAAAAAAAATACACGAGTATAAATTTCGTCGCCTGAGCCGCTTATACTTTAAGGCAGTAGTCTGGTCTAGAAATCCATCGTCTAGAAGATCATTTCTACGAAAGGGAAGAAGGAGCAATCTATGGACCTGGTTTGGCAGATTGACTAGTAAGCATCGATAATTCAATATAAACCTCATCTAACGGTATCAAAACTTTGAACGCCTTTATCTCGGAACTATGTTTTTCAAATCGGCGCCCACGATATCTCGATAACTAATCGGCCGATCGAGCTCAAATTTTGCACATACCTTCGGTAGCCTCTTTTTGAAGACTGGTAGCAGAATTGAGTCGAACAATAATTTTGCCCACATTTTATAACTCGTCGAATACCCGAAAATGTATGATGTATCGTTAATCAAAGTTTAACAGGCCGCCATTTTGTAACAAAATTTTTTAAAATACTAATTCTGCTACCAGTGCTCAGAATACTCGTCCAGATTGAGAATATGTATATTTTTTTCTCAGATGCATACATCACCCAGAGTGGGCGCCGATTGAGGCGGTTTTCGGCGGACCATGTTGTAAAAAAAATAAAAAACTACATGGAAATATTTAAAATAATTTTTTTTTTAAATGTAGATACATTCTCAAAGGATCAATAACTACCTATGTAAAATTTCATCAAGACAACTTCAACGATTTAAAAGTTATTCCAATCCAAAAATTACGTCAAAAATCTCGCTCTAGACCAGACTACTGCCTTAAAAGCTCTCGTTGAGATGTAATAAAACATGCTAAAAAAATTCAAAGCCGGCGACTTTTGTTGTAGTTTTCCGTCGGTTTTTAGCAACGCAATACTGCTGTTAGTTCCAGCCAACTATTAGATGCCTTCCCTGCGCTGTATACCGATATGATACATATACTCTATGCGTGCACTGTAAAAAATTTCTGTATGAAAATTAATACACAAGTATAGGAAGTTTTTATGCGGATACCGCTTATGAAATTTCAGATACGACTTTGAAAATCCAAAACAGGTTATTTGAAAAATGAAAGTGTAGCTCCGTAATATTAATATACTTGTGCGTTTGAAAAATAATGCACGTGTAAAGAAATATTCACATCCAAGTATATTGAAATTAAGAACCATTTGGTGATATCAATATACGAGTGTATATTAAATTCAAGAACCATTTGCTAATATCAACATACGGGTGTGTATTAAAATTACTGATCCTAAGTATTAAGTTTATTTCAGAAATGAATAATTAAGCCCACTGAAAATGTGACTCGTATTTATCCTCCTCGACGGGAGCTAAAGATAAAAAAAAAGGTGATTTTTGTGAAATTTCTTTCTTCAACACCTGGCGGCGTAAAAAATGGAAAAATAATTTTCTTCCGGAAAAGGCGAGCTCAAGAACTGCGACTCTGCCGTGGATATGGAGAGGTAACGAATTTGTTACACTCTCCGACGCGCGTACGAGTTGCAAACGCGTCTGTTTTTCCCAGGACGATCGTAGCCGGTGGTCGGGTTATATGCCCGACCGAAGCTGCGAGTGGCTATGGGAAAGTGCGGAACAATGCGCCGTCCCTCGGACGCTACGCGAACTACGCGCGACCATCGGTCGTCGCGAGCGGCCGAAGTGGGTTGAGCGCGTTTTGTATTTGCAATACTCTGTTTTTTATATTTGAATTAATATACAACTGTTGTAATCTTTAATTTAAGGCACGGGTTAATGCAATACATTTTCCACAAATTTACAAACTTGTCTTTGAAATTCCATGTTCCATCTATTAAATTCTATATCCACGTTAGAATTTCATGTGACTATTTTAAATTTACGATACAAGTGTTTCAAATTTAATTTCATCTACTGAGTTCGTAAAATTCAATTCTTTTGTATCTTAAATGTATTGTAAATTTCATATCTTTTTTTACAGTGTGCGTGTGCAAAACACACGCATTTTGTCACATTTATCGGCGGTTACCTACATTAAATTTTTCGGAACTTTTCTCGGTTATTTTTACGCAGAATGCAATTCTCAAACGTCAAAATGAGTTTTTCTGATATGGCGAGGAGCGCTTCTATTTGCGATTACCCGAACAGAAAGATAATTTCCTAACCCCTTCCGAATACAGTTTTCTGTGGTAACTGGGACTGTAATATTGTTTTTCAAATTCCGAATACCAGAGTGCCGTAGCTCCTTCCTCTGACAATTTAATGTCGACCAAATGTCAAGTCATCCGGCTCAGCCTCCTTTGGAAAACTTGCGAAAACTTTTCCTAGATTTCGTAAGATCATGTATCACACGCTCCGACCACTTCGAAATTTTGAACCCCAATTTCGACCTAACGACACGATCAATTGAGATAAAATTTACTGTGCATATGCGATATTGTTGCAGAAAGAGCCTGACGGTTGACATTCTTCAAAATTTTGAAGAAAAAAAAACATGACAGATTGTATTTACGATTGGATGAATCGTGAATTACTAACTGGTGCACCAAATTCATACACATTTCAACACCGTTAAAGATGTGTGTCCAAAATTGAAAATGGTGATAAAATTTTAAAAATTTGATAGTTCATTATGTAAAACATTTGAAAAGTTGTGTGAAAATTTTACGACGATTAGGAAGCTGGCTACTGAGAAATTAGAATCCACATATTGCACGCAGCCTTATGGAAACTGAAGTAACTTTGCAATTCTATTAGCAAATAGCAAACTTTGCTATTTGTTATCAAGAAGTAAAAGAAATATTTATGAATGATAGTTCTTTTATTTCAAATACATCAAAAACAAAAGAGGTTTTATGGTACAAGAAACGATGTCGTCCGTGAACGAAAATGAATATTTAAATTTCCCGCTACTTTCGGTCTATGCAACGTTGCTGCTATTTTCTTATATGTTTTTCCTTAACTGTGATTTTTTTTGTATTTTTGGCATCATTTTTTATAACAAAAAAAATAATAATTGCAAAGTTACTAGAGTTTCCATAAGGCTGCCTTTAATTTGTGAATTCTGATTTCTCAGTAGCCAGCTTCCTAATCGTCGTGAAATTTTTACACAACCTTTCAAATATTTTACGTAAGGACCTATCGAATTTTCAAAATTTTATTACCATTTTCAATTTTGGACACAACATCCTTCAGCTTTCGATAGTGACAAAACACGCCTTGGAGCGAGACAAATTGAAGTTTAGAGTTTTTCACATCAAACTAGCCAAATACTGCCGTCGTAGTTCAAAACATTATCGACAATCCTGAAATCTAGTGCAGCAGTTTTCTCACGTCGACTACGCCGCATGGTAAACCTGCACACGCTATACACGCATCACACACGGACTTCACCAAAAACTATGAATTCTCCAATACCATCGAGACCACATAAAAATTTCGTAGCGTGGGATGCATGACCTTAACCGGCCAAGTCATGTGTCATGTCGACTCAAGAACATGCCAACGTCAACATAACCTCACAAATTTACAAACTGAGTTTTCTCGTAGATGATTAAGTTTTTCAGAAAATAACGGACCATCAGGCTCCGTAGAATTCCCTAGCGCAGATCTTCACGATTTTCTTTTGCCTTAAATGTTATTAATCTATGAGAAGCCTCTGTTCGAAAAATTTCAGCTGTCTTGCACTCATATGTCACGTGGTAACGTGACGGAATGGAATAATCGAATTTTTATTTCTCGCTTTTTCAACTCTATTCCATCATAGAATTGATATCCAATTGCTGGTAAGTCGATTTTCACTTTGTCGACTCAGTACAGCGCTTTAAAGTAGAAGCGCTTGGTGCGCGCGCTCTAGTACGGCTGCGCGACGCGCGCCCCTGGTAGCTGTTGGGAACAGCTGTTTTCAATTTAAACCTAAGTGTACACATATAGACGTATACTTCTATACATTGACTGTATAGTAGTAGTTTCTCTTTTCACTGTATGAGTAAAAGGACCCACTACCGGTAAGTATTGTATAATATAGTATAGTAAACTTTAAACGCGTTTTTTTCAAAACGACTTTTTATCGGCTGGCGTTGGTGATTTCGGAAAAACGGCTTAACCAATCGGGCTAAAATTTTACTGCATATGTATGGCTATCGCTCGAACTACAATACTTTTAAAATATTAATTTCACCTAATACTTTCGCCCGAATTATGACGAAAAAAGTGTTTTTGAGAGTTGTTGCAAAAAACGCCATTTTATTATTTTGCAATATCAAATATTAGGTGTACAACTTAGTTCGGTCCGTTTTCAAAAGATGGCTCTAGGTGCTATAAATGTTTGACGGCAACAGCTGATTTTTGCTGTATCGTGAAGTATCAACATCTCTTAACCAAATATCGTTTACAGACCTTTGAGTTTTGCGCATCAACTATAATTTTTATTGCGGTGAAAATGTCAAATTTCGTCCCAAATAAGCACCGTTTGCGGGAAGTGTTGATTTTCTGTTTCAATTGGAAGAAAAGTGAAGCTGAAGCCCACCGAATGCTTGTGGAAGTTTCACGGGAGACTTCTACAGGCAACAATTGCTCCGTTTAAAGCGAGCCATAGCCGAAAAACGTCCAGAATATGCGACCGGACACGAGTCCATAATCTTTCAACATGACAACGCTCGGCCTCACGTTGCTATTGTGGTTAAAAACGATTTGGAAAATAGCGGGTGGGAAATTCTGGCTCACCCGCCTCATAGCCCAGACCTTGCCCCTTCCGACTACCATTTGTTTCGATCGATGCAGAACGCTTTGACTGGAATACGCTTCACGTCACAACAGGGTATCAAAAATTGGCTCGATTCATTCTTGGCTTTAAAAGATGAACGCTTCTTCCGCAACGGAATTCATAAATTATCAGAAAGATGGGGAAAAATAGTGGCTAGCGATGGATAATATTTTGATTAATGTATTAATTCATTTTATCATTCAAATGAGTGCGTATTTTAAGCAAAAAACGGACCGAATTAAGTTGTACACCCAATAATAATTCTAGTTCAGGCGAAAGAGACACTCATACAGATTGAGAATCTGTTTGAATGTTTCGTTTCCGATTACCTAGAGAACGCAAATCATCAACGCCAGCAACATACGTTTATCATGCCTTTACACGGTTATAAATTGTTAAATAAATATACATTTATGGGCAACAAATAAAAATCTTTTCTATTCTGTAAGCGTGTGCCTTTAAGCGAAATGAAATTTTGTACCGGCACATGGAACGTTTTCCAAATTTAAAAAATCATTAAAAATCGCTTTTTTTTAGCCGTCACAGTAGAATAGCCCCTTAAGCTCCAAGCTTTATAAGCCCACGGTCAACCGATCGTCGTTTCGTGTTCCTCTGATGTAACACGTATCGACGTTGTAATAAGCAGTAACTGTTGCAAGCGAATGCCTAACGAATAATAACCTAACATATCTGCCAAGAGCCTTAAGGGCGGGGTAAAGTATTACAAATTTTTTTTTTCATTTAATAAATTTTTTTTAAATGAATGCATAATATATCAAGAATATTGTGTTAAAATTTCAAGTCGATCGGAGTAAAATTGACGAAGTTATGAGTATTTGAGCGTCTATTGCTCCATGCCGGGTTTTATACCTGGGCGAAAGCTGCGCAGCGCGCTATTGTATTTTTCGACCCCGAATAAATTTCTTGATAAACGGGCGTGTTCCGGTCCCGTTATGTATATTCGAGACATGGTGTATATTAGTATTAGCAGATTAGCAGATTAGCAGTATATTAGTAGTTAGCAGAGGAGCAAGCGGCGCACGACAGTAAAGAAGAAAGAGTTTTGTGTAGACAAACGCAAAAAGATGCTCTCGATCATCTTGATGGAAGCCTTTTGCTCTACGGACCTGGCATCGACGACTTTGAGTGAGTATAAGAAAATTATCGAGTTTTATTTTGAATTTCTAAAAATTCAAAGATAATTGGAAAATCTGAAAAAAATCATACGTATTCAGAAAAATGAACGAATCACGAAAAAAAATTGGGTTGCGGGGAAATTTGTTGACTAATTTTTTTTTTTCATCATTTTGTTAATAACATTTTGGAATTATTATTATGCAAAATTAATCTTTTGAGTACCTTTAATATGCATGAATTTTCTCAGATTTTTATGCAATCGAGAAGTGTTCTCAAACTTATGTGCAATGAGCGCTAAGCGACCAAACTCTTCTGCGTTTTTCAAACCGTTTTTCTGAGACTTGTCATATTTGAAGTCCGTGTGCACGATAACTCAAAATCTACTGGACCAATCGCTTTGAAATTTTGCACTGTACTTCTTCACATAATTCACCAGGTTTTGTCGAGAGCTTTTTTGTTTTTTTGAATAATTACTAATTTTTCAACAACAAATTAGCCGATTTTTTTTAGCGAAAATCGGGTTTTTGGCTCCGAAATGCTACGAAAAATCGAAAAAAAAAATCGTCCCGTCATTACCTCGAGAAACATCTCCTTTAACAAATGCATTTTGATTTTCCTGTTTCAGATGATTCTGTTGCGAGTTATGGTGCACACCGCAAACCAACTTTTTTTCGAGGCGCCTCCGGGGTTTAATTTTCACTCGCTCAATTTTGCATATTTTGCAATGCAAATTTAGGACAATGTTGTTCAAATGTTACTTTATTATATGTAAATTTTTCAATAAACGAACACTATTCGTTACGCCAAAAAAAAATCTTAAAAACATGCCTTTTTTCGCCGAATTAACTTTACCCCGCCCTTAAGGGGTCTCGTGGAAAAGACAACTTGGTTCATCCGTTCCTGCGTATCCTGCGGTTTATATCACTTCGAACCATAGCTAATATACGAGCCACAAGAAAATGCAAACCACTCTCGCGCTCACGCACTTGCATGTCCGGCCTTACGCCGCGCGCAAACCCTTGTAAATCGTAAATCCAGAATAACACGAGTGTATATTTTTGTAAGATGTACACGGGGATCGTTACTCGTGCGAACTCCAACGAGCACTTCCCACCATCAAGCAGGTGTTTCGAGACCTAATGCTTAACCGGATTTTGCATATTTCTCTCAGTGTCGCACATAGTTGTATCACGCTATGTATACGCACCTAACGTGCGAGAAAAGGGACCATAAGATGCGCGACACTTAACCTAGAAACTTCATGAATTCTTTAGACCACACTGCACAGGGTCTTGGTTATGAAGATAAGGTATTCCTTTCACGACCCGAACATTTAATAATTATCTGATTTTCGTCTATAATCAAGTAAAAATACGTCCCAGTGTACTGATTACATTTTAAGCCAAGTTAACGAACTTTCAACGAGAAATTAGGCTTCTAAAAATCGTCTCATTTATAGGGTATTTTATGGAGATGACACACTGGCCACATTTCTATCTAATAATTTATACCCGAAATAACTCTAGATGCCTGATATAAACTGCGGACTCGTGTAAAAAAATCTAAAGCTACCGTAACGATAGTAGAAACAGGGGGTCACCGAATATTTGAAGAAAATATTAATGATAAAACTTGAAAAAACGTGACTAGCAGAAGAATTTTCGTAGCCGCGACTTTTCAGAAAAAATGTAAAAATATCTAAATCTATTGAATTTGCGAGAATTTTTTTCTCCCTGTTGATCGTTGGGTACGACAATCGATTGTGACTTATTTTTATTAAGCGGCACTTGTTAAGGCTTTATTTTTATTCAGCGGCGTAGTCTTGTTAAAGCGTTTTATATAGATTTGTTTATTCTGAGGACACATTCAAGCCACTATTGAGCGATTACCTGCGAAATTTCAAAAGGATTCAGCGATGTGTATTCGAGATATTGGCAATCGTAGATTGCACAATTCAACCCGTGTTGTGGATGGGGAACGGTGGAAAATTTCACATATCATGCCATAACGTCGAAACTTTTTTACAGATTTTTCTTTAAAAATTGCCAATTACAGAGGAACATATGACGAAGTGGGTAAAAAAAGTCATGCACTTTGACCGTCTAGTTTCAGAGATATAACGATCGAAAGAAACCAATGTCTAGCAACGCTAGCGCCACGAAGCGACTGGAGCAGACTGAGCCGGAGATCTGGCAGCGCTGCAAGCGTACACGGCACGGTCATCGGTAGAAAATGAATTGAGAGACGCGGCAGATTTTTTATATTTACTTTTATATTGCTATATATATATATATATATATGTGTGTATATATATATATATGTATATATGTATTACTAGGTAAAAATTAGTAAATGAAGAAAATCAAAAATTCGTTGAATCAATAAAAAAAACTTTTATTATCAATACATCGAAGTGAAATTCATCAATTCAACGATTCACGATTCGATGTCCCACATTTTCGTTGTTCATAACCTCTACATGATTCTTCGTTTCGTTTTTTCTTTTTGCACGGGTCATAATTTCAACCGCTTTTCTATTCTTCGCGATCGCGTCTTTCGTTTGGCAAATTTGCCTTTATGTCGCACTTGTTCCATTATTCCGGCAACAGCTGAAATTTTGCATTTCCGTTTATACTAAATATCACGACAAAAATTCGCTGGGCTTGCAACGTTACCACGATCTCCGCGCTCGCGAGACTACAGTAGTGTGTGCAGATCCGTATACGCAGCGTGTCTACGCGTAGTAGCCGGAATGGATAGTCGGATACAAAAGTGAGGGAGGTTAGGTGATGGAGGGAACGTTGTTATTTTTGGAACTCCAAACATTATATTAGGTGTTTTTTTTTTCATTACTTTATAAGCTTTTACATCCTGATAAGATGTATAAACTACGTTATAAAGATATTTCGCAATATTTCGAAGCATTCATCGATTGCGCGGAGAATAAAATTTTCAACGTGACTACTACCTTAATTAAACCAATGATTTGGAAGGGTTCTCCTCGTGCCCCAACAAAATACGGCCCCTTGCGATAGGAATACCTTAAAGGCTTACTCTACTGTAAACGTCTTAAATTAAGCGATTTTTCGTGATTTTTCTTTGGGTGGAGGGACAGGTAAGAGGATAATTGTATTTTGCGTCTCTTCCGATAGATCAAGTTGTAGTTTCCCCCTATCATGCCCGAATTACCACACGCTTTAAAGCCATCCAGAGATTCTTTTGTTCTCGACGGATGGCGCATCTCGTCGTTCATTCTTCTTTCGTGTGTCGAAAGAGCCACACGCATTAGAAATCAATCTACGATTAATATCATAAAGATGAGCGATTACGACAAATACTCAAGAAAAGGAAAAGGAAAAAATCATCTGGAAAAGAGGATTGCTAAATTAGAACATCAACTCGCAAGCGGAAGTCATCGGAATAAGCACAAAAGTAAGTATCACGGCGATCGAGAGGATGTGACGTGTGCATCAAGATGGTGGAGAATCGTGACAAATATCCTTCGTCACAAGCCATCCCTGTAGGCTCTAACCTACAGGGAAAGGGTTATTACCCGGCAATAATACGAACTTATGGTTGTTCGTTCGCTTTAATTGGCTCTAACCATTAAAGCGAGTACGTTAGACGTACTTCCGAAACTGCGACACCAACACGATTATTGTCTTGGTTATTAGAACGCCGCTACAACTCCGTCTCATCTGAGGACGAACCTCGTCATACTAGACGACGTCGCAATTCGGAGAAAAGTTCGGAAAATCGATCGAGTGATTTCAATCTTATTGAATTCTCGGTAAACGATGGTCATAACGATTGTCCTCAAAAGTCACCGAGTCTTATCGATGACACTTCGACAAATGAAGATCAACCTGATGTTATACATCGGGAGACCGCAACTATCACACGGTCCACTCACCCCACAGAACCAAACATTATCAATTCTCCGATCACTGAAGATTTGTTAATTAGGGAACCCACCCTTCCGGAATCCGAACCTACCATCGATCCACACATCCTCGAGGTTATGGGTAAACGCATTTTAGAGGATCGTGTACTAGACGAGCCAATCTCTACCGAGATGTTAGTACGTTGGGAAGAAATTCTTAAAAAAGGACTCCCCTCAGAAGAGAAGGCTAAAATCATTAAGAAATACCCGCCACCTAAAAACGCAACATGCATCGACCCACCCTCCGTCAATCCAGAAGTTGTAGCCGCTTTATCGGAACCAATTTTAAAAAGAGACGAGAGAATCATTTTAAAACAATCAAAAATCGCAGCCTGTCTAGCAGCCATAGGGAAAATGTTTCGGAATGTCCTCGTCAGTAAACACGAAAGACTCGGTTTATTGGAAAGCCTGAGTGACGTTGGAAGACTCCTTACGGACGTTCAGCATGATGAATCTGCGATCCGAAAAAACCTGATTTTATCGAGTTTAAACACGTCCTTTAAGGATGTCTTGATCACATCAACACCAGATGTCTTTCTATTCGGGAAAGATCTCGAGGAAAAAGTGAAGGCAGCAAAAGCCTTAACTAACGCATCTCGAGATCTGAAAACACCACGAACTACGATCTCATCGAAGATATCAAAAAACGCCAAAACCCCGCCTCGTCGACCCGCGGGGAAGTATTACCAAAGATTGACGGGAGCGGGCGGGACGAAATACCCACAGGTATCAAAGAATCTGAACACGCTTTCCAGACAAAGAGACTACCGTCAACGGGACACCTTCACCCAGAAAATAGACAGACGCTAGAATCGAAAACGTTAGCAACGGTGAGTAAAATAGGCGGTCGACTTCGCCTTTTTACACAAGAATGGGAATCAATTACGTCGGATACACGAATCCTTGCCTGGGTTAAAGGTCATGAAATTCCCTTTTTTAAGAAGCCTCATCAATCGACAATCCCAGTAGGTCGACCGTTTTCAGGAAACGCAGCTGCGACGATTAAACAACTAGTAGGGGAGTTACTTAAAAAAGGCGCCATTGAAGCGTGTCAGCCTAACCCCGATCAATTTGTGTCGGATATTTTCACGGTTCCAAAAGCTGACGGGAGCCATCGATTGGTACTTAACCTTAAAAAATTGAACGAGTTTATAAGAACCGAACACTTTAAATTAGAAGACCGAAGAACAGCTATAAATCTGATAAGAGAATTGTATTTTTTGGCTACGATTGATCTCAAAGACGCCTATTATGCTATCCCTATAGCCAAATCGGACAGAAAAATGTTAAGGTTTCAATTTAATGGGGCACTGTTTCAATTCACTTGCCTACCTTTCGGTTTATCGACTGCGCCCTATGTTTTCACGAAAGTTTTGAAACCAATAATTGCGCATTTAAGAGAGAGAGGATTTATGTCGGTCATTTATCTTGATGATTTATTACTCATAGGGCGATCCTTTGAGTTGTGCCGGGAAAATATCCGAGAATCAATCTCAATCATCCAAAGGTTGGGCTTCATAGTTAATTTCAAAAAATCCCAAACTACACCCTCGATGAGATGCAAATACTTAGGTTTTTGGTTTGATACAAAAAATATGCTTCTAGAATTGCCTCAAGACAAAAAAGAAAAAGTAGAACGGATGGTCCATGAATTTCAGACAACAAACAAATGTAAGATTAGAGATTTTGCCAAAGTCATTGGTACATTAGTCGCGTGCTGCCCTGCGGTTCCTTACGGTTTTGCTCACACAAAATTTCTTGAAAGAGCTCGCTACTTAGCTCTACAACAAAGCAACGGATGTTTCGATATGAAGATGAAAATAAACCCAGAAATAAGAGAAGATTTTTATTGGTGGGAAAGCGCGATTCAAAAAGCTAAAACTTCAATACGACCGCCAAGGTTTTGTTTGGAAATTCGGAGTGATGCGTCAATGTCTGGATGGGGAGCAGTGTGTGGAGACAAAAGAACCTTCGGTTTTTGGAGCTGTCGCGAACGGGAATCACATATTAATATTTTGGAATTAATGGCCGCATTTTTTGGTTTGAAATGCTTTGCAAACAACCTTCAAAAATGTGATATCCTATTGAGACTGGATAACACAACGGCTATTGCTTACATTAACCGGATGGGTGGAACACGGGTCAAGAATTTATGCGAGCTAGCAAGGTCAATATGGGATTGGTGCGAGCAAAAACAATTAAATCTAGTTGCATCATTCATCGGCACAAAAGAGAATATTGAGGCAGACTTTGAATCTAGACGATTAGAAAAAGAGACCGTATACAGTCTCGCCGATTCGGCTTTTGATAAAATTGTTAATACGCTAGGTAGACCCGACATTGATCTTTTTGCGTCTCGCATTAATACCAAATGCTCCAATTACGTCTCCTGGTACCGCGATCCAGATTCTATGGCGGTTGATGCTTTTACAATAGTATGGTCAAACTTCACTCTTGGGTATGCGTTTCCACCTTATGCAATAATTCCGCGAGTCCTAAGAAAAATTGAAGATGAAGAGGCAACGGTGATTGTTGTTGTACCAAGGTGGCCGACACAACCGTGGTATCCACTATTTCGGACCTTATTGGACCAACCACCGATAGTGTTTCGCCCAGATAAAAACCTGCTCTTATCCTCGGACAGGCAGCCTCACCCACTTTGGCGAGACCTTACCCTGGAGGTAGGGATATTATCAGGGAGGCATTCCGACTCAAAAATATTCCCGAAGAATCGCTGGAACTCATGACAGCTTCGCTACGCCCAACGTCGATAAAACAATATAATAGTGCCTTGAAGAAATGGTGGAATTTTTGCATGAAGCTTGGAATCAACTTATATAGACCTTCGATACAAGAGATCATCTCGCTATTCACCCAGGAGTTCGACAAAGGAGCTTCTTATGGATCCCTTAACACCTTAAGATCAGCGATCTCATTAGTCGTCGGCCAGCACGTGGGCCAAGACTCAAACATCAAACGCCTTTTCAAGGGAATTTTCGAGCTTCGTCCATCAAAACCAAGATACGATGAAACTTGGGATCCAAAGACAGTGCTAGATTATTTAAACTCTTTAGGAAAAAATGATCAACTATCCTTATCCACCTTGGCTGCAAAACTCGTCACGCTTTTAGTTCTCACTACTACCCAACGGATTCAGACGCTATCACTGATAAAGTTGCAATTTATTGAAAGACGACTAGAAGGAATACAAATCAAAATACCAGACACAATCAAAACATCTGGACGAAATAGAACGCAACCACTTTTAATATTACCGACATATCTAAAAAACGAAGAGATTTGTGTAGTAAAAACCCTTGAAGTATATATAGAAAGAACAAAAATAATACGGGAACAGGAGGAGTCCCTATTTATCGCAGTGAAAAGACCTTACCGTAAGGTACCCTCTCAAACATTAGCAAGATGGATAAAACAGATTCTCGCAGACAGCGGTATCGATACAAAAATTTTCTCGGCCCATAGTACCCGCCACGCATCATCATCGGCCGCAAAGAGAAAAGGCGTTGGAATTGATAGTATTAGAAAAGCAGCAGGGTGGACAAATAATTCAAAAACATTTGCACGTTTCTATGATCGTCCAATCGTTTCAGAGACAGCTACACTCGCAAAAGCTATTATGAGAAGTTAAAAAAAAAAAAAAAACACCTTTCCCGTTTCACTGTTGAAGGTTGGACCCTCGTTCTCTCTTATATAAACGAGAGACTTTGTTTTATGTTTATAAGAATGACAGAAATACATACATTAATGAGTTCTATAACGGAGTTATAGTTGCTGTTTGTATCTTTAAACATCTACAACTTGATCTATCGGAAGAGACGCAAAATACAATTATACGATTAAACGAACTTACCTGGAAGTGAAGTTCGATCGTAATTGTATGAAGCGTCTCTTCCGATAGATCACAACCCTCCCAAGGTTTTTTCAGCTAACAAACAAAACCCATATCGTTGTAACGATATTTTCCCTTTACTACGGCAACACTTTCAAAGAATGAACGACGAGATGCCATCCGTAGAGAACAAAAGAATCTCTGGATGGCTTTAAAGCGTGTGGTAATTCGGGCATGATAGGGGGAAACTACAACTTGATCTATCGGAAGAGACGCTTCATACAATTACGATCGAACTTCACTTCCAGGTAAGTTCGTTTAATCGTATAATAATATTCAAGGATGTTATTAGTAATATCTTGAAGTGAACAAAAAAAAATATTATATTAAAATATTATACAAAATGGTGACGCCGGAAGAACGTGGAACATTTTATTTTAAATTTTATTACTTTACATGAGTATAGCTAGAGAAATACATAGGGGATTTTGAAAATATTAATTTTTGTGTAATGGGTAAGCGTTTAAAGTAGAATGTTATAATTAAAATGATGTTATAATTACCTCATCAAAAATCCCGTACGTATTTCTCTTCGGAATATTATTTTAAAGATGTGCTCAAAATTTGGAGTAAATAGAATGGAAGTTATTGGAGTTCTGCTGCGTGACGTTTCCAAAAATTGTGTTCCGAGAAAAATGGTCGACATATCGCACACGGGCCGGCCACTGCCATCGCAAACCCACAAGGGCCTGTGGGCCTTTTTTACAGATGCCAACCTTATTTCCCGTCATTCTAAATGGTTCAAAGCATCTCTTAAGCCAATTTTTGACAAATCAATGTTTTGAAAATTCTACAGTGGTGTTACCTCTCAAGAGGCCACACTGCATGAATGAAGTTGGCAAGATACGGTATAACTCTTGTTATATTATACAATTCCAATTTTCTGGCACAATTTGTAGACGATTGGTATGCAACACTTACAAGGAAAGGTTGCGCGGTCGATCTCTCCGATTTCGATGAAATTAAGCGTGCTTGTAGAATGACTAAAAATAGGCGACACGTATTCTTTTATATCTGCAGAACCCGATTTTTAAGGGTTGAGACGCACCCTCTAAAAATTGGATCTTTTTCGTTTTTCCTCGATAACGTTTCAAAGATACGAGATGTGAAAAAAAATTTAATTGCAATAATGTTTATTTTCTCGTATCCTATACATTGAACATGAGAACGCTAGCGTTATCGACGAAAAACGACAAACACCCCTATTTTGGAGGGTGCGTTTCAATCCTTAAAAATCGGGTTCCGCAGATGTAAAAAAATACGGGTCGCCTATTCTTACCCATTCTCCAAGCATGCCAAATTTCATCAAAATCGGAAATCGACCTCGTAACCTTTCCTTGTTGGTAAGTGAAGAAAATTATTCCAGAGATCTGACAAAAAGAAGTTGTCACACGTTTTTTTTGGTTTTTGCAGTTTTTTCAAAACGTTTTAGAGCGTTTTTCTGTAATAAAAAATTGACAAAAGAATACCAAACACGGTGAATACTTTATAGAAGCATATATTCCACGAATTATAATTTTTAAACTTTCACGTGGAATGAGTCAACCATTCATATCTTAAAATTTGGCGGTGTATCGGCAAAAAAAGAATATTTGTTTACTTATATTGATTCTCACAACTACTAAAAAACGCCTATGAAGCTTTTAATACTTACTATCGGATACGAGCCATTATAGGCTCATTAACTGAAAATAGTTCACTTTAAATTTGCAAAAATAAAAAGCGAAAAAACGTATAAATTGGAAAGTCCAATTCGTGTATAGTATATAATAACGCTATATTACTCTATAAAGTATATAACTGCAAGCTGAAAAAAAAATTTATTCACATGAAAAAAATAGACAAACATAATTGGTAACGAATTTTGCATATGTCTGGAAACGTCTCCTTTGTCTAAAAACGCCAAACAACGTATGTTGTTTAGAAGAATCTTGTTTTTTTCGGAATGAATTATTGAAACGGGATAAAAAATGTCATGTTGTTTGACCAATAATTATGGGCCTGCCACTTCTTCGTGCCCCACCTGCCTGCACAATTCTAAGGAGTTCGCCTACTATTACGACCTAAAAATCAAGATTATCGAAAAAATTAGTATTCAATGGATAAGTAAGATGATTGAAAAATCGTTTCAACATTTATTTCATTGTACTCGTACATTGACACAGTCGCTTACCAAATTTCAGAAAAAAAATATTGATAAACAAAGAAGTTATAAAGAATCCCGTGTAGGACCTTTGAACGTGAGGGGCTCAACGGTGTACTTGACTTCGGACACCCAAGTGATCTGAAAAAAAAACGAGTTTTGTATCCCAATAGATAATATTGCCTAAGACTTGGCCGAGCTTTATTGTCATCGTTTTTCTGTCATCAAAGGAAAATTGTGCATTTTTTTCGAGGGAAAATGACATCATTACTGTTAATACCCAGCGTTGGCCGTTAATCAATTAAATGTTCAATCGGTTTATTAATTTACTAAAAAATTAATTGCTTTTCATTTAATTGCAATTAACATTAATTGCAATTCGCAATTAAAATAATTGCGTTTGACTTATTAAATTGTTGTTAGAAATAATGATAACTAACAATAAACCTATTTAACTTAACAGATATCGAGTAAAAGAGATGCAGAAGTTATTATTGATTACATATTTATTTATATATACAGGGTGGATCAATAACTATTAGCACCTTGTATATCTTCGAAACTATAAGGTTCACAGAAATATTTGCTGAAATGAAATTGCACAGTACGAACGGGGCCATCCGATAGCGATAATAGTTCTTTTGCAGGTGAAGGTACTTCGGACATTTGAAGGTCAACTCCATTTTTTTTAATGGATCGGTATGTTTTTTTTCTGTACCATGAAAGAGGAGCTTAAAACGCGTTCAACGACCTATAACATAAGGTCATTAAAGGTCATAGAAAGTACAGAAAAGCGATAATACTTACAGTTTCGGTAGTAAATAAAATTACTTCGTTTATAGTAAGTGTTCGAAATGACGACCTTCGGACACCTTTTGACCTTTACACTTCTTTCTATGGAGAACATGGAAGAATAAAGTGTACAAAGAAGTACCAACTACACTTGACGACATGCAACAAAGAATTATTGCAGCCTGTGCATCAATAAGTTCTGACGCTGTAAAACTTGTAAGTCCATCAATCGAAAAATGAATCCAATGTTGCATTGACACTGATGGTCGTCATTTCGAACACTTACTATAAACGTAGTAATTTCATTTACTACCGAAACTGTAGGTATTATCGCCTTTCTATACTTTCAATGACCTTCAGAGACCTTATGTTATAGGTCGTTAAACTCGTTTTAAGCTCCTCTTCCTTGATACAGAAAAAAAACATACCGATCCATTTTAAAAAAATGGAGTTGACTTTCAAATGTCGAAGTACCTCCATCTGCAAAAAAAACTGTTATCGCTATCGGATGGCCCTTTTCGTACTGTGCAAATTCATTTCAGCAAATATTTCTGTGAACCTTATAGTTTCGAAAATATGAAAGGTGCTAATAGTTATTGATCCACCCTGTATACATATATATATATATATATATATATATATATATATATATATATATATTATTGATGATTGGTATAAGTCTTTTATTTGTTATTCATATACGTATTTCAATAACTTACACATTTGTTCTGACGCCACTCTGCACCCTATACAATAATCAGTTTTAATTGTTAATTTTGAATCAAATACATTTAAAAGATTGAAACTTGATTATTCTCTAATTGCAGAAAGTCACGATTAAAAATCGGTTCATTGTTAATTGCGACCACAGCAATTAGCAATTAGTTACTATCAATAATGATTTTTCCCAATTACAATTAATTGTAATCGTTATAGTCGTGATTAAAAACTAATTGATTGTTAATCTTTAGTTACCCTAGCAATTAAATTTAACCCAACACTGTTAATAACTAATGAAAAAAAATCGTAAGGAAAGCGTCGTTCAAGACTACTATAACACTGGATAAGTGTACCAAATTTCAAGTCAATCCGTTCATCAGATGTCGCGAAATCGTGTACATCGTTTTGATAAACATACATAGTTTCGAGAAAAACGCACTTAGGTTTTACTTAGCAGTTCTATCGACGTGATGGGTTACCTTCAATCTACGATTCTCGCACTATATGATGGACCCGAGGTGACCACCAACCTGAGTTACCTCAAGCGACAAATGAGCGTTCTAAAAATTTCACCGTAGCCTAACCCTTTATATTCGGCTATCAATAAACCCAAACAAGCAAGAGAACAAACGCCGAAAATTGGACTCCTACGTAGCAATAGAGAGGTAGAAATAACGACACAACAAAGATGCGCAGTATCACTTTAATAAAAATGAAATTTGAATAACTCGTCCCCGTCATATTTCCTTGCATATATCACAAAGAACCTTTCAATTTTTGCCCAAAAATCCAACACGACAGAGAAGGAGAATTGCCAAGATTTATCGCGAAACTTCTCATAACATAAACATCTCGATAGAACTTCTGACCGATAATGTTCGCACGTACACGTGGTGTTTATTCTCAAACGGATGTAAGACGTATTCCTTTTGGTCTCGTTGTTCTCTCCGGAGTCGTTAAATCTTCAAATGGCTTGCCAGCTCTTCCTGCCTCTCCTGGCACTCTTGGTGTTTCATCCACTCTGGATATACCGAACGTTGCGGTCAATTTGTTTATCCTGTTTCTGGTACTTCAATCTCACGTGCGTTTGATGCACGACTTTTGCAGATAATTCGAGAACTGGAAAGATTCGATACGAATATGCCCATCTGATGGTACGTGCCCGTCAAACAGTCTTATTCGAACAACGTAGTTGATATTATCAGATCAATTTAAACGGGCCGTGCATAGAACAATTCCAGTAAGCAAAGAATTGAAATTGAGGCAGATTGAACGAAAAATTCCAACCCAAAGACACAGAGGTCCATTCCACCGTGAACTGATTTAAGGTGCTATGCCTAGTTGTAAAAGTTGCAAAATCACTTTATTCAAAACCAATATTTTTTACGCGATATCATCGTATAAACGTTCCTAAAAAATTTCAAGGTGATCGGATCAAAATTGACAGATTTATAGGCTGTTATGTTGACATCAGAACGCTCGGAGCATCGCTCGAAGCTTTAAACGCTGTTTTCCCTCGAAAGCACGATTTCAAAACCGCCGCTTAAGAGGCCAGTTCACTTTAAAATTTCAAAAAATCGATTTTTTAAAAATGTTTCCGAAAGTACATACATTCAGAAATATTGGATTTTGTACGGTGCAGGAATTGCCGATTGAGTTTAGGTAAGAGTTTTTCATAGTATAAACATCAAACGCGTTTGTTCTCGAAACAACGTTTTCAAAATCTAGCTCCATCGTATCTCTAAAACTAATAAACCGATTCTCTTGAAATTTGAACGATTCACTACACGATGACCCTGGATGGTTTCAAAATTTTATTTTTACTCTTTTTTTGCGAAAAACTGCGAAAAAACGCGTTTTTTATAACTTTTTTCGTATTTCATCTGCCATCTTTTTATTTTTTGAGAAAAAATTTATATCCGAGGGTAATTTTGTAGCGGCTGTCATACTGAATCTAATGGACTTTGATTTTTTTGTTTCAGACAAGCCGTTGCCGAGTTGTGTTGGAGCTACCTAGCCCACCTATTTTTGAGACATTGCGTTGAACTATAGTTTTTGTACTTAAAAATGAATTAAAATGAATTAAAAATTTTTTAAAAATGCCTCTCAAGACTTTATTTATCAAGCCCAACAACTTTTATATTCATATCTTTTATAAAATCCTCAAAAAACAATGGCGTAAATAGCCTTTTTCGTGGCTCCAAAGAGAACTGGCCCTTAACAAAATATCTCAAAAACGACTGCATCGATCATGCTGAAATTCTATGGGTTTCTTCTAGATGTAGTATTTGATCGAAGGATTTTATTTCCAATGTATACTTTTGATTTGATGAACGAAAAATACCCATTTTTTGCAAACATCAAGACCAACTGTGAACACGCGCCATTTTTTTATTTGATATTTCGAAAATTCCTTCGATTAATGGTAGGAGAAATTAATATACTAACGAAACCTGTTTGCTTTTTTAATGTTAGATAACCTAGTCCAATTGCTCACCGCACATGACGTTTTCGAGAGGTGCTTCCAGCACATTGGTTGTAAATCAATTACAATAGGGCATTATGCCCTTTCTTGAAAAGTATCTCGATTTGGTCCTTCGGTGGCAATAAACTACTAGAATTTTCATTTCTGTTTTATGAAATCGATAGCGCTAACCACCGCTCGATAGCGCTAACCGACGCGAATGCGCTAGCCACCATCCTGCTTCGGTTCGTGACATCAGTCGCATAGTAAACATCGACGTTGTGCCAATTGTGAATACGTAAATTTTTTCGTTAAAAACACCGGGAAAGTTGTGGATTGATATATCAATTGACATAAATATAACAAAGACTTGGTTAAAACTTGGGTGAAGGGATCCAAAGTCATAGACCGAAAAAAAACTCATTTGTTCTTTTTTGAAGAACATATAACTACTTGAAAATTGCAATTAACTATACCAGGTGTAGACGTATGAAACCGGAATTTTTTTGTAAAAACTACACGTCTGTTGTTTGAAAATGATAAAAAAAACTAATGGAGACGGCTTTCTGCGTCACATTCAATTGATCCGCGAGTTCTTGTTGACTTTGAGTATCATTTTCATCCAATAAGGCTTGCACATCGTTGTCGGCGAACACTTTCGGTGGTTTCCCATGCTCTTCGTTTCTCATGTCAAAATCACCACTTTTGAATTTTTGAACCACTCGATACACTGTTTTACCAAGAGCATGTGCATCGTTAGCTTCGACAAGCATTCGATGCGTTTCTGCAGCAGTTTTCTTCAAATGATAACAGAAAACCAATGCTGTCCGCAAATCGTAGTTCGTAGGCACAAGACTGGACATGTTTAAGGTTATAGAAAAATCTACCGGTGTAGGGAACTTGGGTTGTTGTGTGTTGAAAATGTTCGTCAGCTGTTAGAAGAAGATGATGGCGCTGCAGAAGCGGTCCTACGGTCCCTAAACTGACGGCTAGCACCATCTATAGGGATATTCCGGTTTCATACTTCTACACCTCGTATAAACGAGAATATATAGTTGTTGACGCTTGCTTTCACAGGTTAGAGGGTAATACGTCTACGGCTTTCTTTGTTTACTATGCCAATGACGTCACGTCGGAATCCATTATGGCGGCTACCATTTAGCATGTTCGTTGAACAGATCGAGAGAGCATTTTTTTCAAAAATGAATCACATAATTTATTTTGTGTTTTTATAAATTAAAAGTAACATCAATCGATTGTTTATTGCGAAAACTATCTCATTTATAAATTCTTAGTATTTTTCTTACATGACTATAGAGTATACCCTATTGAATATTTTTACACGAAAAAATGATAGGTTGTTCTTCAGATGATACTTCTTCAAATACCTAATTTTCCTCGAAATTAATCATCACGATTTCCTTTTTAAAAAACGCAATAACGAGCCGTTTTCGACTGTTACAATTAGGTTTCACCCGTTAAAAACCGCAGTCAAAAATGGCAAAAGACGTTGAATGAAAAAAAAAACAAACTAAGCATAAAATATGACCATAATCTTCACCGAGATCTAGCCGGCTATTCAAGCTCTCTCCCGCGTGCTTTCGTTCAGGTCGCTTTTCGTCTTCATTCTGCTCGGATCCTTCTAAATATAGAGAGCCGATAGCTAAAGCGCCCGAATACGAGAGGCTGCACCGGGCCTGTTTGGCCCGCTTCGGCACCCGGACTCCATTCAGGAAGGGCGACGAAAACGGGCCATGATTTGTTTTCGAGAAGCACGAGCGTCGAAAAAAAAACACTAAAAATAATCAACTAAGCGCTTTTCTCACCAGCAGCGTAAAGCTCGACGCTTAGCCTCGCGAGAGTACTTAACGTCAACGAATGATAACATTACGAACCCTCGTGTACAATATATTCGGGCCAATGTAAACGAGATTCCATTAGCTTCTAGCAATTGAAATCGCCTCGTGATGCTTCGCAAATGAGAGGAAAACGAGACTTGTCGTAATTTTCAATATTGAATATTCCATAAACCTTGACCTTGCAGGTCACGTGCCAAGCTCCATCTAATTTCCAGGCACACGCGCGTCGATGCTTGAGTTTTACGCGCACTCGTTGTCGCCACGCTTCAAGGAAATCACCGTTTCAAACAGTTGTCTTTGCCGTTCCATAGCAACGCCGCACTGACGACCGTTTCGACGGTCCAATTGAATCACTTGAAAAATGCCCTCGGCATTTTTCGATCGGTGATTCGTCAAAAAGAGAGCACGTCGTTTGTACGTACCGTTCGGAGATCGGCCTCACTCTGATGGCCACTTTGATATTCGCCATTTCTGATCGCCATCCACCAAGGGCCTCAGTCGCATCACCTGTTCAGTCGCATCTCTCTCGTATCTCGATGACACTTTGAATAACACTGAGACCCGAGAGTCTTTCGGATGGAAAAACCCAAAAAACCGATCACTGTAGCGATGTCGGCCTGTCGACGAGGTGAAGAAACGAAGCTGCTCCGAGACACAACAAGCGTGATCAAATTTGGCTCCAATTTAATTTATCCTCTCCTTCGCTCGGAAAAGTTTATCGGCTTAAATGATTGGACGGTAATCGAATTGCGAGGCGATAGGAAAAGCGATGAGAAGTGCGGAGACGCGTGTCCGTTTGCTTGGCGAGAGTGCACGTGTTGTACTGTTCGTGCGATGAAAATACCCTCGAGTCGTCTCCGAATGGCCGAAGTCGTTTCATGGCTTACCCCACCCTAAGAACAGCTGAGTCGTGCATCTCTTGGCTTGTGGTAGCTTCGTCGGAAATTCGAGACTACTTTTAAACGGAAATCCATATATCTGCGTAACGGAGAAACCAGACAGCCTTAAAACAATATAGTGGTGTTTCAACTTCCGCGATCAACCGGGGTCACAATGACCCCAAACGCAACTTTAAGCCCAAATTACTATAAGTTGGTTTTGGGATTGCTCATTTCTCATGATTATCCTTGTTTATTGCACTCCGAAATGGACCCATTTCAGATATAAGAATAAATACCTTTTTTGACACGCTCACTACGGAGCCATTTTTTTTCTTAAATTATCAAATCTCAAGAGTCTTTTCATAAAATTACCCACAAATTTTATGAAGAAAAAAAATGAAGATTGCAACGGTGTGATTTTTTTTAGGAAAAAACGAGCTTTTGTAGGCATTGGCCCCTTGATGATTTTTTTCCGCCATTTAAAAATTGTATTAAAATATAATAGTGAGAATGCCACATTCTAGAATGTTCAAACTACAATTCTGAATTTTTATGAGTCATTCGGAACGATACAGTCAACGCGGCAACCGTTCAAACATGACTGGGGTCATTGCGACCCCCAGTGACCAACGGGTATAGCCCGAACGTGTGACTGCGAAGGGTTAAAAAAAACATGGTTGCGATCGTTCTATCGAATCTTCGGATTCGTGTTGATCCGTTGCACCGTTTCTGGTCAAATTGCAATTCGTTTGACGAGACAAGTTCTGGGTCTTTTGCTTTTTCCAGATTGATCCTCAACTCAAGAAGATCCGAAGTCTGCATTTTTTATTAAGATTGTTTGCGTCTGTTTAGGTTGATTTTACATCGATTTTTTCTATCTGTCGATGGACCTAACGAGCTGAAAAATATTGAAAAAAGAAACAAATTGTCAAAAAAAAACAAGATCGATCGATATTAAAGCAGCCGTCTGGTGTAGAGGCCTGAAAAAGGTAATTTTTTTTATAATGGAAGAACCAACGTACCTTCTTGAACATTTTATTGTACTTTAACGCACATTTGAAGAGCATAAAAAAGTGTTTGTTAACTAATCGTCGCAAAATGGCGGAGCATTAAATTTACCATAGAAGCGACTCGCCGCTCAAATCTCGAATGGCGGGAAAGATGGTGTGCTTAATTCTTGTCTGGAACGCAAAAACCACAATTATTTTCAATTGACATACATTTTTATTGTCGATGAACTAAAAAGAAACCAGAAAAAACCATGAAACCATATTAATTTTCGAACTTGATAGAAAAAACGTGACGATTTCTACAATTTTTTTCTTTCTTCGTGTAACAAAAATAGTAAAAGATGACTTTTTATGAATGTTTTTAGTTCATTTAGGATAGTTTTTAATAATCTAGAGAATGAACGTTGGTTTGGGTCGATAGGTCAAATAGTTTTTTTGCCATCAACGCCCGCCGATTTCAAAGAATCACGAAAACGAGATTACGAGAAAACGCGCTTCAGAATTTTTAGTCGCCCAGCCCGCTCTCGCCAAGCGTTCGATCGTTTTCCCGACGCTTACCTATTCTCGGGTCTGTATCGTCGAGAATACTTCGAGTTAACTTCTAGGGCTTTAGGAACATGTTGTCTAATAATTAAACCATCGACTAAAGGAAAAAAATCGATTTCTTTTACCTTCTACACCAGACGACTGCCTTAAGAGAAGAAAACATGAAATTCCATCACTCCAGATGTAGTTCCACAAGCTTTAATGTAGTTGTTCACTTACTGTCCAATCGCAAACTTGACGTCTCAATGAAGACCCTCTGAAGGACTTTTCCAAACGCTTCAATCCTACATACTCGGATAAGTCTTTCGATAAATCCAGTTGAAGAATAATAAAAAGCATTTACACACGTTAAATTAAATACAAGCTGCACGGCCGTAAACGCGAACAAGTTTCGATTGATTTTTCACTCTCAGAAACGGCAAATCATTTTTAGTACTATAAATACGACACATATATAGTAGCTGTCCGTGAGAATCAATTTCCAAATCATTTTTCGTCAATCGAGCGTGGTTCAAATCACCAAAATTGACATGAAATGTCAATTTTGGCAATTTTATCCACGCCAATGGACAATGATGTCACGACAGATGAACGTAATGACAAAAATGTCATTACGTTCCTTCATCCTCCCAGCTTCAATTACTTGATATATACCTAAATCTACGTTCGTTACATTTATCGCTAATGGCCACGTCAATAAAATCGATCCCATTCACTTTTCCCCAGCGTGAAGCAGTCATCGTGAAAAATAAATGGTATCGAGGATGCTGGTGCTACTTGAACCGGAAGATACCGTCGAGCTTTCTAAGAGGCTTTCGAACTTACTTCATCAACGAAACACTCGAACGAAGAGGCGTATGCTCTTGCAGTTGAATGTGCATCAAACGAGGTCTTCCTTCCAACAGACTGCATATCAGTCCATGTGCGATTAAACTTTTCGATATGTTCACAATGTCTTGCGAATGTAACGATACGGGGGTCAAGGATAAAGGGTGAATTCCAACAAGGAAACAAACAAATGTTACAGTCTCCGTCATCAACGTTGATCGTCGTGAACTACAAATTGGCATAGTATTCGCATTGCAAGGTATCCTAAATTGCCAGCAGTCGCTAGAAGGTACACAGGTCTTTAAATTGCACTTCAATTCTTCGTTATACATCCAACGAAAGTGCAGCCTTTCCCTATCGCCCTTTCCAGCAGTCAGTGCTCTTCGTTCATCGTCTGCAGTACGGTGAAGTACGAGAACGAGGTACTCAGCACCTGAAACAGAGGCGGGGTCAGTGTTCAAGGATGTGGACGACCCTCGGATCCTGTTAATGCGGACCAAGAAATCCATAATAAAATCTTGAAAAGCTAAGAGGAGACGACGAAATACGAAAACTCAAGATCGAAGGAATTCGCCGAAGAAGTGGATGAGGTATAAAAAGAGACAGGACAAGAAACGTGTGAATTCGAGAAAAGCTGGGGATAATCTGATCAAAATAAAGTCAAAAATTATTTTTATTTTTTAAATTAAATTTTTTTTAGTATTAAAATTTTTATGAAGTGAGAGCATGAAAAGGAGAGGGAGCAGACAAACAACGTCAGAAAGGGTTTAGAAGGTGCTGATTCCCTTCGGCACATGATACACAAGTTAATAACACCTTACAAGGTATATCACTTAATAACGGAGCCTGAATTGGAAGGTTCAGAAAATCGTTTTTCTTTGTTACTAAAATCGATAGATAAACTATCCAAGAATCTATTTACAAAGTTACAGAAGCCAATTGTAAATATTTTCAAAGATACGAACCCAGAAGCAGAGAAGCGATTGATATTTGATATTAATATTTCCGCCTATTGAAAACTTTGAAGCGCGTTTTCTCCAGTTTTCATTTTCACGATTTTTTCAAATTGGCGGGCGCGATAGCAAAAGAAACTTAACGACCCATTGAATCAAACCAAAGTTTATTTTCTTCAATATGAAAATCTCTTCTAAGTGAATTAGAAAAGTCGTTGCAGAAGTCTTTTAAAATAATTTTTATAACACGTTAAACTGTTTTTTGTTTAAGCACGTTTTTTTTTAACCTGAGAAACGTTATAATTTCACAATTTTCTCAGCTTTTTCTTTACTCAACCATAAGAAAAATATATGACAATTAAAAATTTTGTTGGTTTTTTTGTTCCAGTTAAGAATTACGAGCTGCATCTTCCCGCCGATTGGGAACTGCAGTGGCGAGCCGCACATGGAATAGGCTAATAAATCTGCAGTTATTTATTGTTTTATGTTAAAAAAAAATTTATACATTTCAAATATACATGAAAAGAAACCTCAATATTTACTGGGCTAATTTTTTTCCCTTTCTGAAAAAATTCCCGATTCAACGCTTTTTTGGATCTTCTAATTCAAGCTCCCCCCTTAAGTGTCCGCCTTCGATTTTGTTGAAACTCGTATACGTGATAAAGCATTGGAAAGTATGAGAAAAGTATTTTTATCATCGGCGGGAAAACGGTTTTGAGGGGGAAAACCACCATTGAAAGAAAGGCGTGTCACCCCTTGGTATAATTTTGTTTCAATACTTCTATAGTGGATTTTTCATTGCTTTACATTCGAGGATTTCTGATTTTTGTTTCATTCGATCGGTGGGCCGCTTGTGGGTGTAATGGCACACCCCTCAACGCAGCTTTCTTTGAGGGGTGGCTTCCCCCCTTAAAACCGTTTTCCCGCCGAAGAAAAAAATACATGTCTAATAGTTCCCAATGCTTCATCACATATATGAGTTTCAATAAAATCGGAAGTGGACACTTAACTGTTCCTTGTTAAAACGATTGGAAAAGTGTGCTGAAATCTCTCATTCGGTGACATAAAATTATTTCTGTAAAGTATTCTTGCACGAACAACAATATTGGATCTTAAGCCTTTAAATACACGCGGATCACATGACAGCAGAATGTATCAATATTCTGAAGATTTTACCTTTTCGTTGAAAAGCAGTTTTCTTCCACTGTCAAATGATCCTCCAAACGGAGCAATTTTCATACAAACAGGTTACAACAAAAACAAAGCTGCTGTATCACAAGTAATTCTCATATGAATGAAAAAAGTCGATTTTCTTCTGGAAAACGTGTACGCGAGGAAACTTCATAATTCGCATTCAAGGCCTTAGGCCACAGTAACGGGTATAAAGGAATGTGTGAATTTTACAATTTTTTTTCGTATGAAAAAGTGATTCACTCATGAAATTAATTACACATCTATTAAGTATGAATATCAAGCTGTTAGAATTTTTTTTTCGGTGTTCAAAATGGCCGATTACTCGAAACTTCTCGAATCAGTTTTTTTCCAATTGGGGTGACAAATGACATCAACAATTTTCACTCGATTTACTTCAAATTCATGTTCCTAAACGCATTCCGCAGAGTAGTACGTACGGAATTTCTGATTAATCGAAAACTTTTCATTTTATGAGCGGTTATAACGAAATGTTTCACTGAAAATTCATTTTTTAACTTCAAATACCTACAACTTTTGAATAAAACAATATTTTTTAAATTCCGTATGTACTTCTCTAGGTACAATGCTTATGTAGATTGACGAGAATTTTTGTTTTTAGTTCTAGGTAAAAAATTGTGGATGCTAAATGTCACGCCGCGGAGCGCCTAAAAAAAATAACAAAAGAAAATATGGTAATTTTCGGCATTATGACCCCACCTTTTGAGGGGGTTGCGGGGTTAGTAATATGGTGGGGGAACCCTATAACACTATTCTTAAGAGAAATTGTGGCGGTAACCCCCCCTCCCCATTTTATAAACAAAAACTTTTCATGACTCGTATGGACAATTTTATATGATTTTAACTTGTTACCTCTACTTAGGATGTATCAGATATTGATTCGTTGATGAAATTTACCTCTGTGAATTCATATATACGCCTCATTATGGCAAAAAAGGCTGGTATTCGCTCACGAAACTCGTATCGCCGTTTGAATAAAAATTCACGGATGTATTGTGGCCAATTTGCATTTCTCCGACCGCATTTCGGAACAGCACCTTTTAAATCTCTCCACACTCGTTCAATGTTTTGACTATGCGCGTGAGATTCAGGATCACTGTTGAAGCGCAAAATAAGTTTTTTTTGTTTCTCGGCCTTTCGGCATCCCCTCCGCGCGTCTTCCATTATCCAAGCGCGGCCGGACTCGGGAGTCTCTCGCTAGCCCTTGATCCGAGAGCACCTACCAAATTATTCGACTCGCTGTAAGCGTATGTACCAAGAAGAAAAATACAGTCCACTACGAATTAAATAGAAGATATTATCGAGTTCATAACCATTCTGAGCCAAATTGAGTCGCTAAGAAAAATTCGCATCCCAAATAGGCGTCCAGAGCGTAAAACCTCCGGCGCCACGTTGACGTTACTTCGCACCACGTTCTTGAGGAGAACGAAGCGTCGAAACCACAACATTTTCTGGTCCTTCGAGCCGGATTGACATACAATTCATCTGGATTCCATCAAAATCATCGGGTTTTCGTCAAGAGTGGCCAAAGCCAACAAATTCGCATCGATCGAGAAAGACGGAACGTCTGCCCAGCAGCGAGCAAAAAATCGGCTGCTACGAGGAAACAAAGGAATGAGTGAGACAGCGCGACAACAACGCGAAGACGCAGAGACCAACGATACATGAGGCATCGCACGAGCGCGAGACCCCTCCTCGCGCCTTTAGCTCAGGGTTCGTATCCATACCTTTTCTCTCGTTGTAAACATAACGTCCGTTGCGTCTTCTCTTATTTCAATATATTCGATATCGAGTCTTTTCGTGAGTGATTGTACGATGGACGACGAAACTCGTGCGCTCGTTCAAAGGCGTACAACAATTAAATCGCAATTGACACGTTTCAAAACGTATTTGGAAAAATGGGCCGAGCGTCCCGACGAGCAACAATTATTTGAGAGGTTGCAAAAAATAAAATGCACTTGGGAACACTTTGAAGAAATTCAAGGCCAAATAGAGACCAAGGCAGGTAACAGTGAAGATAGCCTTGAAAGATCTAATTTCGAGGATACATATTTTGACTTAGTGGCGCGCGCTGAATGTCGACTTGCGACGCTCAGACCCCCCACTATCATTGAGAGTAGTTCCACGTCGGTGCCGGCGCCCGTAGTTCACGGCACAGCTACGAACATAAAGTTACCCACGATTAACCTGCCAGCCTTTAGCGGCAAATATGAGGAGTGGATGGGTTTTCACGACAATTTTAAGTCCATTGTTCATCATAATCCAAATCTTGCACCGGTACAAAAATTACAATATTTGAGATCATCACTGACAGGCGAAGCCTCACACGTGATTCAATCCTTGGAGACATCGTCTCAAAATTACGAGATTGCTTGGTCACTTTTGGCCGAACGATATGATAACCGTCGAGTTATTGTTCAAAGTCATATCCGAGCCCTTTTTGATATGCCGGCAATATCGAAAGAGTCTGCAACGCAGCTAGGATCGTTAATAGATGCCGCGCTAAAACACACCCGAGCTCTCCAATCTCTCGGTCAACCCACTGAGTCCTGGGACGCGTTATTACTACATTTAATGACGTCAAAATTAGATCGAAGCACTCACAAGGAGTGGGAGCGCTCGCTCCAGGGCACTGAGTTACCATCAATAACTGAGTTTTGGAAGTTATTAAGAAATCGTTGTCACGTTCTGGAGAGCGTGACCCAAGAGGTACCCAATGTGCTAAGGAGTCAATCACGCGTAAATAACCCTCGTTCAAATACGAGCCAAAAATCAGCGCAAACCCTAGTCACGTCACAGGGACAATTGGAATGCGCGTTTTGCAAACAGAGTCATAATATTTACCAGTGCGAGCAATTTATCAAATTAGATCAGGCTTCGAGATCCGCTACGGTAAAATCATTGGGTTTGTGCTTCAATTGCTTGAAATCAAAACACGTAGCAACCGAGTGTAGGTTCGGTCCGTGCAGAAAGTGCAAACGTAAGCACAATATCCTTCTTCACGTTGAAAATGATTCCAGCGCGCAAACCGCGACGAGTTCGAACTCGGTTGACACGACACCGAGTACAAGCCTTCAGGCTTTGGTCGCGACTCAAGTATTGCTGTCCACCGCGTCGGTGTTCATGCTGAATGATAAGGGTGAGCCCATCAAATGTAAAATATTGTTGGACAATGGATCTCAATCAAATTTCGTGACTGAGCGCTGTTGTAACATTTTAAACATCGAAAAAAAGGGGTAAACGTTCCAGTCTCGGGTTTTAATCAAAGTTTGACAACGATCAGGCACTCCATCAACGCGAGTATAAAATCCAGGGATGGACGTTTTAGCTCGAGCCTTACATTTTTGGTAGTATCAAAAATCACCGAGAGACTTCCAACTCAATCGTTCGATCGCCGCAGTATAAGCCTTCCCAAAAACATTACCCTAGCGGATCCAGAATTCTGTACGCCATCGGAGATCGATGCGCTTATCGGGGCTGAGCTGTTCTATCAACTCCTATGCGTAGGGCAAATCAGAGTCCACAATACTGACCTAATCTTGCAAAAAACTCGCCTTGGTTGGGTAGTTTCGGGATAAGCACAAACTCGGGAACAATCCGAAAAACGCGTCGCGTGCAATCTGGCCGTAGACGCTCTGAGCGCCCAAGTAGCGAAATTTTGGGAAATTGAGAGTGTTCCAAATACGATACATCTCTCTAGCGCGGAACGAGCGTGCGAGAAACATTTCGTCGAAACTCACTCGAGAACTGAAAACGGACGGTATGTGGTTAGGCTACCGTTTAACGAGAATAAATACGAGCTCGGTGACTCGTATCAAACAGCAACCAAAAGATTGTATTCGTTAGAAAAACGATTAGACCAGGACCCTGCGACTTTCAAAGAATATTCGCAATTCCTCGACGAGTATGAAAGGTTAGGGCACATGACGGCGGTACCCCATGTCGAGTCAAGTCAAGGCAGATACTTCATCCCGCATCACCCCGTCATTAAACGCGAGAGCCACACCACGAAGCTGCGCGTCGTATTCGACGCCTCGGCAAGAAGCTCCACCGGAGTCTCACTCAACGACGCACTCATAAACGGTCCGACCATCCAAGAGGACCTATTTTCCATTGTCACGAGATTTAGAACTCATCGCTACGCCCTCAGTGCGGATATAGAAAAAATGTATCGTCAGATAATTGTTCACCCAGATGATGCCAAGTTTCAGATGATTCTGTGGCGCAACAGCAGCACGGACACCATCAGAGCCTTCCAGCTGAACACGGTGACTTACGGCACCGTTCCAGCATCGTTCCTCTCGACCCGTGTACTTCGACAGTTGTCGTACGATGAACGAGAATGTTCTCCTTCGGCGTGCAGAGCCGTTCGGGAGGATTTCTACGTCGACGATTTGCTCACTGGTGGATCGAGCCTCGAGGAGGCTAAAAGGCTGCGGGATGAGATCGTCATGCTCTTAGCTAAGGGCGGCTTTCACCTGAGAAAGTGGTGCTCAAACGCCTCGAGTCTCCTCAACACGTTCCAGGAGAGATCAAACGATCCTCACATATGTTTGAGCGATTTGCAAGCTCAAAAAACTCTAGGCATTTACTGGCACCCTCGTGATGACAAGCTGGTGCACGTCATAAAACCCTTCACGGAGGTGAAGCGAGCAACCAAAAGGACCATGTTGTCGCAAGTTGTATCGCTATTCGACCCGCTCGGTCTATTGGGCCCCGTTATTGTAAGGGCTAAAATAATGTTGCAGGCTTTGTGGCAGATCAAACTGAATTGGGACGAATCAGTTCCGCTGGAGGTCGCTACTGCATGGACAAAATACGTGGAGGGATTCGAGGAAATAAACCGGATCGCCGTTCCTCGTCAAATTATCGGTGAAAACGCGCTGAAATTACAGCTGCATGGATTCTGCGACGCGAGTGAGGCCGCTTACGGGGCTGTCCTATACTTGCGATCCACAACGCCTTCGGGAGCGCACACGGTACGACTAATTTGTTCGAAAACCCGTGTTGCGCCGATAAAAAGGATATCTCTGCCACGACTCGAGTTGTATGGAGCGGTGCTTCTCGGGCGACTGTTCAAAAGCACCGTGCAGCCATTGAGAATAAAACCGGACGAAGTGTACTTCTGGTCGGATTCCACCATCGCACTTCACTGGATTCAGACGTCATCCCATAAATTGAAAACCTTCGTGGCCAACAGAGTCTCGCAGATTCAAGAAGATACCACTGTCGGAAAATGGCGGCATGTGCCGTCACAAGATAATCCAGCGGATGCCCTGTCGAGAGGGCAGTTGCCAGCGGAATTTGCGAGCAACGATCTCTGGCAAAATGGTCCAGCTTGGTTGTACGAGGATGAGCAAGCTTGGCCTCCGAATCTGATATCGGACATTGAAGTACCCGAACTACGTTCAACGGTCGTCATGGTTGCAACCGGTGACATCAACCTTCTGACAAGATTCTCGTCGTTTAAAAGA
Source organism: Ophion costatus (assembly GCA_951751655.1). Classification (NCBI taxonomy): domain Eukaryota; kingdom Metazoa; phylum Arthropoda; class Insecta; order Hymenoptera; family Ichneumonidae; genus Ophion; species Ophion costatus. Next base: position 27,453,633 of record OX632356.1, read on the forward strand.
ATGAAGAGAGTAATTGCGTGTTGTTTGCGTTTCGCTGCAAATTGCCGATCACGTAAGTCAAATTCGGAAGATCTTCGTTCAGAAGAAATCGAGCAGGCTGAAATTTGTATAATGCGTTTAACCCAACGATCCGCGTTTGAAAAAGAAATGAGCCAGTTGATTCAAAATCGCTCGCTCGATAAAAAAAGTAGCATTCAATCCCTCAGTCCGTACGTAGACGAGAACGAAATAATTCGCGTCGGCGGTCGACTGAAACACTCGGATTTAGAAATTGATGAGAAACATCCAGTATTATTGCCGTCCGACAGTCATGTTACTCGCGTAATCATCCGCGAAACACATCTTGAGTTGTGTCACGCTGGAGTTCAAGCGACGTTGTACGGTGTACGGCGAAAATACTGGCCATTGAACAGAAAAAATCGCGTTAAAGAAATAATTCGTAGTTGCGTGCGTTGCGTACGATGGAAATCTGCGACTCCCCACTATCAAATGGGTGACCTACCGAGATCTAGAATAATGAGTACGAGACCTTTTGAAAACGTTGGAGTCGATTTTTGCGGTCCGTTCCTCATCAAAGAAAGGAAGTATCGTAATCGTAATAAGTTGAAGGTTTACGTGGCTGTTTTCGTGTGTCTAGTAACAAAGGCTGTGCATATTGAAATCGTTAGTGACCTTACGACCGAGGCATTCATAGGAAGCCTAAAACGATTATTTGCACGTCGAGGTAGGGCGCGAATCATCCAATCGGACAATGCGACAAATTTCGTCGGAGCAAAAAACCACCTACATGAAATGTACGAGGTCGTTCATAAAAAGGAAAGTCAACAGGAGATCTCGCGATTTCTTTCGATCCAAGGAATAAAATGGTCGCTTATACCGCCTCGCTCACCGCATTTCGGGGGTATTTGGGAGGCATCGGTAAAGTCCTTTAAGCACCATATGCGGCGCGCAATCGGGAACGCTCTATTCACCTTTGAGGAGCTAAATACTTTCGTGATAGAGGTTGAAGCAATCCTTAATTCGAGGCCGCTTACTCCACTGTCGTCCGATCCTAACGACCTACTCGTTTTAACTCCTGCTCATTTTTTAATTAATACATCGTTATTGTCAATTCCTGAACATGATTTCATGGAAACAAACCCGAACCGATTGTCGACCTGGCAGCACATACAGAAGGTAAAACAACACTTTTGGCAGCGCTGGAGAAAAGAATATTTGAACGAACTGCAACAGCGTGTCAAATGGTCCAAGGGGGGAGCCTCTTGCATCAAGGTAGACGATTTAGTAATAATAAAAGAGGACAATACTCCTCCTCTGCTCTGGGTAATCGGCAGGGTAGAAAAGGTGCATCCGGGCGACGACGGGATTGTTCGCGTCATAACCGTTAGAACCGCGAATGGAACGTACAAACGCTGCGTAAAGAAAATCGTTCCACTTCCGCTAGAATAAGTTATAGTGTAAGTTTTTTTGTTATTTTTGAACGTGTCGTTCAAAGGCGGGCGGCATGTTGAAGCGCAAAATAAGTTTTTTTTGTTTCTCGGCCTTTCGGCATCCCCTCCGCGCGTCTTCCATTATCCAAGCGCGGCCGGACTCGGGAGTCTCTCGCTAGCCCTTGATCCGAGAGCACCTACCAAATTATTCGACTCGCTGTAAGCGTATGTACCAAGAAGATAAATACAGTCCACTACGAATTAAATAGAAGATATTATCGAGTTCATAACCATTCTGAGCCAAATTGAGTCGCTAAGAAAAATTCGCATCCCAAATAGGCGTCCAGAGCGTAAAACCTCCGGCGCCACGTTGACGTTACTTCGCACCACGTTCTTGAGGAGAACGAAGCGTCGAAACCACAACAATCACCGACATTGACTTTATGATTCACGGTCAAATGATTGTATCCTCTTTCGCTCAAACAACAATACGCACGCCCGCGATTTGAGTATATCGTTATACCTGCAGCGATGTGTTTTTCAATTAATTTAAACAATGTCTCTGTGTCGCGTGATTCGACAGGAACGATAAACAGTTCTTTCGTTGCCCGATCGACTCCACCAAATACCCACTATCTTTTCACGAGTCGTCCTTTATTATATTTTTGTCGACGCAAACTCATCAATTTCCACAACACTACCGGGACCACTAATTTGCGATTGTTTATAGTGAACCTAGAACGTACATACTTCACGACGAAACGACGACCAATCCACCGCAGTATCAGCACTTATAGATAGTTCAGTCATAAATCGATGTATATGTGGAGGTGGCAACCATAAAAAATAACCGATAAACTGGCAAATTTCTTTAAATTTCAAGACTAAACTGCTAAACTATGTGCCGGTGAAAGCGGAAACAGAAAACGTGAACCGTACTCCCTTTCGCTTTTTTTAATTTACAGTTTTATAGTATGAAGTCGGACACTGCAGCCGAAGGGTGTTCTTGTTAATTTCAATATAAGTACCACACTCACGACCCACAACGTCCTTTCTCATTACTTTTTCGTCAATAAGAAATTGTATCAAATTATTCCGGATATCGATTTTTCGCAAATATCTATAGTCGCATATTACCATGAAAGCCGAAACTATACTGATCATTGACAAAGAAAATTTAAGCATCGTTCCTATGTTCTCATTCTATTTATAGAACTATTCGCACGATGTAAACAAAGACTACAACGACCAGCAAAATCATGCTTTCTTTATGACCAGCAAAAACTTTGTCTATGACGATATACGTATGGATCCAACGAAAAATCGAAAATTTTATCGTTCATTTTTACAAACTTCAAATTGACATAACTTTTTACGGGGGGGGGGGGGGGGTGACCGCCATGATTTCTCTTTAGCATGTTGTTCGGGGGAACCTATTTTTAACATATCCCCCCATTCCGACCACCTCCGGTAGTGGAGTCACAATATCGAAAATTACCCCCGTTACCGTGGCCTAAGGCATTAAGCAATGGTATCAGTCATAGGAACGAGCCGCACTCAACTTTCTGTTGGCACACTTATCTCTGGCCACGATTTTGACACGTCGGGTAAATTTCACCCCGATGGTACTTCATTCTCTGCCATTAAAAACCCCTCAGTCGGTCTTGATTTTGTTTTAAATCAGAAATTCCCTATAAAACCTCTTAATATGTCTGCATAATGGAAATTCGGTAAATAAAATAATAGACAGCTGTACAAAATTATTGAAAATGTTAAATCTTCGGAAAAATAAGCGATGCATTTAAAGTTCTCTTGGGCCCAAATGAACCAGAGTGTAAACGGCAGGTGACCATAAACTTCCGCCCAATTTGCACACGGATCTACTGGATATCTATTATAGATGGATCCATTGAAAATCTATTTTTATCCCATATTTATAGGTGGAGGAATTCGAAACGATCACGTATGATTCATGCCTATTGATAATGGGCTTATACTTCGTTGGTGGAGTAAAGATTTAACTCACCGAGGAGAAGCTTTTGAGAGACATATCGTAGAACTTAGCCGCGGTAATCTTGGATGGCCGGCTCGCCCGGAGCATGAGTATTCGAAGGTTTTGGGAAAAAGAGCTACCAACCCAGTCGGACGCGTAAGCCGAATCGCTAACAGTCTCGCTCTGCTTCCACAATTACGATGGCAATTCATTCGTGATTTTTAGTCTCACGTTTATCTAAAAGGGCGTACGCAAATTACGTAACGTAAAATGGGGGGGGGGGCAGGCGTCAGGATTTTAGAACTGTCAGAAGCGGCAAAATGTCTGCATGTTCCAGTTGTTCATACAAGACTCGCGCGCAATTTTACCGTGGAGAGTTGACAGCTTTCTATACGAAATGGCAGTTCAGGGGGGAAGTCACTGTGCAAGAACTTGCACAGTAGCTTTCCCCCTTTCCCCAAGCAAAATTTGAAAAAAACTTTTTCCATTTTATATATTTCTTCAAAGTACATATATTCAAAAATATGTTGACAACATTTTTAGTCACAAGTCCAAAAATTGACGGAGTTACAGTCACTTTAGTGAGAACAGATAGCGCGGCCGGTTAGTGCCCTCAGTCCCTACAGGTGTAGGCTCTTATTATTTTGTGAAATATAATGAAGATAAAGAATCGCCTATTGCCCCGGACTAGATACTTTAAGGCATTAGGCCACTCTAGAGGCCAAAAAAATAGGCTTTTGGCGATTTTTTTCCAGAACAACTACAACAAAAATCAAGATTACAAAAAAGCGTGTTTATCATATATATCAGTGACTGTATACAATAATTTTTTTGAAGCGATTAATTTCTAAATGGCGTCTGTGCAGCGTTTTGCGATCACGTCTCCGTTTTTCCAGAGTTCACGGGCGGACAAACGCTCCTGTAATTTTTTAATTATAATGAGCGAATTAATTTTTTTCGATTATATATAATAACTGCTATAGAAGTACGTAGGATTTTTTCGATACATTGATTTTTGGCCAAATAGCGCACTTCTAAAGTGGAAAGTGAAAAACTTGCCTAAAAAATCGTCAGATAATTGTTAATAACAAATGAACTATGCAATATAAAAAAATCTTAAGTACTTCCATCGACAATGTATTTTTCAAGATATATTCAACATTTCAAGTGAATCGGTTGAAAATTGTCTGAGTTATGTTTCTGGCCAACGTCAAACGGAAACGTCATCACATAAACGCTGCACAGCCTCCATTTTGAAATTAATCGCTTCAAAAAAATTATTATATACAGTCAATTTATGATAAGCACCCTTTTTTGTAATCTCGATTTATTTTGTACTTTTTCTGGATCAAAAAAATTCCCAAAAAGCCTATTTTTCGGCCTTTAGAGTGGCCTAAGGCCTTAAGACGGAATGACACCTCATCGCGGTCGGTATGGTAGAACAGAATTATAGATACCCAAAAATCTCTGAAACGGCTCTTCAGATCCCGTCGAAACTTTGCCAAATGACGTCAAATAAATAGACGAACAGCTGTCTGCCCCTCAAATTTTCTGAATTTGAGAAAAAAAACGTAGATTGGCTTATCATGCGGAACTCGAGACCGAAAAGATGAAAAATCAGATGTTTGGCTAATGTCACGACTTAGAGAAAAGTTAGACCGGGTAGCCACATAAAAAACGAACAATTTGAGCTCTCAATCACTGCACTTCGTTGCATATCTTAGGAGAAAAGTGGTAATCTAGATTTGTCGTGTAATTGTTGATAATTGCGAGCAAATGTCGCCCGAACTTCGACGTGCTCAGTTCACGAGAATTCCGCGCGCGGCGCTCGCCGCGTGGTCTGCAGCGACGCGCACCGACACGCACGCACACATGCGCTGCGGAGCCTGGAGGCCCGTGGAAGGCGAGACGCAATGTCTCCGCGCGCGGTGACATCCGCCGGTGGGGCGCAGAAGCTCGATTGAGTTCTGCCCTACCGGTCGGAAGCCGGGGCCGCATCGAAGTTTCGCGTCGGGTGTCATTCCGTCTTAAGGACAGATATACACCGACGAGCCGGAAAAAGGTCATTTTTGTGAATTGTTCAAGGAAAACTATTGGAAATTTCGGATTGGGGTTTTAATTATCTAAAAGTATATACATTCAAAAATATGTTTAATTTTCTTTATTTCAAAATATCAAAAATATACAAGGATATTGTGTGATCCGTGGAGCATCGTAAAAAAATCTGTACCGAAAATTTCTCGAAAACCAATAAACTGATTGCCTTGAGGTTTTTTGTGGTTATTCTATACACCATTATCTAGTACTTGTCATAGCCGATTTTGAAAATATCGATTTAGGACAAAATGGGGGACGTTTGAACATGGTGATTTTTGGGCCAAAAATTAGTTATTATTTTTCCTATAAAACAAAAACTAAGTAACGGAACAAAATCCTATGACAAGTACTAGATAATGGTGTATAGAATAACCACAAAAAATCTCGAGGCAATCGGTTCATTGGTTTTTGAGAAATTTTGGGTACCGATTTTTTTACGACGCCCCAAGGATCATACAATATCCTTGTATATTTTTGTTATTTTTAAATAAAGAAAATTAAACATATTTTTGAATGTATCTACTTTTAGATAATTAAAACCCCAATCCGAAATTTCAAATAGTTTTCCTTGAAAAAATTCACAAAAATTACCTTTTTCCGGCTTCTAGGTGTATATCTGCCCTTAATGTAAGTATCAATATTCTAGAAAAAACATAACTTTGTATGGAGAAAAACGGAACGACAACTTTGATCGCATCTTTCGCGAAACTACTGTTTTCGACGCTGTGCCAACGGACAATCAAAAACTTATCAACCGATTTTCAATTTTGTTTACATTTTTGTAATCGCAGTGACTGAAGTTGTACATAGACGATTTTTCAAATTTTTATAATGACTATTTTTAAAGACTGCTTGAATACAAACAAGGGTTTTGAAAATAGAAAAAAGTGTCCAATCTGTCGACATTTTGTAAAAAAACACCAAAATAAAGAAACGGTTACGCATAGCGATAGCTACATTTGTATAGATATTGATATTCATGACTTTTTATTTACAGATAACCTTTCATAAAGATATCAATGGGGGTATGAAGAGCACTTCTTTTTCGTCGTCAAATCAAGGCGTCTCGGTTGATTTTAAAAATTTTTCCATAAAAATTGGTATGAAACTAAATGGATATATATACTTCATAAAATGAGTATAAACCCGATTCTTTCCCAATCAGTTATGTCTATGAAAAAAATCGCAATTATTGACGACAAAGCACCCGTTACGTTACGAATAGAGGGGGAGCGTCGAAAGTGGGGGAATTTGGCGTTACGAAATTCGTGTACGCCCCCAAAGTATTTTATAAGGTAAACCGACCTCTTCGATCAATTGGTCGCCGCTGAAACTGAACAAAAACAGCTCGAATATCGCGCCGTTGAGAAAGGACGCATATTTCATCATCCGCAATTTGTCTTTGGTCATCTAACGAAAAATACAGAGAATGAAGTCCAGAAGATACTTTTATTTGCACTTGTCGATATTATTGAAAATAACTTTTGCGCTATGGGGGTCGAAGATCGCAGACTGACCGACGCTAATTGAAAACCTGCGCAGCACACCAGTCCAGTACTGACGACAAACTGCCCGAGGGCAAGGACGTTTATCGTTCTCTCAAGAATCTCGGCGTATCTACAGACATCGAGACAGCAAGGAATTTTGTGAATAATCGTGAATTATGATGAATCAACGAATTGGTTGAATCTCATCAGTGATGATGAAAGTCAATTCTACTTAATGGCACTTTGATGTCGCTCGATGCAATCGATCACCACCGCTCCACTGTCAGGATCCTCGCACTTCACAGCTTCTAATCTTCTTCGAAGCAACGCAAATCTCGCGGCACCGTGCATCGTCGAAACGAAATTGAAACTCGTCGCAGCCGCTATCGTTGTTCCACTCAGCCCGCCCATTATCATAGTAACGAAGTACAGACCTTCGTAGGTCGGCGAGGACGTCTGATTCGCCATGAAAAGCCCACGGAAAGGTAGTACCCTCTCGCCCGAATGGAAAACGATCTACGGTCGACACGAAAGAACATCGATCATAACCGTAAATTACCAATGTGCCTATTTGAGAATAGTCGAAAATGGAGACCACGTGATTTTACATTTTGTCCATACAGACGACGGTAATGTATGGCATTGAATATACGAAGAGGGCGTCCATAAATTACGTAACGCAATGGCCTGGCGTTACAGTCTACGTACGTGGGGGGGGGGGGGGGGGGGGTCGAGGTTTGCGTTACGTCACGATTTTAGGACTGTCAGAAATAGCAAAATGTCTGCATGTTCAAGTTTAAAAAATTTTAAACTCATCGTTCAGAATAGATGAAGTGCAAGTTCTTATTGTTTTGAGAAATATAATGAAGATGAAAAACCGTCATATCGCCCGCGACTTGATACTTTAATGTAAATATCAATATTCTAGAAAAAAAAAAACATAACTTCATATCAGGAAAAACGAAAAGAAAACTTTGATCGCGATTTTCTCGAAACTACTTTTTTCGACCTTGTCTCAGCGAATACTAAAAAATGTATCAACCGATTTTCAATTTTTTTCAAAAATTTTGTAATCGCAGTGAATAAGGTCGTACGTAGTCGATTTTTCAAATTTTGATCGTTACTCTTTTTAAAGATTGCTTCAGTACAAAGAAGGGCCTTGAAGATAGAAAAAAATGTCCAAACTGTCGCCATTTTGTAAAAAAAAACAAAATAAAAAAACGGCTACGCATAACGATAGCTACATTTGTATGGATATCGATAAATTATTGACTTTTTATTTACGGATCATAAAGATCATAAAACATTTCATAAAGATATCGATGGGACAATGGAGATTTTTTTTCGTCACCAAATCAGGGTTAATTAAAATAAAACTTGGTAAAAAACTGGATGAATATATACTTCATAAAATGCGTTTAAACCGGATCCTTTCATTATTAGTTATTGCTTTGAAAAAAAAGACGGAATTATTGACGACAAAGCACCCGTTACGTAACGGAACAGGAAGGGCTTCAGGCCAGGCGTTACGGTTCTGTTACGTAGAGGGGGGGGGGGGGGGGGGTAAAAATTGCGAAGTTTCACGTTATGTAATTTATGGACGCCCTCGAACCGAGAAAATGATAATCATGGGGCAATGGCGGCAAGACAGCTCGCCACTTTGGAAAAACTAAATGAGTGCACATTGTTAGTATTTATTATTCTACTCAGTCTATAAGTGTGTAGTCTAAAGGTTTATAAGGTCTATAAGTGTGTAATCTAACGGCTCCCAACATTGTATTGATATTGATAAGAACTAGAGTTCTTTACTGTTCACTTCCCTAAATTCAATTGCCCGGAATAACATTTTTATCGGAATAAAATTCTGAATGAATCAATATCTCTTATCACTAATGCTTAACCGCGAAAATGAATACGGTCGATCAACGATCGTCAATAGATACGTCTACATTTTTGTTCGCGATACTGCTGCATTAAGGCCCCACACCACGGTTCGTGCGCGGTACGAGGGTGTATTTTTCGTAATTATTTTCAAGCAAACGATGAATGGATTTTTTAAATTAATACTCATAGTCAGTATATACATTTCGAAGACTGTATACAAATTTTTGTACTCGAATCTCAAGTATAGTTTGCGATGAACGCCGCTTCCAAGAGAATCCCCCCTTTTCAACGTGGTTGACAACGCATTAAGACAAACTATTCATCCAATTTGCATGCGCCAAGTCTTAAACTGTTCGAAAATCCAGTCTCTATGGCACCACGTAGGGATTTTTTTTATGAAGGGCACCCTTCTGGTTTTTTATGAACGATGAAAATTTTTCATAAAATTGGAAATAAAATTCGCTGGTCCGCCATTTTTTTGTAATATCGAAATTCCCTTACGTGATGCTGCAAACCTATATTTCTAGTTTCTAAATGGATTTTTATTTTATTTTATCGATGACCCGTATGGCTTAATCGCTGTCAACCGCCGAGCAGCAATTTCGTCGGAGTGTCCTCTTGAAAGCGGCCTACACCGCAAACTATACTTTAGCTTTAAGTACAAAAATTTGCAGACCGTCTTCTATGTGTATATATTGACTATGAGTGTTAAGAAAAAAAGTTCATTCATCGTTTGAAGCGACTAAAAGCGGTACAATTTGTTGATTGGGCAATTTGTCGAATGATTTATTAGGATATATTTATTAATTTTCCGAATAAGATTTATTGGACTGAAATAAAGCTATGCATAAGTGGTGTACCACCCCAATTTGTATGGAAATATTTTTTTCACCATGAAGTTGTTAATTCCATTATATAATAGTTAGTGATATTACGTCGGGGGAGGCTGACATTTTCTATTAATTCCATAAGTTATGGGCTTTTGAAGTTCCCGGAAATACGTGATAAATTGGGGCATTTCAATAGAAAAAAAATTGTGTTACCATACGAAATGAAAGTAAAAATTTGTGGTGTGGAAAATCACTTTATTTGTAGAAAAAATTGATAAAATAAAAAGACAAAATTATTTATTATAAAAAAGTGCCAAAAGTTCTGTGATAAAGAAAATTAAATGAAGACGCAAATCATAGTTTGAAGGTGTCACAAAATCAGCGCGTCATTTGTAGAGAAATGAAGTGCCCCAAGTGTAGCGGATTGGCGACGATAAACGCAAATAACTTAACGTGGCGTTGCAACAGAAGATAGACAATAAAAAAGGAAAAGAAAATAATCAAAAAAGGTGTAATTTCAAACAATCTTTAAGCAGTAATACTTGACTTCGAAATGCACATTTGGTTCCGAAGAAGGGTTTGGGTTTAGGTTTGTTTGGATATTAATCTTTAAGAACTAGTTCTCGGTTTAGAAATGCACATTTAGCTCCGCAAAAATGTTTGTAACAATATGAGCGTCGGAATTTCCAAAACCCCATAACGTATGGAATTAATGAAAAATGTCAGTCTCCCGCGCCAGAATCTCATTATCTTATCAGCGGTGACCAATTAAAACAGTTTATGCTAAAAAAAATTGACATTGAAATTGAGATGGTACCCCACTTATGAATAATTACGGAAATAAATGTGTAATAAGCGGTACAACAGCCTGCTATTTATGTTGCATATGTAACTTCATTGGAACAAATGAAAAAATATATTCAACGGTTTACACTTAGCTCGTGGCCGGGAAAAAGAGGAACTTTTGTAAAAATTTTCTGGGAAAACATGTACAGGATTTCGAATTCTTTTTTTTTAATTGAAGAGTTTTAAGTATCTTTTACAATATTGGGATTGAAAAATATTAATAAATGTGGTACTTACAATGATTTGAGCAGGCCGCTCTTTGGGGTCTGAAGGGAAAGTATCAATTTTCGGTAAAAAAAAATTTCATTGCGAAAAAAAACTATAAATCGAAAAAAATTCCTTCGTTCAATCGCAGCTTTTTGAAAATTACAAAAAAAGCTTATCAAATTTGAAGTTGTACGGTGCAGTAATTTTTTTCATATCGTGGTCACCGATTTAAAAAACGGTCATTTTGAAAAAAACTCTTTCAACTTTAAACTCCCTGAACTTTGAACATACCGAGTTGAAATTTTCCGAGAATATTTTTCAAATGTGACTTTGAGAATCCGTCGAAAACCGAATGTCGGTATTTCAAAAATTCCAACTAGGTGCAGACCCGCGACTTACATGAAATGTTATCAAAATGAAAATGAAATGTATGCTTACAACGAGTTCTAACAAATTATAACATTTACTTATCCTATATTTTCTGCGACTATCGAGCAAAAGTCTACTTGTTAGCCGGGAAGAAAAATCTATTCGAGGGGAGCGATTTTTCTCAATGCAGAGGCAAAATGACAATGTGAGGGCTTACCTCGATTATCGGACCCACCATAAAAACCGACAAAGCGAACAACACAGATACGATAAATTGTTTGGCAAGCTTGAAGGTCCATCGACACTTTTCGATCAGCACGGTTCTATCCTCAGGTGTGGCTTCAATCCAGTCTTCCCTCATGGTATCCAGTACGTATCGCATGTCTTCCGCGTGAATTGTGTAATTGACCATTCTCACAAAACTGAGAATGAACGCGGACGCAATGAGTGCACATTCAGTGGCCTCGTTCATGTCGTCCCAATGTCTGACAACGTCGATGCAGACGGCGGTAGCCATTGCGGCAGTTGTCGCGATCATGGCAATCCTATGACACATCGTCAAACGAGACCTCAATTCACCCTGACCACTTTCCAACGGCCATATCGCTACTAATCGCGAGACCATCATGACCGGTCCGATCAAACTGTTGTACTCCTTCCCGTTGGACGAATAGTCATTCATGACGAGAAGGTGCGCGTTGATATTACACCCTCCACAAGCAGCGTGCTCAAAGTATTCTCGATCGGCCAGTGCAGCAGGAAAAAATCATTTGACATCTGGAGAAAATCATTTCAACCCTGGTTGTCGTTCCACGTAGAAAAGTCATACGTCAGGCGATGGGGATAATGTCTGGTATTTGGTATTTCATAAGGGATCGGAAAGTTTGAGCTATTGGGCGGAATCAAGCTCCAAACGAGTACCGTCGATCGAACCAGTTCTATACGCATGTAGGAGAGTCAATAACAGGCTGGAAAACTACATACTACTCACCATTCTCTGGGAAAGTCGCACGTGCGATCCTTTTTGCAACAAACCTAATGACCAGGCAACGCTTCGATTGACCGCTACCTAGCATTTGACCTACTTCGCCCTGCATTTTACAAAAGTTGAGCAGCCGCCTGTGCAACAATGTCTTCCAGGTGATGGTACATTATGAATGTGGAAAAAACACATGCTCTTCCCACTCGTGCAGCGTAGCGTTACGAAATTGGATACCAAAGTTTGGTCGAATGGACATTCTCGATCGGTGAAATTCAACCTGAGTAGATAAATCAATGGTCCTCGGAATGGAAATCGATTTCTGATGCAATTCGTCAGAAGTTAATCAGCTTTGGAACAGCGATGGTCTTCGGTTCTTTTCGAAAGATGGGTTATATTTGATAACGATGTCATGCTAATGAGCAGTGACGGTATGATAAATTCACGATTTTAATCATTAAGGATGTTGTATCCAAAATTGAAAATGGTGATAAAATTTAAAAAATTTGATAGGTCATTCTGTAAAACATTTGAAAGGTTGTGTAAAAATTTCACGACGATTAGGAAGCTGGCTACTAAGAAATTAAAATTCACAAATTACACGCAGCCTTATGGAAACTGAAGTAACTTTGCAATTCGCTTAGCAAATAGCAAACTTTGCTATTTGTTTTCATGAAATAGAAGAAATATTTATGAATGATCGTTTTTTTGTTTTAAATATATCAGAAATAAAAGTGGCTTTATGGTGCAAGCAACGACGTCGTCCGTGAACGCAAATGAGTATTTAAATTTTCTGCTACTTTCGGTCTATGCAACGTTGCCGCTATATTCTTATATGTTTTTCCTCAAGTGTGATTTTTCTCTATTTTTGGTATCATTTTTTGTAACGAAAAGAAATAATAACTGCAAAGTTACTTCAGTTTCCATAAGGCTGCCTGCAATTTGTGAATTCCAATTTCTCAGTAGCCAGCTTCCTAATCATCGTCAAATTTTTACACAACCTCTCAAATGCTGTACATAATGATCTATCAAGTTAAAAAAAATTTATTACCATTTTCAATTTTGGACACAACATCCTTAAGGCCGAGGTTTTATATACGCGATTTCACCGATTTTCGAAAGTACTTTTCTAGACGTGGTTGAAAAAAAATGACGCATATATTGACAACATTTTTTTACAGATTATTTATGCACATGGATAAGTATATGTAAAAAAAATCAGAAATATTAACATATGGCGGAGATATAACATAATAGAGCAATGTATTTTTTTTTCCGCGCGCGCTGATGGTGAAATTTCTCGGCTTCGATGTGGGTGACTGAAAAAAAATGAACATATTTATAATTGCATACTGAATGTATCTTCAGTGCGAAACAACATTATTTTTTTTTAATTATTATAATAAAAATTCACAACGTACAATTTTTTTACTCAATTTTCTGTCGGTATTTTATTTTTTATATTTCTTTGTGTCATTGAAATGTTTGTTTCTGTGGTTCACACGATAGGTGACGATACTAAGAATATGTTGTAGAAATTTCAAAGCGATCTGAACTTTCGTTCAAGAATTAGAAATTTCACAAGGTTCAAAGAAGTGAATCGCGGAAAAACGGCTTTGAAGTTGGCGGTCGGGCGCGCCGCGCGGTTTCTATTATAAATGCAATCTTACTGAACTTTAACGATTTTTGGAATTTTTCAATTCTGTAAAGCTTAACATATTCCTAACCGTTCAGGCTAATGGAATAAAAATTTTAAAAAAAATGAAAAATTTTGAAATTTTTCGCATATATAAGGCCTTGAAAACAGACGAAGTAGCGTCTTGATGCACACCAATAATTGCACAAAAGTTTTTGAGTATTGCATCGCGTCGTATTCTTCATATTCCTGGGGAAAATATGGTAATTCTTTACATACGTAACATTTTTTGTTTTGTTTTTTTCTGATTTGTTGGGTTATAAATGATGATATTCAGTCGGGGGAAGGTCAAATTCACCCCTCATAAAAATTTATGGGGTTTTGAAGTTCGCGGAAACACCCCAGGCAGCATAAATATCCAATTGACGTCGATAAGTTGCCGTTGTCAGGTTGCCTTTAAGATATGACCGTAATATAAGATAACTATTCGACATCTTTCAAATAACATTTGTCATTTGAATATATAACTTTACATTGGCTATATATTTTATATCTTTCGGCGATGAAAACGGATGTCTTAAAGATATCCCAAAATATTATCCAATTGATGACTTTTTGAAGTTGTCAGAAAGTTATCTATTTACTGTTATCTATTGTATCTAGTTCAACGTTGTCCAAAGGATATCATAAAGACGAATTACATAAGACGTCTTTTTCATGACATCTTTCAGATATCGGTAAAATGATGTCTTTTAAGATATTCGGTATTGGCGGGAAATAGTAAAAAGTCATCTAAATGTCTTCCTAAAGATGACATCCAACAGATCACTTTTATCATAGTGCGAATGTAGCGTGTCATACTTCATTTCACCGGCAAAAAATTGTGTGCAACAAGTAGTTGAAAAAATAAAGGTGTTGAAATATATATACGTGAGTGTCTTTTATCCTACTATTCTTTGCGCCTCTGTGAGTACATATATGTATTCAATGTACTGTCTTTTTATTCTAAAAGCGTACGTTTGCTTTTGAGGTTATCCAAGGTATGGTTTGGAGCATGGCAACCATCGAAAGACGTGACCATAACGGGAGAGAAGTCCAATAACGACTATACCGTTTTTATAATATTAAATTATATTTCGCCTATAATGAATTAATCGATGTTTTATTTATAATGAACTAGCCGACTTCGAAACTGACGTAACAATATCTTATCAATTTGTTTATTATAAAAATCAATTTATCAACAGTCTAGAATATTGAACTATATTAAATATTCTAGACTATTTGTCGACGAACGGGACCCCTTTGAGAAAGAGCAGGTTGTACTCGTAAGTGGACAATGAGGCGGGAAAGGCTGATTTCCGGCGAGGTCAAAACAAAAAACTACGTTGGTTTTTTTTTGGCTTTAGCCCTTAAAAGGGCTTTTTGGGGTGGTGAGGAAGAAGGGCGGAAGTCCGGTTAAGAGATAGCAGTGGTCGACATAGGATACGCCGAATCAAGGGTGGCCTATTGGGAACGTGCAGAGGGGGACAGGTCGGCGAGGGCGAAGGAGGGGAGGGGGACCGTCCGAGAAGAGACGGGGGAGGGGAAAGGGGGGAGGAACGTCGAAGTCGGCAGCCACCTTTTCGAATAGGGCGTCGAAGCCCTCTTTGCCGAGGTTGGCCGCGCGCTCCTCGAGGGGTGGAGAGCGAGGGGAGGATGGGATAAGCGAGCGGGGAAGAGGCGGAGGAAGGGAATCTTTGAAGTCCTGTGCCGGTGGGGCGTTTTCCGCGGAACCCGGGGATGGACCTTCATTGCGTCCCCAAGGGGGTAATGGAATCCACCGTCGGGGATCTGGGGCGCGCCGGATAACTCGTGCTCCGGAGGCGGGACCCGCCGGGGTCGCTGCGCGCCTAGCCCGCCGACGCTGTGATGCCGGGTCACGTGGCTTCGGCATAAAACGATGAAAAATAGAAATAAAAAAAATAAAAAATAGAAATAAAAAAAATGTAATTAAATAAAAATAAATAAATAAATTGAGTGATTCATTAAATTAAATAATTCCGGAATCAGGAGAGAAAGAAGGAGGAAGACGGTGTACCGAGAAACAAGTGGTTTTAATCAAACAATAGCTATATCTATATATGTGTACAGGATGAGAGACGATGGGCTAGCGAGGTACCGGGGCGGGGGACGCGTCGGCGTCGTCTACGGCGCCCCGGGAGACCCGGTTGTCGGGGTCCGACGCGCAGGGCTCGATGCGGTCACCTTTCGGTGGCAGTCACTTCGCAGTGGCTAGGGGGGGGTCACCTCTCGGTGGCAGTCACCTTTCGGTGGCGGGGTTGTCACCTCTCGGTGGCAGTCACCTTTCGGTGGTGGGTTGTCACCGCTCGGTGGCAGTCACCTTTCGGTTGCAGTCACTTTTCAGTGGCCAGGGAGAGCTCCGTACCACCTCTCGGTAATCAAGAACTGAGAGCGAGCTCTCGCGCTGCGCCTTATATACCCGGCCGGAGCGGTGAAATCGCCGCCGAACTCCAGGCACGGGTACCGAAGCGCGAGACCCGTGGCGCATGGTAAGTTTTTTCGCGAGACGCAACGAGACTGCAAAAGGTCCCGAGACGCGGCGCTAGTGTCCCGGCGTTGGACAAGTTGCAGAGCACGCGGTTCGCCGACGCGGCGCTGGGGTGTCGGGTCGTGGTACGAGTGCACGAGTGTCACGGGGAACGAGCAGACGACGCTTGAGATCACACACTAACCTCGCAACGCGGTTTCGTTTTGACAGGTCGGTGAACGGATTGTGTAGTGCGTGTTCGTGTACGGTGAGTGTAATAACACAAAGTTTGGTGTACTTCGAGTAATTGTTAAATTTTGTGACAGTTACATGGTAATTAGCGCACGTGATTTTTTTTTTGGTCGCGCGCGATCGGTAAGGTGCCAGAGGTGTGCGACCGCGATAGGAGAGTGTTTTCAGACGCAAACATTTCACCGCGTGAATAACTTATATCTAGGCAAATGGCGAGTAATTTATAAGAGGTTATCGCAACTTTGAACACTTTACAGGTGTTCGGGGGTTATAGCCGGAACCCAGAAGTCTGGTCCGCCAAGCCGAAACGAGGAGTGAGTACCGCCCTGTACACTGAGCTGTTCTCTAGGTACTTAAGTTTTCCCACATTATTAATCTCAATTATTTCCTTTTTCTTTTTCAGATAGGTACTGGTAGACCCACGGAGACCAAATTCCTGGGACGACGACGAGAGGCGACGGCACGACAATAAGGGCTCGACGAGAGACGCCTTCGCTCTGGTAAGTATTTCTTAAGTATGCCAATATTGAGTTAATAAGTTTGGTGCACGCATGGAGAGTATACTACGTTCCTTATATTTTACAGGTGGACGCCACGACGACAAGTCCCCGAGACCTTCATCGCTAAGGTAAGGCCAGGAAACGCTAGCGTTCCCCCGTTTTAGATTTTAGTACGTCGATGTCGATTAAATTAACTTAATAATCAATGTGGTGTTGTTTATTTTTTGTTGCAGGCTTTTGAAGGGGCGAGGATGAAGATGACGCTAAAAAGTTTGTGCGCCAATGGGGCGTACAACAAATGCCCCGGGCGTCGGTTCGACCTTGCCTCTTCCGTATTTTGAATGATATAAGGTGTGCGAAACGCGAAAATAACGTTACAATAAAAATACTTAACATATTAGGAGTTACCAGTAATCCGTTTATCGTATCGTAGCGCGGGCGACTTGACAACTGACGATTTCGGGGAATATCAAATTGACTAGTTATAATAGGTAATAATCCTTAGGTGTAGCTTTTTACAGGTACGCACCGGAAAGACAATCTGCGAAGTTGCAGGCGCGAAAACTACGGCAAGGGGTCGAAAGTGCACAGTGCACCGACGTGGTGCCTTTACCGTAGGTGCCCCCGGCGTCGGTTCGCCCCTGCATTTTCAGCATATGGCGTCGGGGTTGGGACGAATATTACAAACAAACGGCTGTACATTGTTATTCCGTCCACGAGGTTATGTGGGGTGGGGTTTTGGAGGGCGTGGGCGCAGATTGTACGTTGATTTCCGATGAACAGAAGTGCTAGTAGTTGGGGCCGCAGCGCGTCGAGGCAGCTCGACCGGAAGTGGTTCTGGTGGAGGGCCCTGAGGTAGACCTGGAGTACAGTGTGGTGCCCGCGTTCACCGCGGGTGTTGCGTGGATACCTTGATCCCGTGGACGATAAACCAGCGATGGTTTACCGGTCGATGATTGGGAACGGGCCGTAAGGTTTGGCCCGCTCGGTTCGAGATGAACCAGCGATAGTTCGCTGATGGGTGGTTGGAACCGGGCCGTAAGGTTTGCCCCATCCATTTTGTCACTTAGTCGGGCCGTAAGGTTAGGCTCGGATGACTGTGACTTGGTTGAAGCCGTAAGGTTTGGCTTTCGAGGTTGGTCGTTCGGCGGGACCGTAAGGTTTGGCCCCGGCGAACTACTCCTTTCTCCTGGAGCAGGGCTAGCGGCAGATTACAGTAGACCCCCATGAATTTTGACCTCTCGGCGCCCTTGCCGGATGAGGATAAATCTCACCTCCGAGATTTTGCAGGACGGTGTGCGGACCCACAAACCCCCATGGCCCCACAAACCCGGCATGGACTCCCTCCACGGCGTTGGACTGAACGTGCGTTCGTGCATACACTAGATCCCCGGACTGGTATCTAGGTGGGACATCAGTGTGCGAAGCGTATTTGCTCTGGTAATCGTGCTGATGCCTTTGGATTTCTCGGACTCGTTCCTCACGTTCCGTGCTAGATTGGTCGGCGTTGGCTGGAAACTTCCAGTCACTGGGACGTTGGAGGCCCTTCCCCAGTAACGCCTCACTCGAGGATAGACCCGTAGCCGCGTTCCGCCGATTTCGCAATTAGATCCCACTCCCGATGACGCTTATCCCGTAAATGCAATCTTAAGCCCTTTTTAATTTCTTGATTGCGTCTTTCAGTGGGGTTAGCGCGTGGGTGATACGTGGCGGTAGTCAAGATGTGCGTTTGCTATTTGGCGCACGCCGTTTTCCAGTTTTGGCTAGAGAATTGGGGACCATTATCTGATAGAATGGTTTTTGGATATCCCCATCGATTAAAAACCTCATTTTCCAGGAGGTTGATGACTTGGGAAGCTTCGGAGGAGACAATTGGGAAAGCCTCCACCCAACGTGAAAAGAGATCCGTAACTACCAATATGAATCGTTTGCCACGGCCGGACCGTGTATAAGGCCCCATCAGATCGACCGCCACCGTTTCCCATGGTTGTCTAGGTCGGTGAGGTCTCAAGTGATCAGGATGTTTGGGCCCAGTGAACTTAACACACGCGCATACGTGGCAATTTCTCACGTGATTACGTACGTCCCTTCGGAGGTTAATCCAGGTAAAGCGGGCTTGAATAAGTCTCAGCGTTTCATCCATCCCCGGATGTCCCGCCATTGGGGCGTTATGATAGTACTGTAATACCTTGGTTTTTGCCTTCTGGGATACCAGTATTTTCCAAGTGTCGTGGATACGTTTGAACACGGTTCCTTCCCGTAGTTCGTAATCGTAATTGTGGTCTTGACTTTTGAGGATTTTAACAATGTTACACAGCTCAGTGTCTCGTTGTTGGTCTTCCATGACCTCGTCAATTATGTTGTATTGTTGTATCGCGAAGATCTCAGGTGCTTCTGTAGATGTTGATAGGTTAGTTCTTTCGGATGGATGGAGGGGTTCCCTTTCCTCCAATAATCCCGTTGTTTCAGGGTGTCGGGACAGCACACCGGGGAGGTCACAGGCTCTTCCCGACACATGCTCCAATTTGAAGTTCAATTCTTCCAATAGGATGGCCCATCGGCTGAACTTATCCTTCTCATTCTTCATGCGTTTCAACCACTTCAGCACCCGACTAGCCGTTCTCAAAATGAACGGTTTGTCTTCAAGGTAGTCTCGGTAGCGTTTAACGGCCCATACTACAGCGAGGCATTCTTGCTCGTTACTGAGGTACCGTTTTTGGGTGGCATCAAATTTGGCGCTGGCATATCTTATGATGTTTCTTGCACCGTCGGTCGGGATTTGGTAGAGGACGGCACCCATACCTTCTTCACTGGCATCCGTCTGTAGGACGAATTGCAACGTTGGGTTGGGTCGGCTGAGTTTGAGAGGTTTCTGGATTTCCGTTTTAATTTGGTCGAAAGCTCGTTGGGCTGAGTCGGACCATTGGAACTTTCCTCTGGATGCGAGGAGGTCGGTAATCGCTGTTGACATGGTGGCGAAATGGGGAATATATTCCCGAAGCCAGTTACAGGTACCCATAAAACGCTGTATGTCCCTGCTGGACCTTGGAGTAGCGAAGTTGATGATGGTGGCGACGTGTTCCGGTTGAGCCTCGTTACCGACCGTGTTTACCGTATGCCCCAAGTAGTTGAGCTCGGTTTTACCGAAAAGACATTTATCGACAGAGCAAGTAAGCCCATGGAGTTCCAATCGCTCGAAGACTAGGGTGAGGTGGCGTAAATGATCCTCCCAATCACTGGAGTAAATAATGATGTCGTCCTGATAGACGATACACACCTTGTCGATCAACCCCACCAGGACCTCTTGGCTCATCGACCGTTGGAAGGTGGTCGGAGCGTTCTTGAGCCCGAATGGCATAACCCGGAACTGGTGAGTTGCCCCGTCTGGGGTAGTGAAGGCGGTGAGCTTCATCGAGTCCGGGTCCATAGGGGTTTGCCAATACCCACTCTTTAGGTCTATCGTGGAGAAGATTTTTGCCGTACCGAGTTCTTTAAGAGCCTCGTGAATTTTCGGTATGGGTTGAATGACATCCTCCGTGATACTATTCAGACGCCGATAATCGACGCAGAACTGGGGAGTCCCATCTTTTTTCTTTACGATAACGATTGGGGAACTATATGCCGACAAGCGCGGCTCAATGATGCCTTCCGCAGACATACTGCGGACTTGTTCTTGGATGATTAGTTCCTTGGAGTCTGAATATTTATACGATGGTAACCGGAAAGGCCGTTCTGAAGTAAGCTTAATCTCGTGTTTAGTACTCTGCGTTTGTTTGAGGGGGCCCGAAGGGTTGAAGAGACACCTGAAGGCTTCGAGGAGCTCGTAAAATGTCGGCAGCCAATTTTCGGGGAATCCGTTTTGCAGAGACAATACATCGACGTCGGTTTGTCCCTGGTATATGGTCGGTGAGTGGATCAGCTGGACCGAAAACCTCTTCTTATGACCCAGGTAAAGTCGCCCATTGTGGGTATTAATTATCGTCTTCTGCTCCTTGAGCCATGGGAAGCCTAGGATCAGTGGCTCTCGGGACTCCGGTGCAACCCATGCTTCGATCTCGAGCGGGTGCCCCTGGATGTGGATTTCAATGTTTACTTTTCCCGTGAGCGGCATCTTCGTGGTTCTGTCTGCCAAACGGGCATGAGAGGTGATCGGAATGATCGGGACGCCGGTTGGGATGCAGGAGGGCTGGATGAAGGAATGACTAGCAGAGCTATCTACAGCAGCGGGAATCTGTTGATGTTGGAACGTGACTAGGATGTGAGGTAGGTCATTTTTTCCTTCGGTTATACTCGTGAGCCCTACTTGCGGGTCGGAGCGGCTGGTTCGGGCGCTTCCGCCGTCCGCTTGGAGTTTTCCGGTTTAGGTGAGTCCTTGAGTTTCTGTGCTAGCACCAGGCAATCCCGATGGAGATGCCGTTCGGGGCAGTGCCAGCATTTGGGCAAGTAGTTGGGATCTTGCAGGGATTTTGTCCCCGGGGGAGGTCCTGGTTTGACGAGTTCTTCCCTTCGGGGCCGGGGAGCCATCTGTGTATCCCCTAGGTCGTACTCAGCCTCTATGGCTTTAGTGAGCAGAGAGGTCAGCGTTCGAAATTTGGAGGGTCGTATGACCATTCTTAGATTGGGTTTGAGTAGCTCGAGGAGGGTTGCAACCCTGATATCCTCGGGTTCGGTTCCTCTCATCCTCTGATAGAGAAGGATCTTTTGTTGAAGGAAAACTCCCGCATTTTCTCGGTCACCCTGCTTCCTGGAGAAAAGCTGGGTGTTGAGTCGAGAAAGTATGACGGGATTGTTGTACCTGCTCAGCAGGAGTTCTTTGAATTTAGGCCACTCGAATTCGAGGGCTTGGTACATGGACCACCAGCGTTCGGCGTCTCCGAGTAAGCCTTCAACAGCAGTGGGGATACGTGCTGTAGCAGCGGTGCGAGATTGAATGACATATTCCTCGCAGTTTCTTAGAAATTTTTTGAGATCTTCGTGGTCCGCGCCACTGTGAGGGGTAACGGTGGTCGCAGTGGTATCGCCTGCAGGGCTTGCCAAAGGGACCCAAGTTGATAAAGTGATTCCTGTGGTTCGGGACTCGGCGCAGGTGCCGTTGGATTCGTAGCGTAAGGCTGATGATCCTCTGTTTGTCCTAGGTTGCGAGTGGGCGCCACGAGGTTTTCCTTTCCCGGAAATGAGGGTTCATCGGTACCTATTGCGCGGGTGGATCTGGTTTGGACTGGAGTCCTTTTCATGTCGTGCTTCCGGGGCCGACCGACAGCTCGTTTGGGTGTATCAATTGTTGCTGGTGAGACTTTCATAGGGCGTGAGGTGAATTTACGATTAAAATCAATGGCCCCACGTTGGGCGCCAATTCGTCGACGAACGGAACCCCTTGGAGAAAGAGCGGGTTGTACGCGTAAGTGGACAATGGGGCGGGAAAGGTTGATTTCCGGCGAGGTCAAAACAAAAAACTCTACGTTGGTTTTTTTTTGGCTTTAGCCCTTAAAAGGGCTGTTTGGGGTGGTGACGAAGAAGGGCAGAAGCCCGGTTAAGAGATAGCAGTGGTCGTCATAGGGTACGCCGAATCAAGGGTGGCCTATTGGGAACGTGCCGAGAGGGACAGGTCGGCGAGGACCTTTCGGGACGGCGAAGGAGGGGAGGGGGACCGTCCGAGGAGTGACGGGGGAGGGGAAAGGGGGGGGGCGTCGAGGTCGGCAGCCACCTTTTCGAATAGGGCGTTGAAGATCTTTTTGCCGAGGTTGGCCGCGCGCTCCTCGAGGGGTGGACAGCGAGGGGAAGATGGGATGACCGAGCGGGGAAGAGGCGGAGGAAGGGGAACTTTGAAGTCCTGTGCCGGTGGGGCGTTTTCCGCGGAACCCGGACCTCCCTTGCGTCCCCAAGGGGGTACTGGCATCCACCGTCGGGGGTCTGGGGCACGCCGGATATCTCGTGCTCCGAAGGCGGGACCCGCCGCGGTCGCTGCGCGCCTAGCCCGCAGACTCTGTGACGCCGGGTCACGTGGCTTCGGCATAAAATGATGAAAAATAGAAAATAAAAAAAATAAAAAATAAAAGAAAATCGAAATTAAAAAAATAATTAAAATTAAAAAATAAATAGAGTAATTGATTAAATTAACTAATTCCGGAATCTGGAGAGAAAGAAGGAGGAAGACGGTGTACCGAGAAACAAGTGGTTTCAATCAAACAATAGCTATATCTATATATATGTACAGGATGAGAGACGATGGGCTAGCGAGGTACCGGGGCGGGGGACGCGTCGGCGTCGTCTACGGCGCCCCGGGGGACTCGGTTGTCGGGGTCCGACGCGCGGAGCTCGATGCGGTCACCTTTCGGTGGCAGTCACTTCGCAGTGGCCAGGGGGGAGGTCACCTCTCGGTGGCAGTCACCTTTCGGTGGCGGGGTTGTCACCTCTCGGTGGCAATGACCTTTCGGTGGCGGAGTGGGCACCTTTCGGTGGCAGTCACTTTTCAGTGGCCAGGGAGAGCTCCGTACCGCCGCTCGGTGATCAAGAACTGAGAGCGAGAGCTCTCGCGCTCCGCCTTATATACTCGGCCGGAGCGGTGAAATCGCCGCCGAACTCCAGGCACGGGTACCGAAGCGCGAGACCCGTGGCGCATGGTGAGTTTTTTCGCGAGACGGAGCGAGACTGCAAAAGGTCCCGAGACGCGGCGCTAGTGTCCCGGCGTTGGACAAGTTGCAGAGCACGCGGTTCGCCGACGCGGCGCTGGGGTGTCGTGTCGTGGTACGAGTGCACGAGTGTCGCGGGGAACGAGCAGACGATGCTTGAGATCGGTTTCGTTTTGACAGGTCGGTGAACGGATTGTGTAGTGCGTGTTCGTGTACGGTGAGTGTAATAACATAAAGTTTGATGGACTTCGAGTAATTGTTAAATTTTGTGACAGTTACATGGTAATTAGCGCACGTGATTTTTTTTTGGTCGCGCGCGATCGGTAAGGTGCCAGAGGTGTGTGACCGCGATAGGAGAGTGTTTTCAGACACAAACATTTCACCGCGTGAATAACTTATATCTAGGCAAATGGCGTGAATAACTTATATCTAGGCAAATGTCGAGTAATTTATAAGAGGTAATCGCAACTTTGAACACTTTACAGGTGTTCGGGGGTTATAGCCGGAACCCAGAAGTCTGGTCCGCCAAGCCGAAACGAGGAGTGAGTACCGCCCCGTACACTGAGCTGTTCTCTAGGTACTTAAATTTTTCCACATTATTAATCTCAATTATTTTCTTTTTTCTTTTTCAGTTAGGTGCTGGTAGACCGACGGAGACCAAATTCCTGGGACGACGACGAGAGGCGACGGAACGACGATAAGGGCTCGACGAGAGACGCCTTCGCTCTGGTAAGTATTTCTTAAGTATGCCAATATTGAGTTAATAAGTTTGGTGCACGCATGGAGAGTATACTACGTTCCTTATATTTTACAGGTGGACGCCACGACGACAAGTCCCCGAGACCTTCATCGCTAAGGTAAGGCCAGGAAACGCTAGCGTTCCCCCGTTTTAGGTTTTAGTACGTCGGTGTCGATTAAATTAACTTAATAATAAATGTGGTGTTGTTTATTTTTTGTTGCAGGCTTGTGAAGGGGCGAGGACGAAGATGAGTGGGAAGAGGGAAGCGAAGAAATAGATAGGGTATTATATATATATCGCCAATAAATATATATTTTTTCGATAGTACTCTTCGATGCCGTTTAGATGTCATTTTGTCAACCTTATTCGGATGCCTGTCGGACGACCTTCAATGGCAGTGGTATCTTGGCATTTTCGATATCTTTCGGATATATCGATTTGGTGACTTTATGCTAACTTACCGACAACCAATAAGAGTTAACCTTTTGTTGGCACATTGTTAACCATTAAAAGTTGCCGTATAGTTAACTATCGGACACGAATAATTTATCTGCCAAGCGGACATAAGTGATACGTTTTGTAAACGGCGTCTTTTTGGACAACCAAAAAGTTATCGGTATCCCTTTCGCATATCTTTCGGATGCCATATGGATAACACTTTGCTACCTGGGACGTGATAAATAGAGCGTTTTTGAATATTTCGACGCCTATATTAGGGGTGGAGGGTGGGGGGATTTATAAAAGAAGCCTCCCTGAATACAAACAAACCCAAAATGGCCCCCCCCCCCCCCCCGCCGGCGTGAGGGTACTGGGTTTATATGGGTTTGTTTGTATTAAGGAAGACTTCTTTTATTAAACCCTCACATTTGGGTTTTAATACAGGAATTTTTGAAAACTTAGAATTTATTTTTAACGATTTTTTGCTCATAATGAAAATTTCGGCTTCGCCCGACTGAATATCATCATTTATAACCCAATAAATGAGAAAATCGCAACAAAAAATGTTTTGGCTCATTTTTCAGAAAAATCACATATCTAAAGAAGTACCATATTATTCGCGTAAGCTTTTTAGTTTAAAGCTCATTTTCCGACTCCTGAGGTCTTCGAAGCGCACGGTAAGGCCTAAACGGTAGAAGAAGCACTTTGGAGTCGTTGAGTCCACCTTTGCACAAAAAATATACAATGGGCTAACAAATTCCTTTTTTGAAACGTTTTTCATGAACCATTAAAACGCATTGTCTTTGAATTTTTACCACCCATTTATTAACATTTTTAGAGTCTCAGAATGTTATCAAACAGAAAAAACGAGTTCAATTAGCTTTACACTATTTGTACGACATTTATGTATAAAAAAAGTTGGTTGACGGCTGCCATGATTCCGGAAATTTTG
This sequence comes from Ophion costatus, assembly GCA_951751655.1. Lineage (NCBI taxonomy): Eukaryota > Metazoa > Arthropoda > Insecta > Hymenoptera > Ichneumonidae > Ophion > Ophion costatus. The sequence goes on from OX632356.1 coordinate 27,479,431, forward strand.
CTCATCTAAAATCGGAAAATGCAACAGCATTTCAATTTGTAGACCTGAGGCTATCGCCGGAACTAGAGTGAAGAAAAAATCTCGAAAATTGAATTTTTGGCACGGTTTTAAAAGTTTAGTTTCAGATTTCGTAATTATTTATCGACTTTTTTAGCTCAACAAATACTAGGGCAGATGTGAGAAATATTCGAGTTTGCGTAAAAACTATAGATGTGTTGACTATACCGTATAAATTTGAGCATGGAAGCCAATTTGAAAAATACAGTTTTGAGAAAAACGCGTTTAAGAGTTCAAGTACGTCTTACACAAAACAAATGTTGACTCACCATTAGTCTGCTATGCCGGGTCCATCAAACACGCACACATTTTTGAAAATTCGTGCGGAAAACTGTTTCGATTTTTTTGACCGGTCACATGGCCTTAAGACGGAATGACACCCGACGCGAAACCTCGACGCGGCCCCGGCTTCCGACCGGTAGGGCAGAACTCAATCAAGCTTCTGCGCCCCACCGGCGGATGTCACCGCGCGCGTTCGTCGCCGACGCGCGCGGAGACATTGCTTCTCGCCTTCCACGGGCCTCGACACGCTCCGCAACGCATGTGCGCGTGCGTGTCGGTGCGCGTCGTCTGCAGACCACGCAGCGAGCGCCGCACGCGGAATTCTCGTGAACTGAGCACGTCGAAGTTCGGGCGACATTTGCTCGCAATTATCAACAATTACACGACAAATCTAGATTACCACTTTTCTCCTAAAGTATGCAACGAAGTGCAGTGATTGAGAGCTCAAATTGTTCGTTTTTTATGTGGCTACCCGGTCTAACTTTTCTCTAAGTCGTGACATTAGCCAAACATCTGATTTTTCATCTTTTCGGTCTCGAGTTCCGCATGATAAGCCAATCTACGTTTTTTTTCTCAAATTCAGAAAATTTGAGGGGCAGACAGCTGTTCGTCTATCTATTTGACGTCGTTTGGCAAAGTTTCGACGGGATCTGAAGAGCCGTTTCAGAGATTTTTGGGTATCTATAATTCTGTTCTACCATACCGACCGCGATGAGGTGTCATTCCGTCTTAAGACGCAATGAAGATAAAGAATCGCCTATTGCCCCGGACTAGATACTTTAAGGCATTAGGCCACTCTAGAGGCCAAAAAAATAGGCTTTTGGCGATTTTTTTCCAGAACAACTACAACAAAAATCAAGATTACAAAAAAGCGTGTTTATCATATATATCAGTGACTGTATACAATAATTTTTTTGAAGCGATTAATTTCTAAATGGCGTCTGTGCAGCGTTTTGCGATCACGTCTCCGTTTTTCCAGAGTTCACGGGCGGACAAACGCTCCTGTAATTTTTTAATTATAATGAGCGAATTAATTTTTTTCGATTATATATAATAACTGCTATAGAAGTACGTAGGATTTTTTCGATACATTGATTTTTGGCCAAATAGCGCACTTCTAAAGTGGAAAGTGAAAAATTTGCCTAAAAAATCGTCAGATAATTGTTAATAACAAATGAACTATGCAATATAAAAAAATCTTAAGTACTTCCATAGACAATGTATTTTTCAAGATATATTCAACATTTCAAGTGAATCGGTTGAAAATTGTCTGAGTTATGTTTCTGGCCAACGTCAAACGGAGACGTCATCACATAAACGCTGCACTGCCTCCATTTTGAAATTAATCGCTTCAAAAAAATTATTATATACAGTCAATGTATGATAAACACCCTTTTTTGGAATCTCGATTTATTTTGTAGTTTTTCTGGATCAAAAAAATTCCCAAAAAGCCTATTTTTCGGCCTTTAGAGTGGCCTAAGGCCTTAAGACGGAATGACACCTCATCGCGGTCGGTATGGTAGAACAGAATTATAGATACCCAAAAATCTCTGAAACGGCTCTTCAGATCCCGTCGAAACTTTGCCAAACGACGTCAAATAGATAGACGATCAGCTGTCTGCCCCTCAAATTTTCTGAATTTGAGAAAAAAAAACGTAGATTGGCTTATCATGCGGAACTCGAGACCGAAAAGATGAAAAATCAGATGTTTGGCTAATGTCACGACTTAGAGAAAAGTTAGACCGGGTAGCTACATAAAAAACGAACAATTTGAGCTCTCAATCACTGCACTTCGTTGCATATCTTAGGAGAAAAGTGGTAATCTAGATTGGTCGTGTAATTGTTGATAATTGCGAGCAAATGTCGCCCGAACTTCGACGTGCTCAGTTCACGAGAATTCCGCGCGCGGCGCTCGCCGCGTGGTCTGCAGCGACGCGCACCGACACGCACGCGCACATGCGTTGCGGAGCGTGTCGAGGCCCGTGGAAGGCGAGACGCAATGCCTCCGCGCGCGTCGGCGACGTGTGGCGGTATCGTCACACGCAACGACGCCACGAGGTAACCTACCGACGGAGGAAGTTGTCCAGAGAGGGGCGTGGCAGCGCCAACGGAAGCAACAGTTGGAACCACGGCGTTGGGATCTGTGACGCGTGGTTTCGCATCTAGCCGCTAGATAGCTAGGGAAGATATACGACTTCCGAAAAAGATCCCGAGCAAGTTCCCTCGCGAGCGAAAACAAAAAGTGATAACGAAAAGACTGACGTAGTTAAATAAGTGTATTACCAATAAAGATTAAGCTTAGTGTTATCCTTACAGTACCAATATTCATTTGGAGGTACGAAACCCCAAAGACCAACGCGCGCGGTGACATCCGCCGGTGGGGCGCAGAAGCTCGATTGAGTTCTGCCCTACCGGTCGGAAGCCGGGGCCGCATTGAAGTTTCGCGTCGGGTGTCATTCCGTCTTAACCCGTTTTTCTCGAAACCACATTTTTTAAATCAGGAAAACGTATAATTCGTAGAGTTTTCATCTGATTCACTTGAAATTTGAACGGTAACTTTTTAGATAAATTCTCTAAAGTGGCAAACACGATTTACACGATTATCAACTAATCTCGTTTTTAACAAATTTTGAAGAAAAAAAATTGCAGATCGTGTGAGTCACTAACTGATGCACCGTATTCATGCACATTTCAAGACCGTGAGGTTCTCGATAGTGAAAAAAACCCTCATTTCGAGCGTTGTTTCGACAGATTTTATGGAAAAATTACGGAGAAATCGGGATTTGGAGTTTTATTTAACGCAAAACTAGCAAAATTGTACCTTCGAAGCTCAAAATATGGTTGACAATTCTGAAAATCTAGCGCATCCGTTTTCCCACAGCTGGCGATCCCGCGTGATGAAGGTGCACACAGGGTGACACAATTTTGAGCTTTATTTTTTTAAAGAAAAAAAAAACAAATTGTCGCGGCAGTTGCAAGCCGTCAAAAAAACATTTAAGGTAGAACGAGCGCGCTCTTGATTTCTATAGATTTTGTTCAAATTTTAACCAGACATTGTTCATATCATTATGCATATTTGAGTGAAATTTCATCATTTGTCGTACCATTCTATTGTGTTTATAAATTTTGAAGAAAAATTATCCTTACATAGCAAGCTACTTAGAGAAAGAGTAAAAAACGTTTGGACTGCCTTTACTATTCAGTTTTGCTAAAAACGTTCAGTAAAGACAGAATAATGTCCCGTAAAAAATATTTGTCCTCTATAATAAGAAGAGATATGGCAACACCGCATCGTTACAACACAAAGTTTTATTTGGAAGTAAATTTTAATCAAACAAAGTTTTTAATTAGATATCAGTTAACCAACACTTTTATTTGTTAATGAAGATATACAAAACCAATATAAAATATAAATATTTATAACGCAAATATTTTTTTTAACCATACGTCTCCCATCACATAGCGTGCTTGTCGAGTGTTCTTTTTCAACGACTCGAACACCTTCAACACATTTTTCCTTTTTGGCTTCGGCCATTGATGTCAGAGCTTTTATTTCACTGTCAACGACTTTTTTCTTCCGCCTCTTTCCTTTAAAACGAATTCTGTTTGACATTTTTATTTTTTTCCGATAATATAACCAACTAGCTTGCTTGACCCACATTGAGCTGACAGAAAAGTCTGAGCATCACGAAAATTTTCCGTGATACTCAGATTTTTCTGTCAGCTCCGCGACGACTCGTTACAGTGTTGCCACGATCGTTCATCCGCCGTAATCTATAGTCGGGTTACTAGCTTGGTATAGCATTTCTCACACTGTAGAGTACAGTCAGAAGGAAAAGTTTTATTACGAAACTATAGATTTATGTATATGTTCTACTGCATGTAGCGCGTGATATTTTTGCTTCCGACGACCGCGCTAGATCTACCTTATAGATCGTTCGAGCCTCCCAAAAATTCAAGGTTTCATTAAAAATCTAATTTTATTTTTGTCCGGTTCTCACCCAAAAATTTGACGCTTTATAATTTTTAAATTACCTTACACTTCTAACCAAAGAATAATCTTTGTTCTCGTGAAATAATTCTTTAAAGCTCTTGTCCGTAAACAAAGCTATAAGTCGTTTATTCGTGAAACTCAAATGGCAGTTGTTTTCCGCGCACGTAATGCGTCCCACAGTTGGTCTCGTTAGTCAAACTGCGGACCAATCGTAGCTGTACTCTGTGACGAGCGATAATATAATAATACATAATAACACATATCGTCTAATTAGTGTTTGTCACAAATTATTATAATAAATTATTCAGAAAATGTAACACTTGGCTGTTTGTTTTGTCTTTATGCTACAAGGAATTACAGTGCATGCGAAATTTATTTTTTGGCGGTAATTCTGAATTTCGAAAACCGTGAGCTACCACTAAATATTCATTGGCCGGCTAGAGCTTTCGTGAGCCTAATTTCAAAATTATAAAGCGTAAGAACCATGTTTGAGAAGTGAACGAAAAAAACCAATTTTCCAATGAAAATTTGAATTTTGGAAAGGTGTGAGCGAACTCTAATATTTTTTTACCGCTCGCAGCTTCCGCGAGAATTTTTTTCTTTCTTTAAAGATGACAATTGGACGGTGAAAAAAAGGGAAAAAATAGACTCAAAATTGTGCCACCCACGTGCACACATTTCCAGGCTTGCAGCAATCGTCGCATATTGGGCTTCTGCTTTTCGCTGTAGCGTGAGTAGCAAACTGTCACTGCGACATCTGCCGGTAGTTTGCGACGGCTCGTAGCCAAAAACTGCAACATAGAGAATTCTAGTCTCCACGAACTGCGATCTCCGCCATCCACGCCTTCAATATCTATATCGTATTTTTGTAGCCTTCATATATCAGGCCCGTGACTCCATCTGCAACGAGATCACGCAACTTCCAACAGATTCTCCTTCATAATCCGACGATTTCCTGCGTAGTTCATACTGCGAAGATCGACGATAATTTTCTCCGTAGTCCGACGTCGGGTAAGGAGCAAACTGACTGCATTACCGCGGTCGGTATTGCAACATCCAACGCGATTCGTTTATCATCCGTCGATGTGGCGTTCTTTCTCACCCACAAATGTCAATTATCAATAATACATATACACAGTGGGCTGCGCCAAGCTCTCTATAACCTTGGTTGATATTTATAAGTTATAAAAAGCCTCTCCTCCAGCCATCCGCCGCTTCCATATCATAAAACCATCCAAGAGCTCGCCTCTTTGTCACAAATAAATTCTACAACTTCCAACACCAGCGCGCAGTAATTCTTTCGGTCCGATCGTCCATCTATAACCAAAGTAAAAGTCCGTCTTTCGACTCGACAACAAAAAAATCGTATCCCGATCGATCGCGACCAAAGAGTGTTACACCCTGGTACGCCGATTGAATAAGTCAAATTCGCTCGCGAGATCGCTCCCGGCTGTCTTCATCCACGCGTCGTGTCGTCGCTGCTGATTCGCGCAAGTTCCAGTCACCAACGAAAGACCGTGTCCTGCGTGCCGTGAGCAAAAAAGTGAGTCTACCACCGCCCGCGTATAGGAAAAGGCGAGACGATAAGTCAAAACTATCTTGCGATCGACTAGAAGCACCAACGATATTGTGTAAGCCAATGAAGTTGGTGATTCTTCCACAAGTATCTCCCCAACGATATTCAACGACGATGCTCCAGTAAGAAATCTTCTTCCGGACCGCCCGATGGCTGGACCGTGAAATAACTGCCGAGCGAGAACAATTGAGACTGGCCGATTCGACGGAGCACAAAGGTCAGGGATGGGCCGCGTGAGTTGCGTAACACGATGCCAGTAGCCCGCGATGACCGATAACATGAGTCGTTTACGAGGTCGTACGTCGACGGGAATAATTACCGTGATAGTTTTCGCTCTCCTCTTAATAACGTATCATTTGTTGAGCAGCGAAGCTGAGGAGGCCTCTGTGCCTGCGTTAAATTCCCACTCGCAACTCAATGATGCGTATCGTCCGAGCGATCCGACGGAGAGTCCGGCGGCCGTAGCGTGGCGCCGGCGAAGCGAGGATCGTCCGGCGGGACAATGGAAGAGCGGAGGCTACGCGAAGAGCGGCGCGGACGACGAGTACGCCGGTTTGGCTCGAAGCGACGCGCTTCTGAAGGGCCACAAAATCGTGCATTTGGATCTGAAGGGAGCACCGCCGGTGTTGGCTTATTACAAGGACCTGCTGAGCCTGCTGAGGAGGCTCGGCGCGACAGGGATATTACTCGAGTACGAGGACACGTTCCCGTTCGTAGGTAGCATAGAGAGCATTGGGGCGAGCAACGCCTACAGCCGCGCGGAAATCGACGCGATCCTCAAATTGGCTAGGGAGAACGATCTGATCGTCATACCGTTGGTTCAGACCTTCGGACATCTCGAATTCGTTCTGAAGCTCGACAAATACAAGGATTACAGAGAAGTCTTCAGATATCCGCAGGTTATTTGCCCTTCTTACAACAACACCCTATCGCTGGTTTACGATATGATCGATCAGGTGGCGAAGGCGCATCCGGACGCGAAACACTTGCACATCGGCGCAGACGAGGTTTATCATCTGGGCGAGTGTCCGCGGTGTTTGGACGCGATGAGCAAGAATCAGTGGAGCAAACGTCAGTTGTTTCTGAATTACGTGGCCAGTGTGGCGCGCTACGTGAAGAAGAAACATCCCCGCTTGACCGTACTCATGTGGGACGACGAATTTCGCGAGATTTCCGCCGAGGAGATACGTGAGAGCGGTTTGAACAAACTGATAGAGCCAGTCGTGTGGAAGTACACGACGGATCCCGGCGCCTCGTTGAACGATCAATTGTGGGATAGTTACGCGACTGTGTGGCCCGCGATTTGGATAGCAACGGCGTTCAAAGGCGCGACCGAGCCTGATCGCTACTACACCGACATATCGTATCATCTGGAGAATCATCGTCGATGGCTCGAGATCGTAAGCAAATATTCGAATCGCATAAAATTTCGGGGCGCCATACTCACCGGCTGGCAGAGATACGATCACTTTGCTGTACTCTGCGAACTCCTCGCCACCGCTATACCCTCGCTTGCCGTCAATCTCGCGGTACTCCAGAGCACCAGCCTCGATAATTTTCCCACCGAACTTCCCAAGCATCTAGCCCGAGTCCTCGAGTGCGACGGTACCGTCTCTCTGACCATCCCCGAGCCACAATACGGCTGGACACGGTGCAACTTCCGCGGCGTCAAAGTCTACGCTGCCACCCTCAGACTCTACACACTCGAGCAAGAGATCGCTCGAATGGAAGAAGACAACACGTTCAAGGGCTGGCTCAAACCCTACAACGTCAAACACGCTTTCTCCAGTCCAAGTCACGTCGAACGGGCCGTCGTCGAACTCGATCGGTACAAAATGGAAATCATGTACATCGAGAGAGAAATACGCGAAGCTATGGACGGCATCTACGACGGTTATACCGTCGATGAGTGGCTGGAAACTTACGTCGCACCGCTCAACGAAAAAGTCACCGAATTGTGGAACGCCAAAGAAAAATTATTGGACAAGTACGAGTGGCCACGCAGACCAATCGCCAAAAATGAACTTTAGGATAACGAGAATTATTTTAATCGTCGCGGAGTATACCGGGGTGTCTGATAACCAACAAAAGTACCGAAATTGACCACGGGGCATCGCGCAGTTCGAGCTCGCGAAAGTTGCTTATCTTTTGCTCAGATCTGACGCTGGGATGAGATTTTCGGTTGGTTTTTTTCACCTCACGTGTGTCGTAGTTGAACATTAAGGTAGTAGAGGGCTGTGAACGCCCCGAAAAGTATATCATTTCTAGATTTGCGGTTTCGCGGTGTAATTTACTATATTAGGGAACTTATGAGACAAACGTCATGGATGAAATATCATCGTGAATATTGCCTTCAGCCAGCGACGAGCCGCTGGTCCTTTCGTGGAGCTCCGGACGATGTACCTCGTAACGCCTTTGTCGATTATCTCAAACATGATATACAAGCTTCTTTTAAATTGAATATACTTCTATACACAGGCATTGATCCTGTTATTTTGTGAATTTAGTAAGAAAGAATAATAGTTCTGTCAACGCATGCGTGTGGAAATATATTTAATTTCAAAAAGTAGCTTTTTTGCTTCATATAATTAAAAAAACGTTTTATGGGGCTCGGGAGTGTGGAAAAATGGCGGCATTGAAGTTTGCATCGTTGGAATGCAACGAAACTTCATTTTGTTTAAATTCTCAAATGTCTTTGAGTAGATCCGAACTACGAAAATGGCGTAAATCTTTTTTGACGGCCTCATTTAGCGGTCTACAACCCAAATCTGATAAAGATGATTTTGGATAACGATAAAAATAAGAAATGAAAATGACATTTCGTTGCATTTCAACGGTGCAAACCTCAACCCCATGAAAAATGATGGTGAAGTTTGCATCGTTTGAATGCAACGAAAAATTATTCTTCTTAATTTGTAACAACTTTGTGGTGGCCAGTTTAACTTGTGGAAATCACTGAAATGTTTTTACGGATTTTTATTAGACATTGACGACCTTAATTGGGCAAAAAGGCTTCGGATAGTGGTGGAAATGAAGAAATGAAAAATCAATAAACAAGTCGTCGCATTCGAACGATGCGAACTTCGATGGCATGTGAAAGAAAGGATCGGCACGTCTGCCAATCCCGGCAGTATTTATGATGATTTTTTTCATTATAATCACTTTTTATTATATATAATATACTCATGTACAGCACAGAACCGTTACTTGATCGGAAGCTTAGTTTTTTGGAGAACGAGTTTAAAAATTATATACTTTTTCGGGCCGTCGTACTATCCGAATCCCTTAAGGAGGTACGGGTACCTTGACATCCGAAAAATCGGTCGATCTTTCGAGAATTCATCGCAAGAAAACTACTTTTGTGATATCCTTCATTCTTGGCTTATATTTAGTGTATCCATTACAGAAAATATCACTAAAATTCCAAATATGTATATAAATAATTAGCAAAGTTATTTAGTGCTGTGCAAAATGTTTGCGATCGGATTGTGTCCCTAATTGGGTCCACCTAATTTGCTTGCAACAAAAAAAGAAACGAAATTTATTCACGAATCAAATCGTGTCCATAACCTGACGGAGCCTTGCGTAATCTTATACGGCGGATAAGAAAAAAATCGTCTCATTTTTTCACCACTTTTGACATTGTGTTATCATTATCAATATTACCTTAATAATATTATCAAAGTAATCGTTCGTCAGACAGTAATCGATATGATATAATTCGTCAATAATTATCGTTTTTATTTCGTTCCAGACCAATCACAAGCCTTCTGCACGATGCTACATAACCTCTCTAATTATTGATGTGTTTGATTTAGATTTAACTTACATTTTTATTAATATGTACACTAACGATGGCCCGAAAACAAACCAAATTTAATCATTGAATTGAAGTTTGCAGCGTTAAAATGCAATGAAGATTATTATTTTTCAATTGCTCGAGTTTCTTTGTGCAAATACTCGTCACGAAAGTTCCTCAATCATTCTTCAAGTCGCTTATTTAGAGATCGAGAATTTATGTTTGAAAAAAAATATTTCGTTAAATACGAAAAATGTGGCAATAAAGTATAAAAAAGAAATGCTCGTTGCGTCGCAATGTTGCAAACTTCAAGACAATATTTCATACGTACTCACCTTGCGATCAATTCTCGAAATTTCTACCGACTTTTCGCGTGGCACTGCAGCTTGCCTCCTTTTTTGTTCAAATTTTAACCGGACATTGTTCATATCATTATGCATGTTTGAGTGAAATTGAGACAGAATAATTTTTCGTTAAAAACATTTGTCCCCTATAATAAGAAGACATATGGCAACACCGCATCGTTCCACGTATCCAATTACGTAAGTTTGCGCGGCATATTTAAAATAATACTGCATCGCAAATTTTTATTTCGAAGTAATTTTTAATCGAACAAAATTTTTAACTAATTATGAATTAATCAACACTTTTATTTGTTAACGGAGATAACATAAACAATATAACATATTATATTTATAACGAAAATATTTATTTTACGATCACACTTTTTAACTTTAAGAAGACGATAATTTTTTTTTTTCTCGAAATATTGAACAATACTGTTCCGCGGTATTGCCATATGTCTTCTTATTATAGGGGACGAATATTTTTTACGGAGAATTACCCTGTCTTTGCCGAACGTTTTTAGCAAAACTGAATAGTAAAGGCAATCCAAACTTTTTTCACTCTTTCCCTAACTAGTTTGCTATCTGAGCATAATTTTTTTCAGAATTTACAAACGATAGAATGGTACGACGAATTATGGGACCTGACTTTCGGTCAATGCAGAGCCTGCAGTGTTAAAAGTTGCAATTTCAAAACCCATTATCTCCCATTCTAAATAGTCGACTATTCTGAATTTTTTCTCAAACATGCATAACGATATGAACTTTCATATCGAGGAAAAATTGCCTTTCGGGTGTCTCCAATTCCAAATCTCTTCTACTTGGGAGTCAGAAAATCTCTGGATTATTTTCAAGCTGATTTTAGTAATTCTTGAAACGTAAATACGATGATAAAAAATAAGGAAAAAGAACAACGTTCAACGTCGCGATATTCCGGGCACCGAAGATATCAGACACTCCGGCACGAGCTTCCTCCAAACAATATATATCTCCACGTATTCTTCCAGTATCGTGCTCGATACAATTTTCGAATAATCGATCGAGCATCCCCGCGCACACTATTTAGACGTTAACCAATTCGATATCTCGTCGTTGACGAGAGAAAATTATACATTTAGACGAGAGAACCAAAACGAGGACGTTTATGGACGATAGGGTACAATAAGATTCGTTGATGAAGATCGATAGACGATTCTTTGCGCTCATCAATTCGAACAAATTATTCGTAGCTCCGTTGGATCGGTAAGGAAACTTCGCGCTTTTTCTTCTTGGTCGATTGACTGCAATCGGAAAATAAATCCGATCGATAATTCCAAGGAGAACGATCGTTCCTGGTCGAGTCTAAAAATGGTGGATACACCCATTCAAGTATAGGAAATATTTGAAAAATTCGCTCTCGCGATTTTTTTAATAGTACGATCTTCGTATTTTGTTGGGCCACGAAGGATTTTCAGCGATATTCCTTCAAGGAGTTTCGATTAGCTACTTTTTCCTTAACGGATTATGCCTAGTTGTAACAGTCGAAACAGCTCATTGTTGTTTTTTAAAAAAGAAGTTTTTTAAAATAGAAAATCGTGATGATAACATTCTGCCAAAAGTCAATATTTGAGAAAGTATCATCCGAAGAACACTGTCTTTTTTTTTTGTGAAAGTATTTAACCGTCAGTTATCATACGGCGATTGGGGATCATACCACACTATCGACTGAGGACCATACCACACTAGTGCGATTTGGGATTTTGCATTTTCAAAGTACTATTATTTTGGTCAAAATAATTCGAAAGTATTTGACAATCAGTGTTTCTTGGAGTAAAATTTTTCCGGGAATCCAATGGTAATTGTCTCGAGTGCGAAAAATAGTATTTATTTGGTAAAAATAAGTTAGAATCAAAACCAAAATTTACAGAGAGCCACGAGAGCCAGAGAGAAATTTCAGCTGGTGAAAATTTGCACCTTTGTGGTAACTACGGGTTAATCATAAGGAAGCGGCTAGCGGTCCGGTTATCGGACGAATAAGCGTATGTTATTCGTCCGCATAGCAGCTCAGTTCACGCGGTTCACGTTGTACAACGCCCCGAGCAAACAATCCTAAACGAATCGACCCAAAAAACAAACTCAAAATAACAAACGCCAACAAAACCCAAACAACACAAACACACTCAAAAAACAAACTCAAAATAACAAACCCAAACATACAAACGTAAACGGACCCAAACAATCCAAACGCAAGCAAACAAACCAAACACAAACCCAAACAAAGCCAAACAGCCAAAATAACAAACGCAAACAAAATCCAAACAGCACAACACACACTCAAAGAACAAACTCGAAATAACAAACGCAAACAAACCCAAAAAAAAAAGCCCGAACCCAAACAAACGCAAACGAACCCAAACAATCCAAACGCAAACAAACAAACCCAAACAACAAACGCAAATGAAACCCAAACAACACAAGCACACTAAAAAAACAAACCCAAACAAGCCAACCCAGAAAAGCCCAAATCCAAACAAAACCAACCGACCCAAACCAAACGAACCCAAACGCAAACAAGATTGTAAAGATTTTATTCGGATGACTACACGGAGAAAAATACGGCCTCAAATTCTAACACTGGTTGCCAGAATTCTAATACTCAGTGCTAGAAAAGTATAGCAGTTTACCACCAGTTCGGAATTCTAAGACTTGTTATAGAAGTGTAAAAATGATTCCCACACCGTATAGTAAAAATGATGCGTGCATATTACATTTGAAACTATTCTCACATAGACGCCAGTCCTATATGCTGTATAGTAAAAATAACGCGTGCTTTGTAAAATACCAAGCTTTATTACACGCTATATTTTTATATGGATTTTACTATACGTATAGCATGAGTCTTCGTGTATGTATAGATTTTACTATACGCATAGCATAAATCTTCGGCATATAGCGAAAAATATTACGAAGCTATTAGTAAAATATGACTTCTTATACCGTACTTTTTGTAGAATACTGGAAACTAATTGTTCCAATCACGTGGGCAAAATATTTTTTGAATACTACAAAAAATCACAATATGCCGAATAAAATGTATTATTTGTATCAGTTTACGTGTCATATCGTAGGTTAAAATTTAAATTTCTTCATTATTACTATACCATTATTACAATTTTTATCTTCCATTCGATACTTTTTGATATTCATGATATTTCTTTTAGAAGCATAGTATTAATTCTAAACTTCGAGGCCCCTGTTTTCTCCGTGTACGTGTAAGTTATTCTTCCGGATAGTTTGTTTAACAGTTTAACACATTCCGAATAACACACGCTTATTCGTCCGAAAACCGGTCGGGGAGACACTCCGTAATTATAATCGATTTACAGCTAATGTCCGGAAAACACCTCTCGAAAACTTTTTTTTGGGGTGAGCGCTTCTGAACCAGGTTATCTAATATCGAAAAATCAAACAGATTTCGTCATAATATTAGTTTATCCTATGATTAATCGAAGGAATTTTTTAAATATCATATTTCTGAAAACTTGCGCGTGTTCAAGTGAGAATCTTGATTTGTGCGAAAAATGGGAATTTTTCGTTCAACAAATCGAAAGTATACATCGGTAAAAATTCTTCGATCAAATACTATATTTTTACAGCTAGAAAAAGCCGTAGAATTTTGTAACATCGATGCAGTTTTTTTAAATATATTTTGTTCGCCAACTTTGCAAACGTGCTCTCGAGAAAAAAACGTTTAAAGTTTCGAACGACGCTCCGAGCGTTTCAACGGGCGTCAACATAACAGCATCTGTCAATTTTGATCCGATCACCTTGAAGTTTTGGGGCCGGTTTGAAATTTCGAGCTTCGAATGCTCCGACGGCTTAAAATTCCTAATTTTAATTTTCCGAAATTACAAGTTGCGTAAAGATCATGCCATCGAAAGTCTACACAGCTGACTGTAATTGCTGTAGGACGTATAACATTGTCTATGCAAATTTCAAAATTGACGTAAAATCACCTCTTAATAAAAAAAAATTCCTCAATTAATTCGTCGTTTTATTGAAAAATTTGAAACTTTCCAAAATTCCATAGCCGAATTATTTTGACGTTTAAATTTTCGGAGTTTTGATCTTCCGAAGTTTCGAACGTTATGATCATTGAAATTTCGTACTTTCAACCGGGCCCCAAAGTTTTCAAGGAACAGTTCTAAGACGATATACTGACGAAATATATTGGTTTTGAAAAAAGTGGTTTTTCGACTTTTACAACTAGGCAAAAATAGCTTCAAAACGGCTTTTTCCAAATTTTTGGGCCAGAAGATTTCTTCCTTTGAACGATGTGAGCAACAATTAGCTTTATACAATACTTGCAACAAAATTCAGACTGATTACAGGATCCCAAGGATCCTTTATGCTCAGATGTAGAATGGTTTTTTTTAAATAGTAAATTGGATAGAGGAAAAATAATATGCACATTTTACCAACACCAAAATAACTTACTGGTGTTAGGGAGTAATAGCAAAATACGTACGTGCAAGTGATACCATATACGTAGCGATTATCCAGCGGTGTGATTGTTTTTTTCAACTTTACTAACGTACTCTCATCTCATCAGAGCAATTTTTCTTCGTACCTTGTGACAAAAAACGTCAATTACCCCGTTGTGCACTGTACACGTTCTTGAACGCATTCTTCCTGCTCGAGACCTCGATTGGACGGCTAAGACTTGCAAATTGTCTTCCGTCTCGTGAATGAAATATTTTTGCAGTTGTCTACAAAGTTTTTTTTTTATCATGTGTACCAGACATTTCACAAAAGGTTGTCCTGACTGCGGTTGTTGAATCTCTGAATATATATATACATTTTTCTTCATTGTCTCGCGCTAATAGTCAAATGCTTTTGACAATTGGTCCAGCAAGTTTGTTTTTTTTTCATCCAAAAAAGCGGTTAAAAAATGAAAATGTTAAAAATTGTAATTTAAAATTGTCACAGTGTTCCTGACGTCAGTAATCTATTATCAAATATTTCAAAAATTAAAGTATCACAAAACCATAATGGCGAACGCGTTCAAGAAAGTTTCGTAATTTTCAAGGTCTTGAAGTTTGCGTGAAATGCAACGAAATTTTTATTTTCTTTGCTGCCACCCAATATATCTAACAAATTTACGGTGTAAACGTTTGAAAGAATCCTGAAAAGAACGTTCAAGTGATACTCGCGAACTAAAAGAGCCAAAAATTTGTGGATAACAAGTTGATGATTACAAATAATGATAATTTTTTAAATAAGTGACGTTTCCGAAAAATGAGCCTCAAATTATTTTTTTGCTGCTTTCTCATTTATTGGGTTATAAATTATGTTATTCAATCGGGGGAAGCGGAAATTAACCCCCATAACAAGTAACGGGGTTTCGAAGTTCGCGGAAACACGTGAGAAAGTAGGGCATTTTTGAACATTTCGACGCCTATATTCGGTTCGTTTGGGTTATTTTTTTACGAGCATAAAATCGATTATTCATGGATATTTTACTCGTGAAGAGTTTGTTAATGAAGAATGTCAGCTTCCCCCGACTGACTATCATCATTTATAACTCGATAAATGAGAAAATAGGGGAAAAAAGTTAGGCTCATTTTTCGGCAAAATCACTAATTGAAAGAATTACCATAAACTGTATTTTTTTTTCTATAAACGAACGTGTAAATCGGAGGCAGAAATTAATTTGATACTCCATTTGAAAAATACGATAGCTGTTGATTCTTTTAAACTACAAAAATCAATTCAAGTTTTTTATGCTTTCACCGTCACGATCAAGGACGAGCGATATTCGACGGAATTTTTCGGACGACAAGACGAGGACCCAATACCTCGTACGTATTTTGAAAATATTAGGTACAATTCGTTTAAGGATGTTGAGTCCATATGAAACATGTTAATGTGAATTGTTCAATAAATAGCTTCTTAATCGTCATGATATTTTTACACGACCTCCTGAATACTTCATGTAAAAACATACCAAATTTTCAGAATTCTATCATCATTACTTCAACCTCCTTAAGGGTTGAAATAAAAAATGATAAGAAAATTCTGAAAATTTGGTATGTTTTTGGATGAAGTATTTAAGAGGTCGTGTCAAAATTTCACGACGATTAGGAAGCTCGTTATTAAAAAATTAACATTTTGTTAAGAACAATTTTTAAAAGAAATAAAAAAAAATGTATCAATAAACTTCGTTTTGTTTCCGTTGCTTTCAGTATATTGTAGATATTATAAAATTGAGAGGTCAAAAAAAAAACTTATTGCAAAGTTACATCAATTTCCATAAAACAACATTTAATTTGTGAATGTTAATTGTTCAATAACGAGCTTCCTAATTGTCGTGAAATTTTTACACGACCTCTGAAATACTTCATACAAAAACATACCAAATTTTCAGAATTTTATCATCATTTGCGATGTGGGACTCAACATCCTTAACGAAAAAGAACAAAGTGTTTCGAATAACGACGAATTTCTTCGTCGCGAAATAATTGGGCCAATCCTCGAAGCACGTAGCCGTTAAGTTCCCTGCAATTTCGTGAACCTTCGGGAAAAGCGTCTCCACGTGGGAATGTACGAACAATATTAAAGCTGTCGAATTTATAAAGCTTAGCCGTATCGTTTAATTTTTCGTTAACTTTTTTCTATAGAAAATTCGACAATGTCCCGAAATAATCGTGGTAACATTTTGTAAAGGCAAAACATAAAGCATAAATTCGTTATCGTAGTTGTTAAAAATTTTATTATCCTCACTATGACCGAATCTTTCGACAATGTTGATCAATAAATCTTATCTTGTTTTTTCCATATACACATCGAAAAGGAAAAAACAACACTCGTGCCCGTATCCAGCGGAATAACAATTGAAGCGATTATACTGTACAAATAGTTGATAATCGTCGTTCGTTGTTGTCGTCGTCTGTCGAAGATAAGGCACAGTCGATATACATATATATATTTATAAAGGTATGAAATTCTTCAACAGACGTTCCCACCTTCGCGTACTCTCATTCACTGGGCCCTTAAGAACACTCGAGCATTAAAATTTCTATTTGTTTGGTCTTTTGTTTGTCGGTTTTTTCCCTTGCTCTTCACTGCACACTGCAGACCGTTGACTTCGATATTGGAAGAGTCGAATTGCCGTTAATGTGAAAAGCTTTTTTATTCGGGTATCTTTTAACGACCCTCTGGATGCTGGAAATGTCGACGGTGTCGCCGATTTCGGCGATCACGATCGGCTTGTGCAATTCTTGGTCCATCCTCGTTAATTGTACACCCAATACTTTTGCGGCGACGTTTGCGATGCACAGCGACACCTGGAAATCAAGTCGGAGATTCACAAAGCGAGAGAAAAAAAATACTTAGTTTAGTCGCATTATTGAATCGAAAGATGCTTACAATTTCAATAAAACATGCCTGTAATCGAGATAAGAAATTCTCGTCGTTTATAATAAGTACAAGAAATGTTTATTTCAAATATAAGAATTTTTTAAATATAATTGAGTATAATTGAAATATAGTTGAAATATAATTGAATTAATTAATTCTTATAATCGAACGAAAAACTGCTTATAATTAAAAAAAGGTGCTTTTATGATTATTCTTGCCATTAAGAAGAAATGAAAAGAATTATTCGAATTATAATTAAATTAATGCATTCTTATAATCGAATGGAAAACTTCTTTCAATTGAAAAAAAGCGCTTTCGTGTTAATTTTTGCCATTAATAAGAATTAATAAAAATTTGTCGAATTATAATTGAATTAATGAATTCTTATAATTGAACAAAAGTACTTTCATGTTAATTTTTTGCTACTAATAAGGATGCCAAGAATTCTTTACTTTAAATATGAAAAAATATCATCGACATTATGGAGATTTTTATTTTAATGAGTATCCGTAGATGAAAGGGCCACATTGGCAGAACTACGTTTTTTTTTAAGCATTTGTCGTATTTCACTCGCTTGTGAATCTTTTTTTTCGTCATTAATAAGACGAAATTTTTTAATTGAATTTATAAAAAAATATCTTCGCCATTATAGAGATTTTTATTGCAATACACGTTTCCGTGGATGCACGGGCCACATTGACAGAACTACTTTTTCATTTTAAAAAACAGCAATTATTCTATTCCACTTATATTTTCTTCTTTTCTTCTCTTTTCATGCCATTAATAAGACGAGAATTTTTTATCGAATTTATAAAAAAAATATCGTCGCCATTATGGAGTTTTTTTTTATTTCAATATGTTTTCCTGGATGAAAGGGCCACGTTGGCAGAACAACTTTTTTATTCAAATAAAACAGCGACTGTTGTGTTTTGCTTGCATGTGATTTTTTTTCATGCCGTTAATAACAATGACGAGAATTTTTTATTTCAGGTGTGAGAAAATATTATCGCCATTATGAAGATTTTTTTATTTCAATACGCATCCCCGATGAAAGGGCAACATTGCTAGAACGACTTTTTTTAAATAAAAGAGCAGCGATTGATAGCTTTGAAAAATACCCTTGCGAAGGAAGCGACTTCATAAAAAATATTAATCACAGTACTTTAACGCAAATTAAATTATTTCACGCTTTGATTTGTCTCTCAACGTCGTACTCGAATACTCTTGGAAATCGTGAACAAAGTAATTTGCAGAGCTATCCGTTCGATCAGATAATTAACTGATACGAACCGACCTCACTGAATTACACACATGTGTACGCATTCCCAAAACGAAAGACTGTAAACATATTCGAATCGCAGCACAGCTTTTTTTTACACATTCGAGGATCGTCATTCTGTTTTTAAGTGTATTTTTTTATCGCCGACGTGACAAACAACACAAGGTGAGCTAAAGAAAGAAGCAAGAGGAATTGGCTCACCGATTCACCTGTCCTGGCCGACATGTCGTAATACGGCAGTCCATTTTCTGCGGCAAAACGATGCGATTTTTCTCTCTTCACGGTCCTCTGATGTTCCATGTCGCACTTGTTACCCACCAGTGCCATCAATGGCCTTCTGTAGTAGTTGCCGTTATCGACTATTTCGTGTATCGACCTCATCCATTCGACGAGTATCTCGAAACTCGAACTGTTCGTCACGTCGTAGACAAGGAGAATGAGCTGTATTTGAAAAACGGAATTTATTTTGAAAACATATTGGTTTTGAGATACGCGGTAGAAAAACGCGGATCCTGAAGTCTTGTCACAAGTCTAATTCACTTCAAAAAATTTCCCTATGACTGAGTTGTGTATTCAGTGACGATTTCTCCATAGAGGAAGCTGTGCTGATGGAGTACAATAAATGGGAAAGCCGTTCGAATTTTTAATTTGCACAATTTTTTGCTATACCGTCCCTCCGAAGTACTGTTTTTATGCGAACGAAAATTGGACAACATATAGAAATTTTAGCAAGGGGAAGCGTTACCATTTTTTTTAAATTCGACATTAAATGGTCGCAATTTTTTGAAAATTCAATACAAATTTCCATAGAACAAAAAATCTCTTCTATGAAAATTCATTCCTGTACAAAAATGTATACTGCTATCTTGATTAACCCTCCGAGATCACACGTTCTGGAAATAACCCGCCGGTCACAGGGGGTCGCAATGACCCCAGCCATGTTTAAACGATTGCCGCGTTGCCAGTATCGTTCCGAACGACTCATAAAAATTCAGTATATTAGTTTGAACCTTTCAGAATGAGAATATCATGGCAAAATTTTTTATCAAATTTTCAAAATGGCGAAAAAAATAAGCAAGGAGGCAATGCGTAAAAAGAACAATTGTTTACTATAAAAAATGATAACTCTGGCAACTTTTTAATATATTTTCATAAAATTTTCGGGTGATACTCTTGAGATATCATAGTTTACGGGAAAAAATACTAAGCTACGCAGAAAAAAAAATATCACTTTTCACGAAATAATTACGTGCCGGGTACACAGAGGGTCAAGTTGACCCCGGCGCGCGCACGGTCTTCTAGGATCGACTGCCACGAAGGAACTGCTGTCGCGATTCGGCCGACCCTAGTCTCTTCTTACAAAGGGAACCCCAAAGCACCGTTAGAGGGGAGGCCAGTCCTCTCGGGCGCCAATAACTTATAATCAGTTTAGCTCAAAGTTACGCTTAGGGTCATTCTGACCCCGGGTAACCGCGGAGGGTTAAAATTTGGTTTAGTTGGAGCCATCGGCGTAGCCAGTATATTTTTTACCGAAGGGGAGCTGGAAGACGACGATCTGACAAAAAAATGGTTTCGTTCACAATCATCTTTTTTTAAATAAAGTTTCCATTATAGTCGATAATCACGTAACATACATGAAAAATGAAGCTTTGACCACACGTTCGTGTTAACATTCATATCGAACTCTTGCAGTACCTGAAAAAACAATCAACTAATTTTCCTTCATTCTTTAATCCAGATACCAGTCTTTAAACTTTACTTTCAGTAGGTACTTAACCCTTAATCCATGAACCTGGGTCGTTTTCGTCCTGCCCAAAATAATTTTCTTCGCAGATTGCTTAATATTTAATGTAAAAAAAATATTAAAAATAAAAAAGAAAAAGGAAATCCTACTTTCTTTTGACAAATACTGCCTAAAGAGCAAACATGATTTTTTTCAGATTTTTTTCATTGACAACTGTTGATTTGGTAGTGCAAACACGAAAACGACCTAAGTTCACGGGATTAAGGTGCTTCAAACACCTTCATGGATTGAGGGTTAATTAAGGGAGTATCCCTCTCTGGAAACTGAATAAATTGTTTTGCTGCATATTGTTATAGTGTGAACTTTCGAGAATATTTTAAACCAACCGAACCCTGAAATTCTAAAAATTGACGAAGTTACACCTATTTTAGTGGAACAGTGTGTGAAGTTAAGAATAATTCGCGTGTAACGAAAGCGGACATCAAAGCACAAGAACACTCAAAAGAGGCCCGAACTGCCCGCAGATTGCATTGATTAAGTGTGCAGTGTGCGACGCTTATATGGTGCCGGAATCGCTGACTAGCGGTAAGACGACAATATTTCACAAGGTCGTGTAAAATGTGGACCAAAACTTTGAACGCGATTATCTCGAAACTACACATCTTGACACAGCGGGATTGATATCTTGAGTACCTTTCCCACTATTGATTTGAATTTGCACACTTAGCGTTCAAACAGTAGACATTTTCGGTTCACGATCGCATTTTTTAATTGGATCAATCATTTTTTAATAACAATGACTTCAGCACGCAGTTTTTTAAGAGAAAAATTACGTTTTCTGTGGAGATGCTGTAATTTTTCGTATTTTTCGAAATTTCGAGAAGTGGATCGTGAACCCATAGCCAGTAGGAAATATTTGAAGAGTTTTTTTTTGTTTTCGTTTCAGATTACATTTGAGCCTGGTAGAGAAGTAGAGATCCCGCCCTTTCGGGCCTCGCCGCTGGAGGTCTGCAAGGCAAACTGCAGCACTACGAACACTTTGAAAGATTATCTTCCGAAAAAATTACACTGCGACCACAAACATGTGTACAACATGCTGGGAAAAAATTAATTTATTCGAAGCAATATGTTACTAGAAAAAAATTCATTATTCTGACCCTTCAAACGGGCGTATAAAGTTCCAAAAAGCCCATACCTCCGATTAATTTGGAATTTCGTGTACCTGTGTATTTTGACTTGCTGATCAGGAATATTATATTGAAAATACCTGCAAATTTGATTTCCAAGGTCAACACCCATGAAAACTGATTTTTCAACAGTTTTTCAGCTTTATTTTAGTAAATATTCATTTTAGAGAAAAATGTTTCCCACAAAAGTTGTAGCCTATTAAAATATTGATCTTTTATTTTCCATACAATTTTTGTTTAAAACCATTCCATTTCGAGAAAAATGGGATAATGGTCCAATAAGTGAAAATTGCTTAGCTTCATTAGGTTCGATATAATCTACTTATCTATAGTAACCGATCGCTAACAGCAAGAATATAGATAATGTTCCCCACACAAACCCAAAGAAAAAAACCAAATTCAAACTGAAACAAAACCAACAAAAGAATCCAAACACAAATCTAAACAAAAAAGCAAAATAACATGCACTTTAAAATTGACTGAATCACAAAAAATGCAAAAATAGTATATAATACAAAGAGAAACTAAAATAAAATAAATAAATAACAAAAAGCATGCACTTTGAAATTGACTGAATCACAAAAAATGCAAAAATAGTATACAATACAAAAAGAAACTAAAATAAAAGAGAAATTTTTTTTTAAGTAAAATAAACAACAAAAACGCAAAAAAAAACATGCACTTTAAAGACTAAACTCCAACCTTCCCGCGGTAAAGTGCGTAAGTAGATAATATCGAAACTAATGGAGCTAAGCAATTTTCACTTATTGGATCATTATCCCATTTTTCTCGAAACGGGATGGTTTTAGATAAAAACTGTATGGAAGATAAAAGATCAATGTTTTCATAGGCTATAACTTTTATGGGAAACATTTTTCTTTAAAATGAATATTTACTAAAATAAAACAGTAAAACTGTTTAAAAATCAGTTTTCGTGAGTGTTGACCTTGAAAATCAAATTTGCAGGTGTTTTCACTATGATATTCATAATCAGCGAGTTAAAATACATGGGTACATGAAATTCCAAATTCATCAGAAGTATGGGTTTTTTGAAACTACACCCAACAATGTCATTAGCTATGTTCAGCATTTAAATATGAGAGAATCGTTTCTGAAGCATTGTGATTCCAAGCCACGTTCTTGACTGCCTCATGACAGAGAAGGTTCTCACAGCCGGCCGAGCTCACTGGGACTACTATTGCTGTACGGAAAAGTTTGTATACGTTAAGGCAGTACTCATGTTGAATATGCTTTCTTCAATCCCCAGCCTTTATTTCATCATTTTCAAATGGAGGCATGTTTTTCATGACTATCGCGTCAGCTTCTAAGGCTGACGTATCAAAGATTAAAAAATAATCATTGATGAAATCCTCTCTGTTCTTCGTATTCAATTAAAAAAATGCGCCACCTGCATGAGCTATCGGAAAATTCCCAAATTGACGTTTTAGATTTACAATAACGTTGTCTATGGCTGGGTAGTAAATGTTGTATCACTATTTCCTATCGAAGAAATACCGAAGAATATTGGAAGATCAACATTGTTGATTGTCCAGTATTCTTTTCCTCCAGTTATCTTAATTGTGAAATCTGAATATCTACTTAACTTACGTAATGAAATAGATACTTTTTATACAAAATACGAAATTACAACGAAGAAAATAGTTCACTTTGTTTTTGGGTGAAAAAAATGTCTTATTTGAATTTAATTATTTGGCATTGATTTTTTTCTGGCAGGAGAGGGCGTCCCCGCCCTCTCCCTCTCCTGGCTACGCCAATGGTAAGCGCATGAAAATCATAAGCATGGAAATTCGAACTAGCTTAACATTCAAAGCCTGTCACCGATTTTCACAATATTTCATCCGAACATAGCTCCTATTGTACGTACCCAAACGAACTTTCATTCCCGTAAAACAATGTAGGCTAATATCCCAAATAAGTGGGACACTTGCGACGCAAAAAAAACAATTAAAAATATCCCAATCTCTCAAAATCGAAAAAGTTTTCTCGATTTTCTCCAAATTCATTCATACCATACTTTCTACCGTTCTCTCGACGTTTGCAAAAACTGAGCTGCATGCTCAATAAATTGTGGACTTTGTTGCGTGGACGAAAAATATGTACACATGCACTCACATACTCTGATATCTTCTGGAGGCGCGAGTTCTCGACTATTTGGCATATGTGGAGCAACAATATTTGCATAAAAATCTTGAAAAGGGTATATTTCATAGTAAACTTTCTTCATCATCGCATCATGACGTAACGATCAATATATTTCGTTTGTAACAATATATGTTTGTCAACTAACCGGGTTAAATAATATTACGAATATTTTTTACTAGAAATCCGAATCTATCAGTACAAGTCCGTGTTTGGAAAAAAATAGTTGTAAAATGTTATGGATCAGACGGCAATCCCAAAGTGGATTTTGTACTGTTCTGCGCGAGTGGAGCAAAATCTCATGCCAATTTTCGGCACTCGATCTCTAAAAGCTAAAAATTTATTTTTATTATTATTTTTGAAACCATTTTTTTTAAATATGTGTAGCAATCGGCTCTTCTTATTTTTGAAAATATGTATAGCAATCGTCTCTTCTTATTACTCCCATGATAAATTCGAGGCAGGATCTTCAATCATCGTATACATTAAATTACCTTTTTATGACAAACGAGTAATCATTTTTTTTTTCGATCGGCGTTTGTTTGGGACACCCAAAAGAAATCAAATTCATTCGAAACTTATCGGTGACTAGAAAACAAAACTTACATCGGCACGAAAAACGTATTTGTCGAGCATGGTGCTGTGAAGAGCGAGTCCTCCAACGTCCCATAAGTGAAGATTTACGTTTTTGCGGGACCCGAGACTCAGCATTTTCGTGAAAAAATCGATTCCGGCCGTTGGTGTGTATTGCCTCGAAAACTCGTCGTTGCAAAACTTCACTGCAATACTCGTCTAAGAAATTGAGTAATATGACATGCGAAAAAAACCAAGTCATAATAATGTATTAAGGGGCCTATACTTGTATAAATTGTAAGTATACTGCCTGTACTATGAGAATTAAACATTTTCAATTTGAAAATTTCACTTGACGAAATCGACGATAATGAGCAATCAGAAGGGATTTTGTACGGTGCAGGAATTGCCGATTGAGTTTAGGTAAGAGTTTTTTATAGTATAAACTTCAAACGCGTTTTTCTCGAAACAACGTTTTCAAAATCTAGCTCCATCGTATCTCTAAAACTAATAAACCGATTCTCTTGAAATTTGAACCACATATTGTAAACATGATTCGCAACAAGATGACCCGCGATGGTTTTAAAACTTTGATTTTGACTTTTTTTTGCAAAAAACTGCGAAAAAACGCGTTTGTTTACTTTTTTCGTTTTTTATCTACCATTTTTTAATTTTTTGAGAAAACTTCATATCCGAGGGTCATTTTGTAGCTGGTGTCATACTGAATCTAATGGACTTTGATTTTTTTGTTTCAGACAAGCCGTTGCCGAGTTGTGATGGAGCTACCTAGCCCACCTAATTTTAAGGCTTTACGTTAAACTATAGTTGTTGTACTTAGAAATGAATAAAAATGAATAAATTTTTTTTTTTATGTATTTCAAGACTTTATTTATCAAGCCCAACAACTTTTATATTCATATCTTTTATAAAATCCTAAAAAAAAATCGCGAAAATAGCCTTTTTTCGTGGCTCTAAAGTGGACTGGCCCCTTAAGAACAAAAGATTACACCGGACTGTTATTATCGGAACACGGTTGCATGCACGAATCATTGCAGCGAGACTCCTTTTGTGTTGTAACATTTGTACGGCTTACACGAATTAATGAGAATCAACATTGGGTAATTTTCATTGCTCATTGAATCACAACCACGTGAACGTTCCAGCCAAGAGGCAATTTTGATATTCGTACTTTTATCGATTTTATGTCTTTGTGGATCTTACGAATGGAGTTTTATCATGAATCACGTAATTCGGTTCTCATTTCGATTTTGGGTTTTTCTTTCCAGGGCTGCAAATCCCATTTTTATGGTCTCTTCTTATTTTTGCAGAACGATTTTACCGACATAAAAAATAGGATACTTAAAACTGGAAATTATAATTTAGTAATAGTCCTCAAAGCATGAAGGTAAAGTCCATTTATAATTCTGTCGAAACAAATTCAAAACTCTACAAAAATCTACATTGGCGTATTTTGCTGGCACAGACGTTTGCATCGTTGGGATGCAACGACAATTAATTCTCTTCAATTACTCAATTTTTGTTGCTCGACTTAGGTTGTGAAAATTACTTCAACGTTTGTACGTATTCTTATTAGAAATGAACGTATATTTAAAAAGAAAACTTTGAATAATGATAAGAATGAAGAGATAAAATAGGCAAAAAAAATCGTTGCATTCCAATAGTGCAAACTTCAACTTCATATGTTTCGCGCTCTCCTCTAATCCAGAGGGAAGGTTCAAAAGATCGTCAAAATCACTAACACACGTAATGTATAATATACCTGTAGATTGAAATTATTATGAATCAAAAGCAACAAATGCTTCTTTGCCGCAAAATATGCAAACAACAATTTATGAAGTTTTATAATTTATCACGTATCAATAATATGTATAATTACATACTGTCTATCGTGTTAATTTCACTGAGGTAATTCAAGCCTATTTTATTGGGTATCCGGCTGATTTTTTTTGTCTTATTATTCCGTTTTTATGGTGGATATGTTAATATTATTATTACGAAGATTACTACCGAGTCGTGGCAATCTAATTTTTCAGTTTTTATTCGTTTACGTGCAATAAATGCATCATTTACCACAACATTTGGCACACTATAATCGATAATACGAATAATCAACATAAACATCAATCAGAGCAGCTGTGGTAAAATAAATGTAGACTCTCTGACCCCGTGGAAGTGACCTCCTTAAAACAAAGTAAGCATCTCTTCCTCATTTTTTTTTCGAAAACGAGCTTTTTCCTCAAAGTACAACAAATTCACGGCTTTTTCACCGCATCATCAAAACCCTGCAAGTGGGTGATTCATTTATCGACAATTTACTCTCGGTAAAAAAGAAATTAAGGATGTTGAGTCCCAAATCGCAAATGATGATAAAATTCTGAAAATTTGGTATGTTTTTGTATGAAGTATTTCAGAGGTCGTGTAAAAATTTCACGACAATTAGGAAGCTCGTTATTGAACAATTAACATTCACAAATTAAATGTTGTTTTATGGAAACTGATGTAACTTTGCAATAAGTTTTTTTTTGACTTCTCAATTTTATAATATCTACGATATACTGAAAGCAACGGAAACAAAACGAAGTTTATTGATAATTTTTTTTTTATTTCTTTTAATTACGCGTCTAATGTAAGTATCACAAAGTCGCGCATACGACCGCACGCGTTTAGTTCGTCGCGTTGCCACGAACGCTCGTACGTCAGACGTAGCCAGCACGCGTTGCACGGATTGTCAATATTCCCGAAGTGCAATACGCGTGAAGCCTTGACTCGAAAAACAGCAACAAAAGAAAAATGAACGAAGCGCTTACCTTACCTGCGGCCGAGTCACCTACGAGGACGACTTTCAGCCGTTGCTCTGCCAAATCCTCGTCAGGATTGGACATCGAAAAAATCCACAAATTCGTTCGTCGATTCTCGTTTTTCGTTTTTTTCTTCTTTTCAAAATCTTTTTTGGCTTTTTGAGAGGCGAAATACGCTGGTTGGTGGAGTGGTTCGTGACAGAATGCCCGAGGCCGACTACCCACAACTTGCCGGACTTGAACGCGACTGTCGAATCGATCGTCGACTCATACGTACGCGTGTAGAGACGTACACGTGTATAGACCGATAGCCAAAACAGGGCCTTCATTGGCCGACATGAATAAATTAGAAAATAATCGATAAAGCGACCATAGGGTATATACGACCTGTGTCAATCCACCGACTGTGTCTCACCTCGTTGCACCTGCTTGAACGTAAAAAAAATGAACAAGAAGGCGCCTGCGCTATTCAGCCGCACATTTGCACGATGGGGCAACATTTTTCCCGACTGTTTTTCGTCCCTCTCCGTGGAGTAACTCATTCATAAAATCATCATAATTTTATAAAATCAAACAATGATGACAGTACGGAATTTTCTTGTCAATAAATTGCAAATAAAGGACACCAGTGACTTTTCTTACTAAATGTTATGTTGTAAACTTAAATATGTGAAGAAAGTTCATGTATCGAAGGAGATTCGAAATTTTCGATGCGGCAACTCTGGAGAAAAAAAGCAATACTTAGAACCCTTGGAGCGAAAATTTTCCTAATGGCCAGAGTAAATTTTCATTTTTTATTTGGTCGCATAATGTATGGATGAAAATGATGATGACGATCATCCCAGGTAGCTGGTTTGGTGCACATCGTCGACAGGAATGTTATACTTATACACATTTGTTTTTTTCATAGTTTTATTAAATATACTTTGAGTTATAACAGACGAGGAAGAAACGTCGAAGAATTGATTCAACGTCGAAACGTTCATTCGAAAATTGCGTTGAAATTAGTACGAGGCAACACTGACAAAAGTTTTCGCACTCGGGTGCTTTTCGTTTATCTCTCTGTACATCGGGCGTTGAAGGCGTTTATTTAAACGACCCAGGAACGCCCGCGGGGCCTTAGTCAATTGAAGATCAAGTCCTTGTAATTCTGCAACAGGTAGTAGTTCGAAACTCTGCAACACGTCGTTGTGCGAACTACCGTCGTTCTATCGGCACGCTCAAAGTTTGCCTTCACCGTCTCGTAATATCTTCCGTCGCTGTTGACAACGAACTCAAAGTTACGCGTGTCTAACGATATTATACGTACAGCAGTACTTAAGGGGCCGGTCCACTTCGAAAATTTCAAACCAAACGAAAGCAAGCCAGACTTGAAGAAATCGACGATGATGAGCAATCGGAAGGGATTTTGTACGGTGCAGGAATTGCCGATTGAGTTTAGGTAAGAGTTTTTCATGGTATAAACTTTAAACGCGTTTTTCTCGAAACAACGTTTTCAAAATCTAGCTCCATCGCATCTCTAAAACTAATAAACCGATTCTCTTGAAATTTGAACCACATATTGTAAACATGATTCGCAACAATATGACACTCGATGGTTGTAAAATTTTGATTTTTACTCTTTTTTTGCGAAAAACTGCGAAAAGACGCGTTTTTTTCGTTTTTCATCTGCCTTTTTTTTTTTTATTTTTTGGTAAAACTTTATATCCGAGGGACATTCTGTAGCTGGCGTCATACTGAATCTAATGGACTTCGATTTTTTTGTTTCAGACAAGCCGTTGCCGAGTTGTGATGGAGATACCTAGCCCACCTATTTTTGAGGCTTTACGTTAAACTATAGTTTTTGTACTTAAAAATGAATTAAATTTTTTTTTTTAATGTATTTCAAGACTTTATTTATCAAGCCGAACAACTTTTATTTTCATATCTTTTATAAAAACCTCGAAAAAAAAAATCGCGAAAATAGCCTTTTTCGTGGCTCCAAAGTGGACTGGCCCCTTAATATATACTTATATGTTCTTGAAACGTTATTTTGAAAATCTAGTATTTTGGGGGTGCCAAAGCACGCGAAAGAAGGAAAGCTGCTTATCGATGGGCTGAGAATTTTTTTCAAATCGTTATAAAATTCATACTACATCATTTAGTCTAGAATTGCTTGAGCTTTCTTTCTCTTTTTCCCTGCACTTATTTGCAGTATGCACCGGTAGGAGCCAACAAAAACTCGACATACCGAAGGAGAAATTGATGTAGGAGGCAAACAACAAATGTATTTAATATTTTTCCTCATTTTATCTTGAAAATGAGCCCGAGGATCATGCGACAGGGTAAATTTACCATTTTTTGGGGGCGGGACAGCGGTTCAGCCGGATCTCGTTTTTTGAAACGTTCCCAGGGGCTCAAATAATGAGATTGATTGGTACGAACTATTGATCTACTAATCATGAAAGAAATACGTCTCTAATATTCGTATCTCGTTATTAATCTTAAGGGGAAGATCCGTTTTTTACTACTAAAAAGTCGTTTTTCTATAGCCTTCACCGCGGAGAATAGTCTACATAAAAAATTACGACCTGTAGGTACAATTTGAAGAAGATGGAACAAGCTGCCAGAAAAATAATCATTATCGTGTCGCCGTTTCGTGTTTTTAATTTTTTTAATGCGATCGAGCTACTGGCTACGCACGGTCCATTTTGGTTTGACAAACCAAAATATACTAGGATTTTTGTTCCAGATCAGACAAACGTACGTATCGTGGGTACCGATGAAATACTGCCTCTTGCGGTGCAAGTCAACGAAATGTCTTATAAAAATTTGTACGAGTATAAAAAATATCAATTTTTACGCAAAAAAATGTTTCTATAGCATTTACAGTTTCGGCAGGAGCAATTCGTGAAAATTCATTTTAAAAATCCCGGTAGAACGATTCTCCCCCCTTAACCCTCGGCCGTCACACCTATTTTTGGTACCCCAGCTCATCACACACAGCCCGTCAGTCAGACGGATTTTCTTCCGTTCATGCTTGACACATAAATGCGTATTTTTAGCTTCAGTTATAGTGAAATCGGGATGCCAGTCACTGCTTAACGAGACTAGTTGTAAAAATGGATATATAATATAAAGAAGTATTATAAGCAAGCTTGTAATGCAGTGTATGTCATTTTGCCGAAGTGGAAACAATTTTTTTTCACAGTGTATAACATATCAAATTTTGTGCTAAAAAAGAGTATTTGTAGCGAATTTTACTGCACTAATGTATAAAAAAAATATTACTTCACGAAGACTCATGTCAGACGCTAGCTGAACTTGCGGAAACATTGACTTAATTTCTGTATTTCGTTATTATTTATCTGTACAGCTTATTATAATGTGTGAATATGATGTGTGATCATTTGTAAAAGTTTTGTCTGGATTCAAGATCCTCATAAATTTTCGTGTACCTATAAATAAATTTTGTTTGTTACTTCCTCCGCAACGAAAAAAAAACATATTGGCTAAATTTCCGTATTTCGTTATTATCCTCCAAAACAATCTATATTATCTATATAAGAATTCTATCTATCTATATAACAATTTCTTTCACCAACTGGTTGCACAATTAATTTGATCAAATTACCGCTCCATATGAAGAAGCAACGGGTGCTTTTTGCATATCGTACGGCACTGGTTGTACAATTAATTTGATAAAATTATCGCTCCGTATGAAGCAGCAAAGGGTGCTTTCTGCATATTGTACGGCACTGGTTTGTTGCTGACTTCAATTCGGTTCGGTAGGAGGGCAGCGTACCTCTCTCATCTGGATTTTCGTGGACATTTCTTCAACACTGCGTTCGTACTCCTTACCTCTAGTCTGCTTGGGGAATAGCCTCGAGTTTTTTTAACCGCACAGTTACCAGTACCAACGCAAAGAATCGGGGAGGCACAGAATCTACCGTCGGTCCACCAAACCGAGAAGTTATATTTTGAGGTTAAGGTTAGTAGATGCGCAAAATCGCAATAATACAATACTAATGTTGTCCAGGGCATATTCTTACGTTTGCCAAATTTGAAAAACATTGACCATCACATTAACAAGATATTCAATCTTGAAATTAGCATTTCTAACATGCCCTGCATAGAACAAGTCCCGTGGAACATCATACTTCTGTTGATAATGAACAAATGACGAGATTTATGGTTATGGTTAATGGAGTTAATGAAGATCTTTATGGAGGTGTTTACGGTTAAAATTATCACTTTTAACCATAAACTCTTCAATTTATGAGTGCCGAAAGTATGAACTACGCGATGAAACGTGATCGGCCGAATACGTTGATGTGGCCGGCTTGGCAACGCTGCGAACGACGCGCGTTCCATGGCCGGTTTTTTTAAACTTTAGTCTTTACAAATCGTCCTTTACAGAGCAGCCGATGTTCCATTTCATTAAAACTTCGATTTGTATACTGTACCAGTTGTAAAGCCGACACTATCAACAACGCTCATAAGTATGGTTAGGATAAGGGATTGATTGTGCTTGCCAGCGACGTTACCCCGTGTACGGACCGTATGTTCGAATGTTAGTATGCTAGCAACGTATACACAAACCTAAGTATTAACATATGCCTCGGGCAAGCCCTGCTAAAAGTTAGCTACCACAAACAAGATGACTGCTCTAATACTTACTGTCATTCAATTTACTACACCATTGTTCAACTTTCAAATCGTAAGAAATTCTACGTATGCAGCTCGAAAATACGTAAATCAATTACTGTTTTCGAAAGTGATTGCTGTTTCGGGAACTTGAACGTATGTTTGCTTTTAAACAAGGCTGTTCCACATGTTCACCTTGAGCAGCGTTCTACATAGCCAATACGCGAAGGGGTGACTGCTCAGCCGTACACCCCTTCGCATCAACCAGTGAGCGGAAGGCCAAATACTTCTGAGACCTTGGTGTAGATCAGGGGTGGCCAAGACGTCGACCGTTTTTTTCTGTGAGAGCTTTGTAAAGCTAGTTTGGAAGATTATCATTGAACAAATGTGTTTGGGTTTGTTTGGGTTTGAAACTATTGCCGGTGGTAGACCAACAAGGATACTTTGAATCGTAGTGTCGACCGCACAGTTCAAAAGTTTGGCCACCTCTGATGTAGATACTTGAGTAAAAGCCAACACCAATGAATCGGAAGACTATGACGCCGCCTATACCGGTATGGGTTTCCCACAGTTTCCCCGTACCCTTGGCAAATGCGGTATAGTGTAGCTTAAGACGGCCAAGGACGAAGCAGAAGTCAGGGGGTTACGTAGGTTTGAAAATGTCAAAAAATCCATTAATTTTTTTCGTCTAATAGTACATGTCTAGAATATTCTCCCAAAGTTTTAAGTCAATCGGAGTGAAAGTCTAGGAGAGAGAGAGAGCCTTTGGGAATTCCCCCCACTGGGAAAGACCGGCCGGGAGCGACGCAGGTAAATCGCATCTTTCTCAAAACACTTTTTTTGAAGTCGGTGGACACGATTTCTCATAAACTAAAGCACCGATTTGATCGAAATTTTGCACACTTCTTCAAAATAGCATTGATCAGTGGTTGAACGAAGGTTTTTTTTCGATTACAACTAATTTCACAATCCGTAGTGTAAATTGTACCAAAGATTGAACTATTTTGCATACAACTCTGCCAAAAATTCAAATTTCAGTTTTTTGAAAAATCCTTCGTTCAATCACGAGCTATACTTATAAAGTAACAGAAAAACATTGGTTTTTTAATTTCAGATGGAGCTATCAGGAGTTATCCTGACCACCGCGAGAACACTTTTTTTAAGGGGTCTCCGGAAACCAGGTCCCATCGGCTGAATTTCCCAAATTTTTGGATGAAATTTTGTTTCAACATTGCGGAAACGTTGCTCTTCTATGTACTTAATATTTTGAATATAATAATTAATATATCACATTTTTGTTAATAAAGAAAATACGCTTTTTGGCTTCGAAACCCACGTAACCCCTTAAGTTTGATTAGCGACGTGCCGGTAGGGCGTGATGGGAAGGTAACACTGAAAAACCCGCAAGGGTATGGAATGGTATTGGAACTCGGGAAATAGTATTAGCTCAAAAGCGAGATCCAGAAGCACTGCAGGCGAAAAATGTATGACGCTAGTAGGCTCCAAGGACTTACCTCAAGACCAAGCATCGGAGCTTGATGCACTTGACGCGAAGAATATCTATAGCTTTTTGACTCTTGTCTGAGAATCGCAAGTTTTCGGGATCCCAGCGCAGCTCCAGTCGCTCAAGATTCGGACAATTGTTCGCTATGCCATCCATCAGTTGATCAACGTGAATATTTACGCCAAGGCGCTCCTGAGTCCCCATGACGACGATCCTAAATCAAAGAAAATCACGTTTACTTCGTTGGTTATCTTATGTATACGCTGACAGAAAAATTCTATTGATATCAAGTAGATGCGTCTGTTTGATTCTTTTAAATTTGAATTAACTAGATTTTCGTGAAATCAAATTTTTCCTATTGCATTCCATTATTGAAATTATTTATTTTAAATAGATTTATTTATTCAAAGCATAATTTATTTAATATCGTTTAACAACTAAATATTTTATTTATTCC
Organism: Ophion costatus; assembly: GCA_951751655.1. Lineage (NCBI taxonomy): Eukaryota > Metazoa > Arthropoda > Insecta > Hymenoptera > Ichneumonidae > Ophion > Ophion costatus. The sequence continues at coordinate 27,513,230 of OX632356.1, forward strand.
TAATAAATCTGTGATTCAGTTTCATCGGTTCAAAAAACAGTTTTGCTGAATTCACTAAATGTATCTATTTACGTTTTCTAAACCTAAATTAAACAGAATTTTCGTAGAGTCAAACATTTTTCTATTTTATTGAATTAATGGTCTGTCTTTATTGCGATAATTACTTACTTATCTGAATCGAGCTACTGACCAACGTATGATCGTGACACTTATTACTTGATCCTACAAATGCATTTGTCTGTTTTCATAATGTTACCATACGCATTATACGTGTATACATTCTATACAAAGGTATAAAACCAAAATTCTTTTGATTCACGTACACCTTTCATATAATGGCCACAAAAATCTATTTGAGGTTAATATCAGGTGTAGTAAAAAGAAATCCATTATTTTTGCATGAAATTGAAGGCAAAAATAATGGATTTCTTTTTACTACACCTAATATTACACATTTGCTATACGCAAATGGAAATACCGACGATTCGACTAGATTTCTGTTACGTTCGAAGTGAAAATATACTCGAATCAAAGACACATCTACCGTAAGCAATCAAACATATTTTTTATTCAACAACATGTTCTCAGTTTTCAAAATAAATAAATATTTGAATCAAATAGACGTATATTTACGCTGATAAACATAATTTTTAATTTAAAAAAAATCTCATACGTTCAAATAAAGAATGTGCTTGAATATGATCTTTATTTATTGAATTTGGACATATTTTATATTTACAAGAATAGCTGGAACAAATGATAAAATATATTTGAAACAAATAGGATCGTAGTAGGCCGTGAGACAAGTACAGTCGCACATATCGACGTGAGTTTTCCGCAGTTTCCCTGTGCCAATCCGATGCAGTTGTGCATTAGGGAAAAAATGGCTGTGGGCTATGCTGGGAATGTCTCTAAGAAACTGAATGGGCGAAGAGACAAGTGTGGACTCAAATCCAAAAAAATGGAATCGTTGAAGACGGTAGATATAGGAAGACACATTGAGAAGAAAGAAAAAAAGATATCGTCACATAACTCGTAGATAGAGTGCTTACTTTGCGTTCGTCAAGATCGGCAAGACACTCTGCCAAAGTTGATCGGTAATGTGGGGCATTCCCGAGAGCGCAATGCCCCAAAGTTGATGGCCATGCCTCGAAAGAAACTTGTGAAGTCCGTCGTCCGTAAGATTGTCCGAGCTGTCAAGATCGAGGGCAATGAGGTTGCGAGGGTTGCCCGAATCGGTCCACGCTTTGAGGACACTGTCGTTGAAACCGTTGAGCTGGCCGGCGCTCAGGAATCGAAGACCGGGAATCCTGCTGAGCATGTCGATCAAACACTCGGTCGACAAATCCGTCGCTGTTATATCCAATTCTTGGACGCTCGACTTTTCCCACTCAACTTGCATCACGTACTCGCTTTGGAGATCTGAAATTCGTCACTTCCAGTATCGTCGTTGTCATCTCCAAGGCGCGAACATGCTTTTTTCCGAGGCAACATGAACATAGGATGACGATTTATTTATCGGTGATAAATTGCACTGAGAAGTCTTGATTGTCTATGCTTTGATTTTCTATTTGCCAGAGTAACTGAACTGCGAGAAAAGTGCATGGTATTTAAAACAAACGGGCATGGTAAAAGAGAGTATAGTCGAATTCCCTATAGTTTATTGTCAACGCAGTCATAATATCGTTAACACAACTATAAGCGGAAAGTATAGGTAAACATGCGACTTCGGTGGCGTGTTTGGCTATCTAGTATCTCCGAAATTACTATACACTATTTTAAAAGACTTTACAATATCGATATGGTTAATTCAGCTATATCACAAAATCGGCGCACAAATACTAATGCTGCACTGAGAGCAAAGCACATGGTATTTATGAAAGACGCCCACGTCAAAAGAGAGGATAGTAAAATCCTGTATAGTTTATTGCCACCGTAATCATAATATCGTTAACACAACTATAAGCGAAAAATATATCTAAACATACAACTTTGGTGGCGTGCTCGACTATCTATTAACCTGGAAAAAACTACTAACTATTGTAAAAATCTTAACTGAATTAACTATATCGATATTGTAAAGTCTTTCACAGTAGTTAATAGTTATTTCAGGGATACTAGATAAAAAAAAACACTACCAAAACGGCATGATTAGATAGACACTTATAGTTGTGTTGACCATATTATGATTGCGGTAGCAATAAGCTATTTGAATTTTACTATGCCCACTTTTACCATGGGCGTTTTTCTACATTATAAATACTATGGACATTTTTCTCAGTGCAAGTTCGTACTATTTATATGGTTGACGTTAACACGTGTTGAGTACAAACTGTTACAAGATCTTACGAAAAGTGACTATACGAACAACATTATGGTAATCGTGTAGTGAAGACGTAAATAATTTGTCAATAAAGTAGAAACAGCGGTGGCACGCTATGATCGATATATATATATATTAGCGCATTCTTTTATCAGTTTTGAGAATCCGATATTTCGAAAACTATTGGCCCGCGCCAAAAATCCATTTAAGCAGTGACATATATTATCAAAACAGCAATCTGTGCAAAATTCCACCTATATCAGAGGTAGCAGCTATTCGAATATGCAGCTGGAATTACTTTTATCCGTTATGCCAAATGTACGATCGAAATACTATTAGTACCCGGTAGCATAGTGGCAACGTGCCTGAATGTAGATAGGTAGATCGTAGGTTCGGAATCTCCATGTAGGTGAAATATTTTCTTCGATAGGAATCATTTAAGGAGGTCAGGAAATAACAATTCATGATAAACAATCATACAGGCAGTACTCTCAATTGAAAATTTTTGAATTTACGAAATATCTTATACATTTAGTAGACATACCATTCAATATGGTAAAAACCACTATTGTTTGATAGTGTAAGGAGTCATCTATTTTATGAAAACCTACTATATTATATAGCATTGACAAACAACGTATGCTTAAAATATTGTTGGTTGCGGTTAACATATGATCATAGTTAACACAACTGCTAAAATATCATAAGCAGTACTATATTTTCGGCAGTAACCATGACTATTAAATATTCTCCCCTCAGGGTAATATAAAATATGGTTGAAATATGGTTGAGGTTACTATACATTTCTCTCTGTGTGGAAGTGCGAATCTGTATTGAATATGCAGTTACGGAAAGTTTTCAGAGCAGCTGGAATGAAATTCGCAACGTTGGAGGACTCGAACGTGGCTGCCTCAATGGGAATCGCCACGTGAAGCCTAACTAGGTCGGGTAGGGCAACATCAGGTTTGGATAGCTGAATGGCTGAATGAGACAAGGCTTGAAGAGAAAAGGCTTGATCGGACAAGAAAGAGTTCATTGTGTCTCGTATACCGAGATTTGTATACCATACTTTGAGATTTTGTACCCTCGCTGCATCTAATGTAATATTTTACACGCCGAATTCAAAATGGCGGGTGAAAATATAAAATCAATGATTTAGTTGGATTTTAATGCGTCCCTCTGAACTTTAGAATCGTAGCATCAGATAGAGATTCAATAACTGTAACGCTACCAAGTTTGGGCTATTGTTCTTCTAGTGGACTCTTAATTATATCGAAATCCAATGCTTTCTCGAACTTAAGGGGTTAGGCTGGAGTGAAAATGACGGACACTCGTTCGTCACTTGAGGCAACCCACTTTGAAGGCAATTTGAGGCAACTCACATTGAAGAGGGAGTTTCAACTGGTGCAGGATATGGTGCAGGAACCGCAGATTGAAGGTAAACTTATGATTACAGCGATAGAACTGCTAGTAAAACTTTGAACGCATTTTTCTCGAAGCTCTGTTTTTCAAAACGGTGTACACGATTCCTCGACATCTAATGAACGAGTTGTCTGGAAATTTGGTACACTTATTCAGTGTAATGGTACTTTGGTCTTAACCGAGGATTTTCTTCTCAACATTTTTTCATTAATTATTAACATTAATGACGTCATTTTTCCTCGAAAAATCGAAAAAAATAATTTCTTTTTGATGATTAAAACACGATAACAAAAAAGCTCGGTCAAGTCTTAGCTAATAGTATCTATATTAAGAAAAAAAACTCGTTCTTTTTGTTCGATAAAAACCGGGTGGCCAATATTAAGGGTACCGGTGAGCCCTTCACGTTCAAAGGTCCTTTACGATATTGTTTATAGTTTCTTTGATAGCCGATATTTTTAATGAAATTTGGTACATCACTTTGTTAATCTATATAAAAATAAATGTGCAGATGCTTATCCCGTCATCTTACTTATGCCTTAAAAATAATTTTTTTTCAATAACCCTGATCCTTGGCACGTCGCTGTAGCGTAGCCCCTTAAGGTAGAACGAGCGCGTGCTCTTGATTTCTGTAGATTTCGTTCAAATTTTAACCAGACATTGTTCATATCATTATGCATGTTTGAGTGAAATTTCGGAAGAGTTGATTATTTAGATTTGAGGATAATAAGTAGGTTTAAAAAATGCAACTTCCAACACTGCAGGGTCTGCATTGACCGAAAGTCAGGTCACATAATTCGTCCCACCTATCTATTGTGCTTATAAATACTGAAAAAAAATTATGTTTAGATAGCAAACTAGTTAGGGAAAGAATGAAAAAAGTTTGGATTGTCTTTACTATTCAGTTTTGCTAAAAACGTTCGGTAAAGACAGAATAATTCTTCGTGAAAAATGTTTGTCCCCTATAATAAGAAGACATATTGCAACACCGCAGAACAGTATTGTTCAATATTTCGAGAACGAAAATAATTATCGTGTTCCTGAAGTTGAAAACGTTTAGCATTAAAAAAATATTTGCGTTATAAATATTAATATTTTATATCGTTTGTGTTATCTTCATTAACAAATAAAAGTGTTGGTTAATTCATAACTAGTTAAAAACTTTGTTCTATTAAAAATTACTTCCAAATGAAAATTTGTGTTGCCGTATTATTTTAAATATGCCGCACAAACTTGCGTCTTTGGATACGTGGAACGATGCGGTGCTGAAATTTCACGCAAACATGCACAATGGTATGAACAATGTCCGGTTAAAATTTGAACAAAATCTATAGAAATCAAGAGCGCGCGCTCGTTTTGCCTTAAGGAGTGAGATGCAGTCAGAGGCCTGATAAAACGAGCATTTTCAATATTTATTCTTTTATAGTAATTAAGTTTGTTTTACAAAGGTGGGTACACAGATTTTTTATGTTATATTTCAACTTGACTTGTACAAATTTTCAAAGAAGTATATTGATTATTTATAAAAAATATCGCCACCTTTGTCTGACCCCCTTCGGCATGTAGTGCTTTGTGGTGACCACTATAATTAAAAAACCACTCGATGGATTTTAGTGAAATTTGGTGTGCTTCTTGATAGAATTAAAAACTAGTAAAATTCCTTAATCGGAGCTTTCTTTTTTTTTTTAATTAACAAAACGGGGGCTTCCAACAGATAACTTTCGATTTTCGACAAAAAAAATCGCTCGTTTATTGTTGAAAAATATAGAAATTTTCAACAAAAATGAAAATCCTTCGTTTAAAGACTAGTTTTCAATGCTATCTATAAGCACACCAAATTTCATTAAAATCCATCGAGTGGTTTTTGAATTATAGTGGTCACCGATGGCGATATTTTTTTATAAATAATTAATATTTTTCTTTGAAAATGTGTACAAGTCGAGTTGAAATATAACATAAAAAGTCTGTGTAACCACTTTTGTACAACAAACTTAATTAACCCAAACAATAACTATTGAAAATGCTCGTTTTTTCACGCCTTTCACTCCTTAAACAATTTTAGTTGCATGATTTAGGAATATGGCTAATTTTTGGCGCCTGTAACCCTTCCTTGACATATATTTGGCCATAGCTCTGACGCACTGGGTCAATTTGACCCAGATAAGTACTTCATCCACCTGCCCTAAACACCCCTTCGGTGGGTTTTTATCGAAAAATATCCGGGATACATTTTAAACATTTCTTAATATGTCTACAGAATTAAAATTCGGAAAGTGCAAGGTTGGATTGTTGAAAAAAATTATTGAAAACTTTCAATTTTATGAAAGTGTGCAATTTACATCAAATACGTCCGGATCAAAATGGCCCAGTGTGTCAAAGAAGGGTTAAGACCATTTGGTGAAAAAGTTGAACACTCTGCGAGGATCCACAAGGGCTCATAGGGTTTTAAATGAAAACCCTAATAAATTTAAAGAAAATGAATATGGCCGCAACCAAAGCCATAACTCAATCACCGCACGATCTGTAGGAAAAACAGCGATCCAAATGTGACAATTTGGCAATGATATTTTACAAACATTGACGTTTTTTGTAGCAATAGCAAATTGTAACATATTTTAAAAAAATAAAAAACATTCGGGTACCTGCAACTACCATTTTTGCCTAGAGTATTCATTTGCATTCAAAGAGATAATTAATTCGTTCAATCAACTTAACGCAATACACTCAAAGCTCAATAAAAATATTTTCAAAAGCCAGAGTCCAGGAATAATTTTTTCATTCAAGAAACGTTCGAGAACTTTAGAACTTCCAGCCTAGAGAAAAGTGGCTTTCAATGTCTCCAACTCGTGTTAGCAATACAAAAAGATCTTACTGGTTCCCTGCATCAGTAGGCACCTCAATCTTCTGCTCCTTTGAAAGAGGGTCTTCATCGTTGAACCCGTGACTTTCGAGCAAAAATTCACAGCCAGACATTCCAGCTGTATGCAATTCGACGAGAATGCATCTATGTGAGAATCGTCCACAAAATTGATTCCATAAAGATTGATCACTCGTAGATTAGGCGTTGCCGATTTCAGCTTGTGGACGTTTATCACTTCGTAAATTTCTTCCTCCTCTTCCTCGACCTTTTCGTAAGTACCTGAAGAAACGATACAGTATTCAGAAAACCAGATGAATGGATGAAAAAATTGAGCAAACCCAAACGAAAAATAGCAATCCAGTTCGCACCTATGAGATGAAGAATCTCCAGACCGTTAATGAAGTTGTAGATTTTCCTCATGAAGCCTTCCATGAAGATAACCTCGGAGAGACAGACACACATGTACTTGAGTTTGGTCGGGAATGCTTGCATCTCGGAAAAATCGTGAAGCTGCATGGCAGTTGAAAAATCGAGGAGCATGTGCGTCAAGTTTGGACACTTGTTCGCGAGCTCGTGAAGGACCGTGTGGGTTATGAGCTCGATCGGTAACTCGATGTACCTCAGAGAAGGTCCGAATCGAACACTGATCGATTGAGCAAAAAGTACGGTCATCAGCCGGAACACCAAAGATTTTATTAGTAGATCGAAATTGTGCCATGGAAAAGGAACGATTCAGTTCTTATGCCATCAAATCGGTAATCGGTTATAGATCCGTCGATTATATTCCGTTATTCGAATTATTGACCCTGTAATAAGTATAACAAAGGCGTGAGAGTGCTCAAAAGCTGATTTTCATTCTTACTAGATATTACATTTCAGAAACCTGTGACTATTTTTTTTTTAAACGATCATCGATTCGTAAAAAGTTGAGGAAAATATTAGTAGTTGTGCAAATACATATATTTATTTTACCCAGAGTATTCAACATTAAGCATATTAAAAATACATCATGTTACCCATAGGCCTCTCAAAACTTAGTAAATATTTTGCAATAAAAAACATTTAACATTAGAATTGTTAAAAATTCTTTGTAAAACAAATACGTCACTCAACGTTCAGAGAATTAGTTTTTTTAATGTTATTTATCGATTGCCGTGTTTTTTTCTTCAAAAATTGATACATGAGCCGTGCGAAAGTTTGTGTAAAAAGCAAATCCCCGAAATACTTTGAGCACACGTATTCGCGAAGTGTGGACTTCCTAATTGAAGGCATTCTTGTATTTTCCCTGCAAACCCTTTGGAATAAAAGGATGAAAGAAAACTCAACGAATTTATCGGAGATCAATAGATAACATCGATGAATAGTGAATCAATGATTATCCGTACATTGATCGTTAGTTAATTGATGAACAGTGGAATTCACCTGATGAGCTGAAGAAGGTAGTCAAGGGACGTTACGTGAAGGCCACTGATTTCCGGTCTCAGGGAGACATGCTGCCAGAGCTTCGTGTCGTAGGCAACTTGTCGCCATCGTTTGCAGACTCTCGCGAGCCGGCTTATTTCTTGGTGTGTCAGGTAGCAAAAGATGTTGAGCAGGACCTTGTCCGGTAGTTTTTCTATCGTCTAGAAGAACCGCATTGTAACATCATTCGAAAATTCGTGAGTTATTTTCGCACACTTCTTCGCTGTTTTTAATTCGTTGCTTTCTTTACGCTGATTTAGTAATCGCGAAAACCGGATGTTGGGACTGATTGAGTTTTGCGGAACCGTGATCGACGGAACACTCACGATTGAGGCTCATCATATATTTTTCAACAAGTGCGCCCAGCTGCGCGTATTAGCGAATTTCAACGATTGCGACACGAATATCTTCCCCCTACTCTCTCGCGTACAATAAAATCACGGATTCTTGGCTAGAGTAACTATATATAGGAGCATGATTGAGCAGACGCTACATAGACCCTCCGTCGTTTTCAAGGTCTTCGACAATGAGCTAAACCACGTCTGCAATCAAGCAATCAGTTTATATTGAAATTGAAGACGTTTTTATCGTGACTTTTTAAAGGAGGTGCTCAATTATGCGATCAGGGGAAAATAGTCGGGAAAATTAATTGAGGCATTCCTTACGAAATCTGAGAGTACGCTGCACATGTATCAAGAATGGTAAATTGCTTCAGCGTGTTTTTTTCTCATTTTTATGAGTTTTGCGGAGATTCTTAAGATTCTTACTGAGTTGATAAATAAAATTAAGGGGTCTTCTTACTTTAGACACCAAAAAAGGCTATTTTCATTAATTTTTTTGATAGGTTCATATTATAAATATTGTTATAAAATTTATTACACTTAATAAATACACTTCCGAAATACATTTTTTTTTGTTTTAATTTATTTAAGTCACTATTTATAGACGAAAATTGTAGTTGAAAAAAGTGCTAAAAAAATTGTAGGTCTGCGCTGCGATGAAATCTCGGAGATGGATAATCCGAAACAAAAAAATCAAACGCAGATGCAGTACGTTAATGGCTATAGCGCATATCATACGATTTTTTATTTATGTTAAAATAACAAAATGGCAGACTTTTTTTCGAAGAACAAAAATTACGGGTTTTTTCACCAATTCGACAAAAAATTGTAAATATAAAAAAAATCCTTGATATGCGCTAGAGCTGTAGTTGTAAAGAATATGTGGTTAAAATTTCACTTCAAGTGGTCAAATTTAATGTCAAGTGGTTCAGTGGTTTCGAATACTTTATCAACAAGCCGTCGAAAAACGTAGTTTCGAGAAAAACGCGTTCAAAGTTTGTTTGGGTTCCATAAATACATAAAATATTTTTTTAAATGTATTTCGGAAGTGTATTTATTAAGTGTAATAACTTTTATATCAATATCTATAATATAAATCTATCCAAAAAAATCGCAAAAATATTCTTTTTAGCGTCTAAAATGAGAAGACCCCCTAAGAATAGGAAAAAACAGTTAATTAAGAAATAATTTAAAAGGAGATTCTTAAAGCGATTCTTAGAGATCTGAAATTTCCGAAAAATGAATAAAAATATTTGTGTAATGGTTTTTCGCAAATATTCGACGGAGCTATTTTTTTAAAATGTTTATTTACGGTTTGAGGCAAGGAACTTTCAGTGGCGGAAAAAGAAGAACTTACGGTATTGGCAAATCGACTTCTGACTACGCCACCCTCCTCGACATACATTTGCGAGGTTTCCAGGGCAATTTGGCCCCATACGTCGACGCCCCCGAGATCCATTATTCCCGATTTTCCTCAGCAACGGGAGAAAAATATCGAACGGATCTCCGGCGCTATCGACTACCGATTCCGGCGGACTCGCGACGAGGGATGACGATTTTTCGCGGGGAAACGATCGCGTCAAGGGCGAAACTCGAGGCCGGACATTCGGGATTACGTTGGGAATGGTGAGAAAAAGCACAGCTCTCGCAAGACACGAGGGATACATTCGCGTTGCCCAGATTCACAATTTTCGAAGCAATATACGACAAGATTTACCTCGACGGTTAATCGGATCGCGCACGCGCGCCGCCCTAAATATAAGCCTCGGGGAACGTACGTTGAAGCTTTATTTTAAACCGCGACGGGACTCAAACTAGCGTCGCGACGCGACGGAAAACTCGCTGCAATTTTCCATCCGCCGAATCTCCCGGAAGTCAATTATTCGAGTACTTCCTGAATAGATGGAGAAAAGAGTCAAATGTTCGGCCCTTGAGCGAAAAATGGCAAATTTGATTTTCGACTCGTGTAGCGTCGAAATATCGTGGGTAAAAATGGATCAACGGATATGGAATTGTCGTCGCACAGCGTGGAAAGTCGACCTTGACTTGCACTAACTTTGGGCGCAATCGCGCAGGGTCAAGAACACTCGATGGTTCAAGGGTCATGTGTTCATTTCCTGGCCTCACGTGACGAGGGGGGAAGTCACTTTAAGGCGTTACCCCCACTTGTAGCGCAAAAAAAAGGCCTTTTTCATGATTTTTTTTAAAGAAAACTACAAAACTTTTATAATCGATCAATATACCATCTTAAAGAACACATCTTGAAGAACTTTCAGTCATTTTTTTATTGAAAAATATTACATTGTTTAGTGGCAAATGGCCGTCAATGAAATAATGTTTTTATATACACGGTTTGCGGTGACCAACATTGCGGCGAAGTGGATCATCCGAAAAAAAAATGCGGATGGATTTAGTCAAATATAAGTATAAACTAGTCTTTTATCGAAGGATTTTAAAAAATATTCATTTTTCACAAAATGGCGGACAGTCAAAGTTAATGGTTCGATTTTAACGAAAAAAACGGCCGTTTTTTGGTTATAAAACGGCCATTTTTTTTTGAAAAAAAAAATCGAAAGATTAAAGACAACATTTTTATGTATTAAATAAGCCTGCAAAATTTCAAGAAGATCGGTTCATTAGTGTTCGAGTAATCTTGGTCACCGACTTCAGAAATTCCATTTTGAGAAAAACGCGCTTAAAGTTTCAATTTCAGTTCTTCAATTCACGGATTCTTCTCTTTCAACGCTCATATCTCAGTCAATTTTGTTCGGATCGACTTGACATGTTCTCAGATACTTATACTTCAAAAAAATGCAATAAAAAAAATCGATTTTTTCAAAATCGCAAGTGGGCGTAACCCCTTAAGGATGTTGAGTCCCTACGAAACATGTTGATGTTAATTGTTCAATAAATAGCTTCTTCATCGTCATGAAATTTTTACACGACCTCCTGAATACATCATGTAAAAACATACCAAATTTTCAGAATTCTATCATCATTACTTCAACCTCCTTAAGGGTTGAAATAAAAAATAATAAGAAAATTCTGAAAATTCGGTATGTTTTTGTATGAAGTATTTAAGAGGTCGTGTTAAAATTTCACGACGATTAGAAAGCTCGTTATTAAAAAATTAACATTTTTTTAAGAACAATTTTTAAAAGAAATAAAAAAAAATTTATCCATAAACTTCGTTTTGTTTCCGTTGCTTTCAGTATATTGTAGATATTACAAAATTGAGAGGTCAAAAAAAAAACTTATTGCAAAGTTACATCAGTTTCCATAAGACAGCATTTAATTTGTGAATGTTAATTGTTCAATAACGAGCTTCCTAATTGTCGTGAAATTTTTACACGACCTCTGAAATACTTCATACAAAAACATACCAAAATTTCAGAATTTTATCATCATTAGCGATTTGGGACTCAACATCCTTAAACGCCCGAAAATTAGTCATTTTTCATGTATTTTTCTTAAAGGTGATAAATAATTTTTCATGAATTTAATACGATAGTTCAATTAATACTTAAGGTAGTAGTCTGGTCTAGAAATCCATCGTCTAGACGACCATTTCTCATCAAAGACCATCATCTAGAAGAAATGATCATAATTTAATATGATAATTTTCGTTAATTTTTTTAAAGGTGATAATAATCGCACCAGCTGAACATTTTGACATTATCTTGTTATAATTTGCAAGTGTTGAAAATTTTTATTTTCTTTGAACATAATAAAGTGGCGGCGTTATATGGTATTCCTTTAGGCGTCTTCTGAAAAACTGCTGATTGGGGCGGCACAAACGTGAGCTCTATTTTTTCCATTTTTCTCCTCATCTAATTATCTTCTTTGAAAAAAAAATAAAAATTGCCGCGAAAGCTGCGAGCAGTCACAAAATATTTAGCGGTCAAACCTCCGAAAAATTTAAATGTTCATTAAAAAATCGTTTTTTTTTTCGTTCGCTTCTCACCCAAGAATTTTACGCTTTATAATCTTCAAATTAAGCTCGCAAAAACTCTAGCCAGCCAATGAATATTTAGTGGTCGCTTAAGAGCTTGGAAATTTCCAATTTTCGCTATTTTTTAACTCTTCTCGCTCATAAATTGAATGCTTTATAAAATGTTCAAAACAATCAATGGTTTTTCTTTAGAAACAGATTTGTTTAATTAACCTCAAATTTACCTCAAAACGAAGCTCAAATTAACCTCAAACAAACCTTCAAATTTGCTCTCATGAAATAATTACACAACATTACAGGTCCCCCGTTTTATCAGGTTAGAAGTATGTGGTACATTTAAAAAATCCCTTTCTAAAGAAAAAAAGATTAGTTGTTTTGAAAATTTTACAAAGTGTTAAATTTAAGAGTGAGAAGAGAAAAAAATCGTGACACTTGGAAATTTCGGAGCTCTTGAGCGACCACTAAACATTCGTTAGGCGGACTAGATCGTTTGCGAGCTTAATTTAAAAATTATAAAGCGTGAAATTAGTAAGTAATGAAGTAAACGAAAGAAAAAATGATTTTGAAAATGACAATTTGAATTTTTGGGAGGCTCGAACAACCGCTAAATATTTTTTTACCGCTCACAGTTTTCGCGACAATTTTTATTTTTTCTTTAAAGGCGATAATTGAATGGTGAAAAGAAGAAAAAAATAGAGCTCAAATTTGTGCCACTCTACTGCTCATGTCATGGCTCTAGAAGTTATTGCATGATCTGGCTGAAATTTTGGGAAATTTCTCACTATAACATTATTGGAAGGTCATACGTATAAAAATATTTTAAAAAATATAAAATTAAAAATTAAGTAGTCTTTGTAATCAAATTTTCATATTTTTTAACCGTTTTTTCGGGAATTTTTTTCCCAAAAAGGTAATTTATTTACGCGATAACGTTAAAACTGTAGGTATACCCTTCGAATTGCAAGTGAGCAATTCATTTCAAATTCCTCCGGGTCAAAATGACCTAGTCGGTCACGGAAGGATTGAGTAAAATGAATTTGGGATACCCCCATTGGCACGCTCAATCCGAGTGAAAATATCGAGATTCGTCAATTTTCTGGCTAAATAGAATCTACCATCTTTACGACGGATCCATACTTGTGGAAGCTTTTTAACGTAATTTTGTAACGAACGAAAAATATCGCTATCTTCGTACATTATTAGGTCTATATATATATATATATAGACCTAATAATGTACGAAGATAGCGATATTTTTCGTTCGTAATGCAACTCGGCCCCGAAAAAAATGATGGCCCTCTCTATAAAGTTTATGGAACGAATAGCTTAAGGTATGGCGTTACATCTGAGAAGAAAAAATGTTGACCGTTTTTTTCTTATAGTCTTAAATGGTATATTAATATTATAAGCATGATATACAAACGGAATTATACTTGAAAAAAGATTCCATTTTTAAAGCTCATTTTCCGCAGCAGTTCTGAACGCCCCGAAACGCACGAACATATTAGATGGAGAAAGTCGAAATTTCGAGTTGTTTAGTGAAGTCGTTGTACAAGAAATATACACGACCTAACAATTGAAGACCTACTATGAAAATGTCTCTATGGATACACGCAAAATTCAAATGACAGCTTCAATTCCGTCATGTGGACGATAGCTCCTCAGTTAGTTTTAAAACTTTAAACGCGTTTTTCTCGAAACCACGTTGTTTTTAAATCGGGAGGCCACATGACCCGGACGGTTCTCATCCGATTGACTTGAAATTTCAACTGTAGCCTCTAGATATATTTTCTGAAGAAGTACATACGATTTATACGATCCATCAACAATTCTTATTTTTATAAACAAATTAACGCCGATTTTTCAGCAAAAATAATGACAAGTTATTCAAAATAGTGCCATTGCGAGAAACCCATATTTCAATGATCGTGTGTACTTCTCGGACAAAACTAACGTAAATAACGATTCTTTTGCTTCTATGCGTTAATACACAAAAGCTCTGCGTCGTCTTGCAGAGCGCCTAAAACATTTTTTTCATACTTCAATACATGTAGAATACAAACCCTCTGAATATTATTCTGATTGCCTTGTTAGTTTACAAAAAAAAATCTCAAAAAGTCACATTTTTCGGTAAGCCACAGATGTAACGCCTTAATAAATAGGTACAATAACAAAGCTCAATGAATCAGAAAATTCTTCAGAAAGATATTACGAGGGTACAAAAGTATTCGCACGTCTCACATTTTTTCTAATGACTATCCGAAACCAAGAATAATATTTTCGAAAAGTATTTCGTTCGACAGCTTATTTCGTATAATAATCATTAATAACAATGACTCCAGCATGCTGTTTTTTCAAGAGTAAAATGAGGTTTTCTTTGGAGAAGCTGTCATTTTTCATATTTTCCGACATTTCGAAAAGTGGATCGTGAAGCCATAGCCAGTTGGATATATTTGACGAAATTTTCTTTTGTTTTCGTTTCAAATTACATTTGAGGCTGGTAGAGATCCCGTACCACGAACACTTTGAAAAATTTTCTTCCAAAAAAATTACATTGTAAACACAAACATGTGTACAACATGCTGGGAAAAAATTAATTTATTCCAACCAATGTGTTACTGGATAAAAAATCATCATTCTGACCCTTCAAATCAGCCTTCCAGAGAGGGATAATCCGTTGATAAAAATCCCCAAAGATCAAACAGAAAAAAAAGTGCAAGACGCAAATACTCAATTGGGCCATTTTGTACATCGATAAGGCCAGTCTATCGGGCACGGCTGCGCAAAAATGTTTTATTTTGTTCGGCTACTGGAACCCGAAAAATTCATGATTTTTTACTGTCTTTGGTTCAATTCGTCTAAACAATTGGACACTTTATCCCTGAAGAATTGCCGAAATACTTGTTACGCCGAGACGTAACTCGAGACCGCGATATAACCGCCAAGTGCATTTTTATAGGCAACGATAGCGGGAGGCACTTAAGGCGTTATACGCGGTTAGAAATTTCAAAAAATCGATTATTTTGTTGCACTTTCGGAATGTACAAATATGTGACTATATTCCCTGAAAATTTCGAAATCGATCCAGCGAATATTCTCGGAAATATACACATATTTGTACGGATGCTCGTAGCGCTACAAAGTAAATCTTAAATATGTGTGAACGACTGTTGAAACTTCAAACGCGTTTTTCTCAAAACGGTGTTTTCAAAGTCGGTGAGCACGATTTCTCAAAATCGGCACAACCGATCGGTCTGCAATTTCAACACAAACTTGTCAGATATATTCTTCAGGTATTGATCGAAGGAATAAGATTTTCGATAATTATTTATATTTTTTTCAATGATTTAACGAAAAAACATTGGTCGAAAATCGAAATTGTTTCTTTCTGGAGCCACCATTTTCTCAAAAATTAAAATTTCGACTATTCCTTCGATCAATATCTGGATTCATCTATCCCCTAAAAGAATCTTTTTGGTTTTTTTCATTTTAGATAATCCAAACCGGAGATACTTTGCTCACCGCCGGACACTTTTTTTTCGGGAACCTCCAGGAGACTTCCTACAGGAGCAATGTTAATCAATATTTATGAAAATAAAAAATGCTAATCTAAAGCTAAAAGATGCCACTAGACTGCCTAATACTTTTCGTTTTGCCCAAATACAATCCTTTTCCAGAAAAAAATCGTGAATAAACGACTTTTCTGGCCTTGCGACTGCGTATAACGCCTTAATCCCGGGTAACGTTGCCGATGGGTTCGACGCCAAAATTATGAATCACGCATACTAGGAGCTCTGACGAATTGCCTAAAGTGTTTTACACATATCTCGACACAAGGCTGAGCTCCGCGATGGAAATTTCATTCATGGATACTTTGGTAATGATTTATCTCCGAGCTCAAAAATTTTGCACAAATTTCAATAATCACGAGCTCCATGGATTTTTTCGTCACACCATTGCCCTTCGTGTGCCTTTCTTCCTAAAACGTCTTTTTTTCCGTACAAAAAATAACACAAGTCAACCAAAAAACAAAATCTTAGTGCCGGAAAAATTCGTATGACTTTTTGTCAAGTGTATACTGGTGAAACATAAACCAATCTATATTTCAAGTTACTATACATAGTAAGTGTCGTTAGCTGGCACTCAAGACATTTGTTTCTGTTTTTTTTTAACTAATTGCAATTATACAGTTTTTAATTAATTGCAATTATACAATTATTGCAATTCTGTGTTCAACAGCTTACTCTAAATACACATGGTGTCTGTTTACAAAAATCTTGGTAAAACACGAACAAAAAATAAAACCAAATGAACAACAGTTTCGTGTGAGATGTACAAATACTTTCTTCACCCCCTGCAAATAAATTCAGTGATACATCGACGGCAGCAAAGCGAAGGCGAGCTTGTTCGAACTCCCCTATACATTTTTTTATGCACGCGGAGAGTGTGTTATTAAAAAATTTAGAAAAACCATTACAGATATGGCAAAACGTGCTCTTTTATGTCGGGATAGAAATAAATGATCATGATAAATTCGCAGAAAATCGTGGCTGCTTCAGTCAAGATGGAGCACACACACGATGGCTGATTGCGTTTGGAGTTTAAATCACGAAAAAGAAGCTTACGCAATGTCAAGATGATTAATAAAACCTAGGTTTTTCGATAAAATTAGATTTTATTTTAAAAATTCCATATTTCCGTGTGCTCACGTTGAATATCAATATTAAGTTTGGAGTTTAATCCGTGACTGTTTCGACAAGTCTCACTCAAGAAAATCACTAAAAAGAAGCTTACTCAACGTCAAAATGTCTAATGAAACCTGAGTTTTTCGATAAAATTAGATTTCATAAAAAACAATTGTTTATTTCCGTATTCTCATGTAGAATATCAATATTAAGTGTTAAGGGGCTAGTCCACTTTGAAAATTACAAAAAATCGTTTTTTTTTACTGTTTTCGAAAGTTTTTCTCGTTTTTCTCGAAACAACGTTTTCAAAATCTAGCTCCATCGTATCTCTAAAACTAATAAACCGATTCTCTTGAAATTTGAACCACTTACTGTAAACATAATTCGCAACAAGATGACCCTCGATGGTTTTAGATTTTGATTTTTACTCTTTTTTTGCGAAAAACTGCGGAAAAACGCGTTTTTTTTACTTTTTTCGTTTTTTATCTGCCATTTTTTTATTTTTTGGTAAAACTTTATATCCGAGGGTCATTTTGTAGCTGGTGTCATACCGAATCTAATGGACTTTGATTTTTTTGCTTCAGACAAGCCGTTGCCGAGTTGTGATGAAGCTACCTAGCCCACCTATTTTTGAGGCGTTACGTTAAACTATAGTTTTTGTACTTAAAAATGAATAAAAATGAATCAAATTTTTTTTCAATTGTATGCCAAAACTTTATTTATCAAGCCCAACAACTTTTATATTCATATCTTTTATATAATCCTCAAAAAGTAAATCGCTAAAATAGCCTTTTTTCGTGGCTCCAAAGTGGACTGGCCCCTTAAAATAAGATCAGCATAGAGATAATATGTAGAAAAAAAACATTTATTTTTTTCCAAATCTAAGTTTTTTGCCGCCAAATTGGCTGTTGCGCTGTGTTATTATTCATCTAATAAAATGATACGCTTTTATTATACGATTATTAATTTACCGGTTTCGTTCTTCTCGTTTTTTCGGGCTCGTCGTCCCTCGAAATTACGTTCGTCGCATGCTCGACGGTCAGTTGAGACCAAACGTTCATTTTTGTACGAAGATGTAACAATAGCGCGGAAAACTGACACACCGATAAACTCTTACTGGAGTTCACTGGAGTTTTGAATCGATTTTAGAGATCCTCTGAATACGACAAATTCAGTGTCTTAAGGCTACTCCTTTTTTACTCGTCACTTGATTTTTGGTCCCGGTCGATTCTATTTTGAGGAGGTTTCGAACGCGATCGAGCTTCGACAAATGGACCACGCACTGAGCTGCTCGTTACTCAACGAGACATTTGCGAAAACATCGAAAAACTGGGTAAGCAATTGACGTCCGGGTCACACTGTCGTCAATTTTCATCCTCGAACTACCGTTCGTTCTAAATATATTGAATCATTTTTAAACATCATTATTAAACACCACAATAGTTCGATACGCTCGACGATAGTTTAAAAAGAGAATTGGAAAAAGGCTTTTTAGTGGGTCCGAAACGTTACGACTAGATTTTTTATTGCCATTTTTTCGTTTGTTTTTGGTAGAGATGTTAACCGTTTCGATGTTTTCGACATATTGATGGGAAGAGCATGGGCTCACTATTAATGCGTTCGACCGATTCCTAGGAGACTGCTACTTGCCACTCTGTGTGTGCTTTAATTAGTTTTAAATACTTGGCAGTCATGGGACCACAGTCGCTCGCCCATCGATGTTCCTTTTTCCGTTGCATTTTTGCCGCCGCATTGGCAATTCCAAAAGGTGACCAGTCGGCGCATTCGAGCATAAAAATGCAACAAATTTTTGTCCCGGTAGCGATTTATCGAGAGAAATTGGTATAGTTTTTTAAAAATTAAGCTTGCTCATTGCTACTCATTTTTTTAGATTTTCTTCACGACCTTGTAATTAAAAAAGTTGTAGATTAAAGCGAGAAATACCTTTGGGATTTAAAAAAAAATCGATTTTTTAATACATATTTCGAAAGTATATACCCAAAGAATATACTGACCAAAGGAAAACTCGAAATATTGAATATTTGCGGAGTTATCGCATATAGTCGAGAGCGCGGAGTAAGTCACTACAATTAATAGTTTTCACATGTTGAAACTTTAAACGCGATTATCTCTAAAATACTTTTTCAAAAACTGCTCGTGTTATAGCTTGAAAAGTTATCGACCGATTGGGATGAAATTTTGGGAGGTTACTCTCAGTAACATTATCGGAAGGATATACCTAAAGTTTGAAAGGTAGCGTGTAAATGAATAATTTTTTTGGGGCCAAATATGTCGAAAAAATGATCGAAAATTCGAACTTTGGAGTAAAAAGGCTCCAAAATTTTCAATTTTGCACTCTTTCATCATTTTTTAGGTATATCCTTCCCCTTAATATGTCAGTAAACGAATGACACTTATTACATCTTTTTCAGATCAACAGAAAACAAGTGACAACTGCAGCACTTTTCGATGTCGCGGAAAACAGTCGATCGAAGACCCTTAATAACGCCGCCATTTTGGTCATCCCAAAAAAAATTTTTTTTAACTTTACAGTTATAATAAACTCATGTTCAAATTTGAAAATGACCAGATTATTTTATCCCCTCTAAAAAAATTCCCGGAAAATACCTATTTTTCACGCTCCTAAAGGGATTTCTCGCCTTAAAGTAATGTAAAGGAGTAAAGCTTCAATTTAAAAAGTACATACATACCAATCCGTAATTACGCGAATATTTTTCGCGTAAATATGCTTAATTTATTTTTTATCACCGATTATATTTTTGTTTAATTAAGCTTGCTCATTGTTACTCATTTTTTCGCATATCGCTCACAAGCCTGTAATTCAAAGTGACAAATTAGTGACTTTGTGAAATAACATATGCATGACACTCCATCGACAGTGATTTGCTAAAAAAAAGTCGAAACCATTTTCACGTCCTTCTAAATACCCAATTACACGTAGTTTGCGTAGTACAAATATATATGTAAAACCATTTCGATTACTTCGCACGTAAAAATTGCAGAATATTTTTATCACGTTCTCATTTACAAATCGTGTAATTTTCTAATTAAATATTTTTTAAGCCGTTCGAAATTCTTTTTTCGTCATTGATAAATTGAAAAATTAAAAAAGTAAGGGTTCAATTTTTTTACGCGGTTTAAAAAAATTTGATTGGAAACTGTATTGATTTTTTTTTCTCAGCTAAACGCGAGTTTATCAATCGATGCAATACAGCCCATGAGCATTTATCCCGAATATCTGACGTAACGAAATCTCGAAAGCAATGGAAATTCACGGCAAGCTGCTATACCGCGATTATTTGAAAGGTTCGTGAGTACAACAACGACAATTACCGTATTGGAGCGTTGAACAACTTTCACAGAGCCATCCTCTTCGTGACTGAGCTGTTGCAGAGCAGCCTCGACGCTCAGTACATTCCAATTTGACATTCTTCGTAAATCCATGACGACGACACAACGGACCCACGGTTACGAGTGAACAACGAGACACCGAAAAAACAACAGTGACGACAATGACAATGCGTCCGAGGCAAAGAAAAAAAGAGCAAAACGAGAGCCAAATTGATCGAATGCAGACTGCAAAAAAAAATGATGTTAACGTTCGCGACGGGGAAAATCGCGACAAAAATCCATCAACAAAGCTGCGATTGTTTTCATTTTAAACGCGTTGTCTTTTTGAACCTCCAAACGGCACTTTGACGAATTACACACTGATCGCACTTCGCTGCATTTACAAACAAAGTTTTCAGCTTCTCAAAAATATCTCGCGGATCAGCAGTTCATCGTATCGTTTTCTTTTTTTTCCCCATACGAAGGGGCGTTTCAGCTCAGTTTGAAACGTGTAAAAAGCTCGTTCGTCGGATCTCGGCGTATGTTCTCGCGTCTCACTGTAAGTTCGCGGACATTTCGTGCGATAAGAGTCCACGACGAAGCCATACGCACGACGCGCACGATGCATGAAGGGAAAAAAAACACCGATGATTGGTCGACTTTCACGAATGCATCGTCGCGAAAAAGAAAAACCGATTTTCGGATCTTCGTTGCGTAACGATCGACACAAACGCGGGAAAACGAGAAAAAACTGATTAAAAAGTAAAGACAAGAATGAGTTAGAGAGAAAAAAAAATAATTATGCATACTCGGTCATCATGATGAGAATGCTGAGTGGCCTTTTCCCAAAGAACTACCTCCCTCTCCACTCGTTACGGTTCTACAACGTAAAAATACAAACTGAGATAATCTCCTGTGGCTCTAGAAATAGATTTGCTGGAGGGCTGCGTGAGGTTCTCTCGGGTAAGAAAGTTGTGAGCTCGCTCGGGTTGAGTGGGCGGGAGACCGTTCGAAAATCTCAAAGAAAAAAAGCTCACGTCGATATTCGTTCTTTCAAGATTTTTCGTTCGGGCCCGAATCGTTGAGGTTGTTGAATCGATTTGTGTTGAGAAACGAAAAATTCGATCGACCTTCGTGTATCGTCGGTGGGGAGTACTCCAAAATGAATAATTTGGAAAATAGACGGAACAATGGCTCCGATGAGAAGGGTTGAGAAGACAGGTGAGTCGAGAGGGACACGCGGATCGCTCCATTTGATTGCCAGCCAAAGGGAAAACTGCCTTGGCACCTCGCCCATGTTACGAGCAATTTGATTTAATTAACGCCGTCCAATGTAAAACCCCTCGAGTACCCTTTCTCTCGTTGAGCTCGACATAGATCAAATCAAAAAGCGTTATACGCAGTTGCAAGGCCAAAAAAAGTCATTTTTTCACAATTTTTTTCTGGAAAAGGATTTCTTTTGGGCAAAACGAAAAGTATTAGGCAGTGTAGTGGCATCTTTTAACTTTAGATTGGTATACTTTATTTTCAAAAATATTCATTAACATTGCTCCTGTAGGAAATCTCCTGGAGGTCCCCGAAAAAAAGTGTCCGGCGGTGAGCAAAGTATCTCCGGTTTGGATGATCTAAAATGAAAAAACCAAAATGATTCTTTTAGGGGATAGATGAATCCAGGTATTGATCGAAGGAATAGTCGAAATTTTAATTTTTGACAAAAAGGTGGCTCCGGAAAGAAACAATTTCGATTTACGACCAAATTTTTTTCGTTAAATCGTTGAAAGAAAATAGAAATAATTATCGGAAATCTTATTCCTTCGATCAATGCCTGAAAAATATATTTGACAAGGTTGTGTTGAAATTGCAGACCGATCGGTTGAGCCGATTTTGAGAAATCGTGCTCACCGACTTTGAAAACACCGTTTTGAGAAAAACGCGTTTGAAGTTTCAACAGTCGTTCACACATATTTAAGATTTACTTTATAGCGCTCCGAGCGTCCTTACAGTAATGTGTGTATTTCCGAGAATATTCGCTGGATCGATTTGAAATTTTCGGGGAATATACTCACATATTTGTACATTCCGAAAACGCAATAAAAAAATCGATTCCTTTAAATTTCTAACTGCGTATAACTGCGTATAACGCCTTAATTGTCACTGCCGCGTGAAGATACGATGACCCTGCGAAGGATTTTTTTTCAACGTACGATTGTATCACTTGTTTGTGTTTTTTTGGAAATGAAGGGCTCGGCGCGGCGGGGGGATCGAATGTTTGTATTGTACGATGAGAGGACGTGCATCGTCCCTTTGCAGGTAAAAATTTATAGGAGTTAAGGGATCTCGTCGACAGAAAAAGACGAATTTTGCGTGAATTTTTTCGGGTAAACCAATACAAGTTTTCAATTATTTTTTTTATCTAGGAGTATTATCACACTATGTGCATGCGTCACTGGACGGTATTATCAGGTGTAGAAGTATGAAACCGGAATGTCCCTATAGATGGTGCTAGCCATCAGTTTAGGAACCGTAAGACCGCTTCTGCAGCGCCATCATCTCCCTCTAACAGCTGACCAAGATATTTAACACACAACAACCCAAGTTCCCTACACGGGTATATTTTTCTATAACCATAAACATGTCGAGTTTTGTGCCTACGAACTACGATTTGCCGACAGCATTGGTTTTCTGTTATCATTTGAAGAAAACTGCAGCAGAATCGCATAGAATGCTTGTCGAAGCTTACGGTGAACGCATGCTCTTGGTAAAACACAGTGTTTCGAGTGATTCGAAAAAATTCAAAAGTGGTGATTTTGACGTGAGAAACGAAGAGCGTGGGAAACCACCGAAAAAGTTCGCAGACAACGAATTGCGAGCCTTATTGGATGAAGATGATACTCAAAGTCAACAAGAACTCGCGAATCGATTGAATGTGACGCAGAAAGCCGTCTCCATTCGTTTTTATAATTTTCAAACAACAGACGTGTAATTTTTACACAAAAAACCGTTTTCATACACTTCTACACCTGGTATATGAGGTATTCCAAGTGTTTTCGACTGGCCTAAAAGCCTGACCTTCTTCAATCTTTTTCAAAGTTGGTGATGTTTTTGTATCATATACTTTGAGCACGTGTCATTCTTTCAGATTTTTATCGGCTCGCTAACTCGTCTAACTCGGAGATAAGATTTTACACGTGATAAAATTTCAAATGATCGTATCCTAGTGATCTTCTCGTCGTACGAAAAAGTGTTCTCTATAAAAAAAAAAGATGGGTTTTGCTATTAAGTGTTTTGAAAAAAAAAAGTTAACTTTTGTCTACAAGTTTGTTGATATGTTTGTTTATGCCGGAAAGTAGAAAATGAACGAGATAATACAATAGCCGCTTTTTTAGGTTTAATTCGAAAAATATCGATGGTAGAGAAAAACCTGTAATAACCAAAGTTGTGAAGCGCTCGATTTCCTACAAGTTTAGTCATTACCATTTTTAGTTAAAAATTGTAAATCGCCAAGTTATTCAACAAAAACAAATTCCCATTAAACTTAAGCGGTAAGGCCACTGTAAATTTTTTGAAAAATCGATTTTTTTTTTATTGGCTTAAAGAATAGTTTAAACCCTCTAGAATAAGAAAAAAAAGGTCCTGTGCGAAAAAAAATTTGTTGTCCTTAGGAAATGAAGGTCGCCGCCAAGCGTGTCAAAACTTGCTCTGAAACGACTGCAATTATATCGGAGATGGCGATTCCAAAACTTTCAAAGGCATCGTGGATTCGAAGCCTTATGAAAATGTTGATGTTAAAAAAAAAGAGTGCATAGATCACGTGCAAAAAAGAATGGGCACTCAATTGAGAAACTTCAAAAAAGGAACAAAAGGTCTCGGGGGAAGAGGAAAACTCACTGCCAAATTGATTGACGAACTAAGCATTTATTACGGCTCAGCAATCCGTCGAAATTCCGATTCCATCAAAAATATGAAAAATGAGATCTGGGCAACCCTTTTTCACAAAATGTCAACGGATGAAAAGCCTCAGCACGAAAAATGTTCGGAGAATTGGTGCAGTTGGAAGAAAGCGAAAGCAGAAAATGCCTTGGATGCGTATCATCACAATCAGCCAATGAGTGAGGAGGTTTATCAAGCCATCAAACCCATCTACATGGAATTGAGCCGGGACGAGTTGCTGGAGCGTTGCTTGGGGGCCTATACTCAAAACAATAACGAAAGTTTCAACGCTACCGTTTGGAGTTTGGCCCCCAAATCATCCTCAAGCGGAAAAACTGTACTAGATATTGCGACGGATATCACTGTTTGCATATTCAATGGCGGCCTTACCAACGTCTTGCAAATATTCAAGATGTTGGAGGTGGAAATTGGTGTACAGTTATATAATTTCTGCATCGAAGCCGACGCCAAACGCATCACGCACGCGGAGACATCTCTGAGCGACGCGGCCAAAAGTGCGCGCGCGCTCCAAAAATCAACCAGGAAAGACGAAGAAGACGAAAATTTGGCTATCGAAGGACAAATGTATGGTGCTGGGATTGCAGACTAACGGTAAAAATTTTTTTTAACTTCTTTTTTTAATTTTTTCCAATAAAAAACTATTCGCAAAACTTTAAACGCGTTTTTCTCGAAACATGGTTTTTCAAAATGGCACGCAGCATAACTCGAACAATTTTCATTTTTTTTACTTGAAATTTTAACCAGATGTGAACATTTACATTATCTTGAGAATGTCGATCGGAATTTTCAAGAACTTTATTTATTGATTTTTTATTAACAAAAAACTTGCCGTTTTTTTCGTCAAAAATCAATTTTTTTTTCAAACGCACGCCAAATCCACAAAAATTGATACTTTTTAAAATCCAATCGACATTCTCTAGCTATAGCCCTCTAGTTTAATGGTTTTTTTTTTTGTTCTAGATTCAAAAGTGCACCAGTGGTGCTGCGTGCCGCGGAGCCCTGGAAGCAAAACATGTCCCGGGAAGATAGCTGTGGAACCGCCATTTTGTTTTTTTTTACTGTAAAAAAATTTTATAATAAAGTTTAATGTATGCCCGATAACACCATTAAAAGTTTTTTTTCAAATACCTTCAATTTCGGGAGCAAAAAATTAGTGAAAAAACCTTTTTTTTTGGGCCGTTACAGTGGCCTTACTCCTTAAGACGACGATATCGAGTGAAGGCAAGCCCAGCCCAGGATGAAACTTACACACATTGTTCTACACTAATACAAGAAAATTCAGTGTAAATTTCAGCAGGATCAACCTAGTGATTGGGGTTAAAAAATAAAAAAATTAAAGATATTTCTTTTTTTTAGTGTGTAGTACTTCGAAAATTTTGAATTTTTTTTCAAAACAGGTCATGCAAAAATGCATCTTTTTTTTTAAAGACATTTTTCGTACGACGAGAAGATCAATACGATACGATCATTTGAAATGTTATTACGTCTAAAATTTTATCTCCGAGTTAGCCGAGTTAGCGAACCGATGAAAATCTGAAAAAATACCACGTCCTCAGAATATATGATACAAAAACATCACCAACTTTGAAAAAGATTGAAAAAGGTCAGGCTGTTAGGCCGTTCGAAAACCCTTGGAATACCTCATATACATAGGACCTTTGTTAAAGGGGTCTTCTAACTTTAGACGCTAAAAAGCCTATTCTCATGATTTTTTTTATATGTTTATATTACATATATATATAAGTTATTACTGAATTAGATTCAGTATGTTAATGGCTATAGCGCATATAAACCGATTTTTTATATATGCAAAAATAACAAAATAAGGGACATCTTCCGAAAAAAAACGTGTTTTCACTGTTTTTGGCAAAAAAAATAAATATAAAAATTCCAAAAGTAAATATCAAAATTCCAAAAATCCTTGACATGCGCTACAGTTATAGTTGTAAAGAATATGTGGTTAAATTTCATAAGTATCGGTTCAGTAGTTTGGAAGATTTTATCAACAAGCCGTCAAAAAACCTTGTTTCGAGAAAAACGCGTTTGAAATTTGTTTGGGTTACATAAATACATACATTTAAAAAAAATATATTTCGAAAGTGTATTCATTAAGGGCGGGGTAAAGTATTAAAATTTTTTTTTTCATTTTTTAAATGAATGCATAATATATCAAGAATATTGTGTTAAAATTTCAAGTCGATCGGAGTAAAATTGACGAAGTTATGAGTATTTGAGCGTCTATTGCTCCATGCCGGGTTTTATACCTGGGCGGCAGCTGCGCGGCGCGCTATTGTATTTTTCGACCCCGAATAAATTTCTTGATAAGCGGGCCTGTTCCGGTCCCGTTATGTATATTCGAGGCATGGTGTATATTAGTATAGACATTAGTCGTATACGACTAGCGGCGCACGACAGTAAAGAAGAAAGAGTTTTGCGTAGACAAACGCAAAAAGATGCTCTCGATCATCTTGATGGAAGGCTTTTGCTCTACGGACCTGGCATCGTTGACTTTGAGTGAGTATAGGAAAATTATCGAGTTTTATTTTGAATTTCTAAAAATTCAAAGATAATTGAAAAATCTGAAAAAATTCATACGTGTTCAGAAAAATGAACGAATCACGAAAAAAAATTGGGTTGCGGGGAAATTTGTTGACTAATTTTTTTTTTCATCATTTTGTTAATAACATTTTGGAATTATTATTATGCAAAATTAATCTTTTGAGTACCTTTAATATGCATGAATTTTCTCAGATTTTTATGCAATCGAGAAGTGTTCTCAAGCTTATGTGCAATGAGCGCTAAGCGACCAAACTCTTCTGCGTTTTTCAAACCGTTTTTCTGAGACTTGTCATATTTGAAGTCCGTGTGCACGATAACTCAAAATCTACTGGACCAATCGCTTTGAAATTTTGCACAGTACTTCTTCACATAATTCACCAGGTATTGTCGAGAGCTTTTTTGTTGTTTTAAATAATTACTAATTTTTCAACAACAAATTAGCCGGTTTTTTTTAGCGAAAATCGGGTTTTTGGCTCCCAAGTGCTACGAAAAATCGAAAAATCGAAAAAAAAAAATCCTCCCGTCATTACCTCGAGAAACATCTCCTTTAACAAATGCATTTTGATTTTTTTGTTTCAGATGATTCTGTTGCGAGTTATGGTGCACACCACAAACCAACTTTTTTTCGAGGCGCCTCCGGAGTTTAATTTTCATTCGCTCAATTTTGAATATTTTGCAATGCAAATTTAGGAGAATGTTGTTCAAATGTTACTTTATTATATGTAAATTTGTCAATGAACGAACACTATTCGTTACGCCAAAAAAAATCTTAAAAACATGCCTTTTTTTCGCCGAATTAACTTTACCCCGCCCTTAAGTGTAAAAACTTTTATAGCAATATCTCAAATATAGATCTATCAAAAAAATCCATGAAAATAGCCTTTTTCAGTGTCTACATAGAGAGAAATGTATAGTAACGTCAACCATATTCCAACCATATTTTATATTAACCTGGTAGGACAATAATATTCTATAGTCATGATTACTGCCGAAAATATGCTTATGATATTTTGGCAGTTGTGTTAACTATGCTCATATGTTAACGGCAACCAACAATCTTCCAAGCATACGTTGATTATCAATGCTATATATTAGGTGTGCAACTTAGTTCGGTCCATTTTCAAAAGATGGTTCTAGGTGCTATAAATGGTTGACGGGAACAGCTGATTTTTGCTGTATAATGAAGTATCAACATCTCTTAACCAAATATCGTTTACAGACCTTTGAGTTTTGCGCATCAAGTCTAATTTTTACTCCGGTGAAAATGTCGAATTTCGTCCCAAATACGCACCATTTGCGGGAAGTGTTGATTTTCTGTTTCAATTGGAAGAAACGTGCAGCGAAGCAGATCTTATCTGCATCGAATCATTACCGGAGACGAAAAATGAGTTCACTATGACAACCCGAAACGGAAAAAATCGTATGTACAGCCCGGTCAACCCGGAATATCAACGCCGAAGCCGAATATCCATGGTGCCATGGTTATGCTCAGTATTTGGTGGGATCAGAAGGGTGTGATCCATTACGAGATACTAAAACCTGGTCAAACCATCACGGGAGACTACTACAGCCAACAATTTATCCGTTTAAAGCGAGCTATAGCCGAAAAACGTTCAGAATATGCGACCCGACACGAGTCCATAATCTTTCAACATGACAACGCTGTGACTGGAATACGCTTCACGTCACAACACGGTATCAAAAATTGGCTCGATTCATTCTTGGCTTCAAAAGATGAACGCTTCTTCCGCGACGGAATTCATAAATTACCAGAAAGTTGGGGAAAAGTAGTGGCTAGCGATGGACAATATTTTGATTAATGTATTAATTCATTATATCATTCAAATAAGTGCGTATTCTTAGCAAAAAACGGACCGAATTAACTTGTACACCCAATAATATAGTACGTTTTCATAAAATGGATGATTCCTTACGCTATCAAAAAATAGTGGTTTTTGCGATTTTGAATGGTATGTCTACTAAATGTATATAATATTTTATAAATTCAAAAATGTTCAATTGAGAGAACTCTACCTGTATGATTGTTGATCATGATTTGTTATTCCCTGACCTCCCGAAATGATTCCGATTGAAGAAAATATTTCACCTATATGGAGATTCGAACGTACGACCTACCTATCCATATTCACGCACGCTGCCCCTATGCTACCGGGTACTTATGTTATTTCGAACGTAGATTTGGCATACCGGATAAAAGTAATTCCAGCTGCAAGTCCGAATAGCTGTTACCTCTGATATAGGTGGAATTTTGGACAAATCGCCTTTTCGATAATATATGTCACTGCTTAAATGGATTTTTGGCCTGGCCCAATAATTTTCGAAATAACGAATTCTAAAAACTGATAACTGAATGCGCTAGTATATCTATATCGATCATAGCGTGTCACTGCTGTCTCTAATTTATTGACACGTTCCACAAATAATTAACGTCTTCACTATAAGATTACCATAATGTTGTTCGTATAGTCACTTTTCGTGTGATCTTGTAACAGTTTATACTCAACAAGTGTTAATGTCAACCATATAAATAGTACAAACTTGCACTCAGAAAAATGTCCATAGTGTCTATAAAAAAAAACGCCCATGGTAAAAGTGGGCATAGTAAAATTCATATAGCCTATTGCTACCGCAATTATAATATGGTTGACACAACTATAAGCGTCTATCTAATTATGCCGTTTTGGTAGTGTGTTTTCTTTATCTAGTATCCCTGAAATAAATATTAACTACTGTGAAAGAGTTTACAATATCGATATAGTTAATTCAGTTGATATTTTTACAATATTTAGTAGTTTTTTCGGGGAAAATAGATAGTCGAGCACGTCACCAAATTTGCATGTTTGGATATATTTTTCGCTTATAGTTGTGTTAACTATATTATGATTACGGTGCCAATAAACTATACAGGAGTTTACTATCCCCTCTTTTGACGTGGGCGTCGCTCATAAATACAATGTACTTTGCTCTCAATGCAGCATTAGTATTTGGGCGCCGATTTTGTGATATAGCTGAATTAACCATATCGATATTGTAAAGCCTTTTACAATAGTGTATAGTAATTTCGGAGATACTAGATAGTCAAACACGCCACCAAAGTCGCTTGTTTACGTATACTTTTCGCTTATAGTTGTGTTAACCATATTATGATTGCGGTGACAATAAACTGTAGGGAACTCGACTATAGTCTCTTTTGCCATGCGCGTTTTTTGTAAATACTATGCACTCTTCTCTCAGTGTACGAATATCCATAAGTATGGATATACATAAATACGAATATCGATAAGTGAGTATAGAGCAGAAAGAAATCCATATAAGAGCAGAAAGAAATCCATAAGTGAGTATAGAGCAGAAAGAAATGAGTGCCAAATGGCGGGAGGTAGAGGAAAAGTGAGTTGGTTTGGATTTGAAAGCAGACTGATTTTTTACTGATAATGAGAGTGGTCGATCTATCTATACTGTTGTTGTCTGATTTTTACCCTATACTCACTTATAGATATTCGACTTATGGATATTCACTTATGGATATTCGGTTATGGAATTCAGACTTATGGATATTTGACTTATGGATATTCTATCCCAATCGTTATATTATTTATTGAATTTAAGGACTCTCGAATTCCCGAATTTTTTGGTCTGTCAACATGAGCTGTTGACAAAAAAACATGGAAATGAAGGACAATTTTGATGACCGCATTCATAGACACGAAGCAGTCCCTGTAGAGTATTTTATGTTAACGGGTAAAGCCATTCGAGGATTTTTAAATTTTCAGAAAAGAAAAGGAAGAGGACAACGTCAATTTGGAAAGCCAAATGTATGATGCTGGCATCATAAAAAAATTCTATTGCGAAATGTTAGTTCAAATTTCGAGAAAGACGCGTTCAAAATTTCTAGATGGCCACTCGTTTCTAGATGGCCACTCGTGTGCCATATAAGTATATAATACGTACTGTCCGACCCACGGCCGCATATGTTTTTATTCCTTTTTTGAGGCGGTCGCTCAGCTATCGCGAAATAGTAATACCTAGCTGAAATTCATTGAGGATATTTGCAAACAGGTGTTACGAATTCGTGTAAGATTTCAAGTACTTGGTCTGCGTGATCGTTGAGCAATTAATTACTGAAGTTAGGCTCTTATACATGGGCGAAATCGCAAAAGCTTCATGAGATCTCTAAATACGACTGTCGGGACATAATAAAAATAGTAAGAATTTAATAGAAATAGGCGAAAAAATATTGAGATTTTTATCAAAAATTTCAACGCAGAGCACAGCGTTTTATCTGTCCCGATATCGAGATATTCGTGAAATAAAACAGGAAATGTCAGCTGATTCGTGTAAAACGATAAAGCGCTCCACGGCACGTGGCAACGCTGCTGTAAAGACGGCCATTTTGAATAGGCGCCAAAATTCGAAACGCACAAACTATTGCTTCCTTGCTAGAAAATTCCTTACCGCGGTTTCATAAAGAGTATTTAAATATTTTGAATCATTCTTTACAGAAGCTGCAGTGCATGTGTTTCGACATAACCTTCAAATCAATTACGCGTCGTCCCTCGACTGCGCTTTCATTTTCCGGCGCAACTACTTTTTTCCGCCGCTTTTCAGGTTGTACTTGCTCCAACTGTCGATCGTACTGTTTTTCGGTTTGCATTTTTCCCCTCCATCTTTTCATTCTCGCCGAACAAAAAAAACGGAATTCGCGAATGGTGTTTGACAGCTACTGAGTACTAAGTTACGGAGTTACAGTTACTGAGAACTAAATTGCCCGTTTGCCACCTTTTAACTTGGTTAATGACGTATCCGTGATGTAAATAAACAAAAAAGATTGATAACATTTCTAAATAAACAATTATATGTATTCCACATATTTATCAGCTGATATTTATTTGTTTTACGTAACCGAAAATTTGATTATTCAGGGTGGGCAGCTGTTACAGGCACCCGTGTTTCAGCATGTGGATTCCCCTCGTGTCCCCTGCCCCGCAAAGACCCTAAGCAGCCTCCTCAAATAAAAAAAATATAATACGTACTCTGCGAGCGAGCGGCAGACACGCATTTTATCACAGTTATCAGCAATTACCTACCCGATTGTCAAAAGTGTCAAAATGCAGATTATTCCTTTTCAATTTATGATTAGCAGAATCGAAAAATCATTTTCTAACCTATTTCGTATACAGTTTTCTGTAATACGTGAATTTGTAATTGTTTTTTCACAATCAGGAATGTATGCGGATGGTGCAGCTCCCCCCTCTACTAATTCTGTTTTCTGTGAATATTTGAAGTCGTTCGATGCAGCCGTTTTCGAAACGGGTTCCAAAAAATGTTCGTGAATTTCTTCACCGGCAAAGTGTTACGTCAATATAACCTCACAATTTTTTTAGCACAGTTTTCCGATAGATGATTAAGTTTTTTTTTTAGGAAAAGCAAATCATCAGACTCTGTTGAACTCAGTAACGCATAGCTAAAGTGAGGGGGACTACATTTTGATCTCTGAAGAAAGAGGCGCGAAATACAATTATTGAAGGGTCTACAGAAGTTTGACATTTCACGAATACGATTTTCGATTGCATTGTTTTATAGCCTGGGGTCTTGACTGTAATTTGCACCATAGATTTTGTAAATGTTCCAAAAAACTAATGCGTTGTGACGATTTTTGTCAAGCGTCAGATCGCTCACTGCGCTACAGCGAACTTTTTTCTTTGGCGGTTTTCTTGAAACTATGTTTAAGGGGTTAGGCTACTGTGAAAAACCGAGATCAGGGTTAGTAAAAAATTAATTTTGAAGGAATAAATAAGATGATTCAAAAATCGTTTGGAAATTTATTTTTACGTACACTCACAAAAATGTGTACCATATTTCATTTTAAAATATTAATAATAAAAGATGTCATAATCAATTTTGTGAAGGATTTTTGAACGTAAGTGACTTAAGGGGTTATATACGGTTAAAATTTTCGAAAAATCGATAAAATTTTTTTTTCGTAATGTACATATATTTAAGAACACACACAGAAAGATTCTGTTCAATCCGGCGAATATTCTCGAAGGTACGCGCACATTTGTAATGATGTGTCAGACTATATGTAAAGTGCTTTTGAAACTTTAAGCGCGTTTTTCTCAAAATTTTGTTTTTTAAGTTGGTGAGCAAGATTTGTCGGAAACGACTAAACCGATCAGTCTCGAATTTTAACACAATCTTTTCAAGTATATTTGTTAGTGCTTAATCGAAGGTTTTTTCTCACCGATAAATATTTTCCATTTTACAAACAAATTAAGGTCGAAATTGTTGTCAAAAACGGTTGTTTTTTTGAGAAGCCGCCATTTTGGCAATAATTATTATTTTGCTTATTCCTCCGATCAATTACAAGATAGTCCATTATATTAACGAAATTTTTTTGGTTTTTTGATTTTAGATGATCCAGTCCAGAGATATCGTGCTCCCCGCGAGACGCCTTTTCTTAGAGGTGCTCCTGGAGATCAGCGATAGCAGCTTTGAAAATAATTATTTTTACAAATAAAAAATGTTAAAATACAGTTGAAAGTTGCCATAATATGTGTACACAATTTTACGTTAATAGATTTAAAGGTATTCTCAAGAAAAACTCATGAAAAATCGATCTTTTTGAGCCTCCTGACTGCATGAAACCCCTTAACGGTCTACTTGATTTTAACCACCCGGTTGATCTGAAACAAAAGCAATGTATTTTTTATTAAAATAAATAATATTGGCCAAGACATGATCGAGCTTTCTGTTCGCTATCGTGTTTCAACCATCAAAAAAAAAATTGGTCTTCTTTTCAGATTGTGTGAGGGAAAAGGACATCAATATTGTTAATAACTAATGAAAAAAAAGTTCAGCAGAAAAAGTCAGTCAAACTTGATCTGCTATTACACTGAATAATTTTACCAAATTTCAAGTCAAATGGTTCATAAGATGTCGAGAAATCGTGTACACCGTTTTCGAATAAAAAACATAGTTTCCCGTGACAGAAATTAGGAGAGCAGCCATAAAAAAATTCCGCGCCCACGAGGGTTTGAATATGGATTCCCTACTAGGGACAACACAATCAGGGACTACTTTCCACAACACAATCGGACTAGGCCCCGACAGGAAAATAACAGGGTTGGGTAACTTATTCAAAAAAAGTCGTAGCGAGGAAAATGATAAAGGACCCAGACGGGATTTATCAGGGTAGTGGTTGTTACAGCGCATACAATATATTTGCAAAGTTATATTCAAGAATTCCTAGTTTTCAGACTTACTTCCATAGATGTGATATATTTAAAGTTTAAGGTATCGATAAAACACTAGGTTAGGTCGCTTAAAATAAACATACATGTGGAATTTTACTATAACATAAATAATTTTCATTCTATAAACATTCAGAATGTTTGGAAAATAAATTTCGCAATACAAATATAGTTTTTTTTTAAATAATTCATGCGTGCAGGAATGACAGCACATATTTACGCACAGCACCGTTTGGTTGCTTCGACATTTTTAATTGGACTAATTTCCGTTCAATAGTCGTGACGGGATAAACGACATCCACCGATTTTTTTTGAGATAATTAGCCATTCGTAAACTTTAGATGACTTTGTTGGCCTTTTTCATGAATTTTTTTGAAGAAAACTACAAAACGTTTTTAATCGATCAATATACCATCTTAAAGAACACATCTTGAAGAACTTTCAGTAATTTTTTTATTGAAAAATATTACATTGTTTAGTGGCAAATGGCCGTCAATGAAATAATGTTTTTATATACACGTTTTGCGGTGACCAACATTGCGGCGAAGTGGATCATCTGAAAAAAAATGTGGATGGATTTAGTCAAATATAAGTATAAACTAGTCTTTAATCGAAGGATTTTAAAAAATATCCATTTTTCACAAAATGGCGGACAGTCAAAGTTAATGGTTCGATTTTAACGAAAAAAAACGTCCGTTTTTTGGCTATAAAACGGCCATTTTTTTCGAAAAAAAAAATCGAACGATCAAAGACTACATTTTTATGTATTAAATAAGCCTGCAGAATTTCAAGAAGATCGGTTCATTAGTGTTCGACTAATCTTGGTCACCGACTTCAGAAATGCCATTTAGAGAGAAACGCGTTTAAAGTTTCAATTTCAGTTCTTCAATTCACGGATTCTTCTCTTTCAACGCTCATATCTCAGTCAATTTTGTTCGAATCGACTTGAAATTTTCAGGACATATTCTCAGATACTTATACTTCAAAAAAATGCAATAAAAAAAACGATTTTTTCAAAATCGCAAGTGGGGGTAACCCCTTAATCTCTGCGACGCATCCATTGCGCAAAAGCACAACGTTATCTGGAGCTCTCGTACCAATAAAAGTGGAATGATTAAAAACAATTTTTTTTACAATTACTTCTCCATTTTTGAGATACTTCTGACCAATCTCGCTTGATATGTATCGACTAATAAAGCTGATAATGATAGGGCATTAATACGGTTGCTTCGATCGGGTTCTGTTGAGGCAACCAGTCGGGCCCTGATTCATAAGACTCCTTAGGCACTCATCGACAAAGTGTGACCGGCCTCCAAGGTACCTGGTCGGGTGCCCATGTTAGCATCCTTGCAGAGTAACAGAAAAATAATCGGGGCTTAGTCCAAGCCCTGGCTGAATTCTTTCACGGGTTCGAATAAAAACGCGTTTAAAGTTTTACTAGCAGTTGTATTGTTGAAATCATAAGTTTACCTTCATTCTGCGATTCTTTCACCATATGTCCGGCCTTCTGCTTCAATTTAAGTTGCCTCAGGTGACGAACGAGTGTTCGTCATTTTCACAGTAGCTTATCCCCTTAACGAAACGTTGTAAGTCGTCTCTCAAAATCTGTTCGTCCGATTCACTTTAAATTCAGACACAGCATAGTTTATAACTTTCTTTATCGTATGGTTGGATGATAAAAAAAATGCCTTTATCCATTTGTTAATAGAACAAAATTATTGAAGTTATTTTTTCGATAGAAAATCAAACTTTTTTTTCCAGGAGCTTGCCGTTTTCGTACTTTTCGCAATTTCGAAATGGCATCAAGTCATACAACATTTTTACGATAATACTAAAAGTACATTTTGTTATTTTCCATTTCAGATCACCCTATTAGTTGCCAGCATCACCTGTACCGAATGACCACGCAACAACGGCGGCCCTTCATTTCGATAATAATAACTTTATTATTTTCAATATGATTTTTTTATGTCAAATCAAAGCGCTCATGAAGAACAGAAAATAATTTTTTTAACGTTTATTATTTTTTAACTCTTTTTCTAACGGTTAAAAATGTCTCCGAAAAAACGAAGTCCTCACGGTGTACGCGGTTCTGGCCGTAAATAGTATCTGACACAAAATTTGTAAAAAGATTATTAATCAGTACGGAAGCCGTTATCCTGCTATGAAGGGTTTTCTAAAAATAAAAACTGACAAAGTGGCGTCGGTTTGGAAAAAAAAAGTATCGAATTTAACGTAATTCTTTGAGGGTTTTCCATTTTAAAAAATTTTTATGATTTTCAAAAAAGCAAGATAAATAATGGCGTGAAGAATGTTGTGTCAAAATATGATACGGATAGCTTGAAAACTCCTTCTTCGAGAGTGTCCACCGTTTTGAGAAACGATATTTCGAGAAAAACGCGTTCTTCCGCGCCAGGTCTTACGCAGTTGGTCAAATCCCTTTTTGTGAGAAAGGCTGTAGCAACTGGAATAGTTCGAATTTCGGGCGAAAACTTGAACACCATGTTTATAACCGTCTATGCTACAGAATAATGCAAAAAAATCGATTTTCTTTTAAATTTTACACTGTGATGACCCCTTAATTGTGTGCAAAATCCCGACCTCATGATCCCAATACCCTTAACGGGGCCGTCTCGTGTGAAGGCCGTTTTTTAATGCTTTTTTGGGGATTTTTTTTTTTGACAAACCATTAAAATAAAATAATGCATAAATTGTATATCATTTTTATTAACATTTAAACAAACTTTGCGAATTTTTTGAAGTCGTTATATAGAATATAGTCGGAGATACACCGCCCAACAGGAACACATATATAAAAAGAGGTGCTCCACTACTGCCATGATTCCGGCCGATCTGCTTATAGGAAATCAAAAAACCAAACGCAATTTTAATCGTGAGACTTAAGGCTCTACACGGAACTAAAATAAAGTCAGAATTCCAAAAAAAAAAATTTCTTTACGCTCTAGAAAAAAAATTCAATTCTTCGTACTTTTTTGGGGGTCTATATAGCTGATAAAAAGAAAACTAACGAAGCAATCTTAATTATTTTAGTTCAACTTGTAGTTATATATGTACTAAAGATGCTGTATACATTTGAGCAGAATCAATCAAATAGTTTTTGAGATATCATGGCAGCAGTTTGAAAAAATCGTGTTTTGATCACTCCGTATACCTGCTCTGGTTTACGGCTGTAACTTTTCAACGGCTTCAAATTTCGAAAAATCCTTTACCCACGTCTCCTATAAATGTTCTAGATGTGATTTACGAAAAAAATATCGATTTTTTTTATCTGACACACTAAACGACCCCCTTAACAGATTTTTTGTCTAATCGACCAGTTTGTCGAGCTCCAAGATTATGCAAACCCATCACCGCGAAATGTTTTCGAAAATTCAGCTATCCCTCTCGCCCTCATGTGTCGCGTAATGCAGCTTCTACTTCGTCTTAAGGGGTCTTCTCCCTTAAGACGCTAAAAAAGGCTATGTTCATGAATTTTTTGATAGGTTTATATTATAGATATCGATCTAAAAGTCGTTACACTTAATGAATACACTTTCGAAATACATTTTTCTAAATTTCTTTATTTCTTTAAGCCACTATTTACAGACGAAAATGGTAGTTACAAAAATGTCCTAAAAAAATGTAGGTCCTTGCTGTCGATGAAATCTCGGAGATGGATCATCCGAATGAAAAAAATCGAACGATTTTAGATTCAGTATGTAAATGGCTATAGCGCATATCATGCGATTTTTATATATGCAAAAATAACAAAATCGCGGACATTTAAAAAAAAACAAAAAAACGTGCTTATCATCGTTTTTGGCAAAAAAAGTAAATATCAAAATTTTAAAAACCTTCATATGCGCTCTAGGTATAGTTGTAAAGAATATGGGGTTACAATTCCATAAGGATCGGTTCAGTAGTTTCGAAGATTTTAAAAACAAGCCGTCGTAAACTGGTATTTTGAGAAAAACGCGTTTAAAGTTTGTTTGGGTTACATAAATACATACATTTTTTTCATGTATATCGAAAGTGTATTTATTAAGTGTAACAACCTTTAAATCAATGTCTATGATATAAAACTACCAAAAAAAAACATGAAAATAGTATTTTTTTTAGCGTGTAAAGTGAGAAGGCCCCTTAAAGCGTCATTAGATGAACAAACCCAAACCCAAACTAGAAAAGAATATTCGTGCACCGTAAAGCCGACCAAAAAAAACATACACGTGCATGCATACACTAGTAACTTTCAATGGATTTTTCTCTAGCGTAAAAATCCGTTTTTTTCGTCGTCTACCAACAACATTTTTTCGCATAACTCATTCTTGAAGCATAAACTTAATTTCATCGAATGAAAGCCAACAATCCATATTTTCCACATGACAAGATCCATGCCGAAGTGTCCAAACGTCCTGAAGTTATGTATACAACGAACAAAGGGAAAGACCAATAACCAATAACGTCAGACATACAGAGCTCGCGAAATAGTTTTCGCCGTCCCCCAAACATACACAATCATGCGTCTCTGATTCAGAACTTAAACCAAATCTATTTGTTGTTCGTTTTTTGCAAATTCGAAGAAGCCTCATTGACCCAACTTAATATCTGAGTCCGCATCCTTCCTCGTGCTATTCGCGACGGGCATCGAGAAATAAGAGGCGGTCAGCGTCTTATCAGCGAGTATCAGCGAAAGACGCGAAAGACGCAAAATAATCTCGTCTTATCGTCAACATTGTGTGCGTAACGCAGGGTTAACCGATCGTAATCAGACAATTGGAATCTAGCTCTCGAAAGAGATTATTCGTTTCAATGCGATTTAACTTATTCGACAGCCAAAAATTTTCCATCTATTCTGCATATTTTTTAAGTGCGAGAAGAGAGAATGCGAGGGCGAGAGAGAGAGAGAGAGAGAGAGAGAGAGAGAGAGAGAGAGAGATTGGTTGGGTGATTGATTGATTCATGATTGATTATATGTTGGCGTCCTTTAGTCAACAAGATACATATCAAGAACAAAAATAACAGTAAAAACATAAACAATAATAAAGCATAGAGAGAGATGCTATATAAATGAAATAATACATATAGAAATCAAGATTAAAAGTTTTAAAAAAGACAATAGTTAAATCGAAGTAAATAAAAAAGAATAATAAGCATAGAGAAAAACGCTACATGAATGAAAGTAAAAGAATTGCGTGCAAACCATAAGCAGAAAAACTATAGAATCAAAAATAAAAAATAACATCGCGAACGAGAGTGAGAGGGGGGGTGTGTGAGAGAGAGGACAAGAGGGCAAGAGAGAGAAAGAGCTATTAGCGAAAAAGTACCAAACCATCACGTACGTCCATTTAAAATTCTGGCGGGAAACGTTTAAAGTTTCGACCAATGACGTTTCTAAACTCTGCGGGGCGCCTCTATCGATTCTATTTAAGAACACGAAACGCGCATGTGCAGAAGCTTGCGTCATAGCAGTATATACAGCAGCATACACACACGTTTATACACAAACACACAGCATATATATATATATATATATATATATATATATATATATATATATATATATATATATATATATATATATATATATATATATATATATATATATATATATTCATTTGTAATACATATATGTTTATATATATCTACACATATGTATGTAGCCTTGGTCACTTTATCAAAATATTCTCCTCGAAGGAGAAATAAGCGAATGAGCCGCCAAAAAATATATTTTCAAAGTTATCGACATTTCATATATCCTTTTTATTATCCTCAATCTTTGTTTCTCCCGCGCTGCCGGGACGTCGCTATTATATCACTACACCCATAATAAGTGTGTGTGTGTGTATATATATATATATACGCGTTTTTTCCAGCCTCGCTCCGCCCCCACCCAGCCGCAATGCTCGCTCATCTCCCTTTATCCAGTTAAGCGAGAACGAAAAACTAGGGAAAAAGAAACAAAGCTAAAGGCAATGGCGAGAGAAAGAGACGAAGCGAATGAGAGTGGGAAAAAGAGAAAAAGCGGAGGGAGATTCGCCTCGCAGCTGCGCGTAGTGTGGTACACAACGGAGCAGCGGTTTACGCCGAGTACATAAAAGCGTTGGAAAGACGCATAATGCGCATTCATCGTTCTACGGTGCATTGGCTCGGGTGATCCTGAGAGTTTCAACTACGACGCTACTCGTGTACGTTTCTCGGTCTGTTTACCACGAAGAAGAAGAAGCAATGGACGAATAAACGAGGTAGAAACATCGAACGGATCGCGTAAAGAAAATAGTCCAGTGTTCACGAATGATTCCGCCATTGGAGCGACTGTCGTTGTCGAAGTGAATCCAGAGTGCGCGAAACGAAAGAAAAAAAAACGTCTCGCTCGTCGCGGCGCGTTTGTGTGGAGCTCGTGCTGTGGCCGGTCACGCGGCCAGTGACGCGCGCACATACGTACGAATGCCTGAGAGAGACCACTCAAATCTTCATTATCTCGATGGACAAAGGCGGTATGTAATATTCGTGTAGGCTCTGCTCAATCAAGACTCGCTTGGGCCCCCCGAGAAGAGGCCCTAAGCTTGACGGCGAACCGGACTCAGACCTCAGTGTAGGCTAGTCGGTCGCTCGGAGAGTTCGCCCGGTGAAAGAAAAACGAGGATCAACCGTTTCGTAAACAAGTTTCACCCGTGAAACGTTGATGCTGGGTACAGTTCCGCGGCGCTGTCAAACGCTATCGTTTCGCGTTGCTTCGTTTTCGTTTGTTTTCTCTCGCGGCACTGCTGAAGCCGGCCCGGAGGCGCAGCGCGTAAGTGGCAAAGGAAAACATCGCGGAGAGTCAGTGAGCTCCAACGCTGGCGATAATCGACGGAAGCTCCAATCGAGAGGCAAATAAAAATACGTCATGCTGATCGAATAATATTTGGTGCTTGTGTATGTGTGTTTGTGCATGGCGAATCGCGAGAAACGAAAAATTGGCAAAGTGTATTGTCGGGCTTCGCGGTAAAACGCATTCGAAGAAATAAAATTCTACCTTTCCCACGCTCTCCCGATCCCCCCTCGTCGGAGACAAATCCTAACGGCTTTGTTTACTTCTCACGCGGATCTCGACGAAACGCGCGTTTAGCCAAGGCTTCTGGGAAATCGTACGAAAGCTCGAAGACCGCGCGACTATTCGCGCTACTTTTTGTAGGAGCGCGAGGGCTCGGAAAAATTCTCGGAAGAGTCTGCTCGATGCGAGAACGCTGGGATAATAGACGACAAGCGCGAGAACAATAACAGAGGCTGATCATTCGTAGTCGGAGCTTCGGTAGCTGAAGAGACGAATGCTCGAACGGAACGATCGAAAATCGTTTTCCTCGCTGCGCTACGGTAACGTGACACTGGTCGGGACAGCTGCATCTTTCGCTGTCACTCACGTGGAGGAATCGCGTGCGGAAAGTCCGAAAAGTCCAAAAAAGCACGAGATACCTGTGCCTCCATCTGCCGAACGGAAGACGAAGCAACAATGGCGATCGTAGCGACGCCGAACACGTGCGCGGATAATTGCTCCAACGCTGATGCACTCTACGAATTCGACACCAACGCCGTTTGGGACCGTTGGAACGAAATTGCGTACTACTTCGAGTATCAACCGTGGATATTCTCGGTTATCGGTAGCACGATGGTCGGTCTCTCCGGCGTTCTACCGCTGCTCGTTATACCCATCGAGGAAGGTGCTAATCTCAAGAACGGAGGTAATGCTTCCTTTCGTGACGGTTTGCTCTGCGAAACCGGCCGCTTCTTACACGCGTGAACTAATGTACTAACGAACAATAGCGTCTCGTCGCGTAAGGATCTATTTCTTTGGGGGCGAAAGAAGTTTTTGGAGACTGCTTAAGAATAAGGTGCACCGAACAATCGACGAATTACGAGTGTAGGATTCAGATGGCAAGGAAAATGACAATCTTGTGACAAATTATTTTTACAAACTCACTAACACAAATAAATTCGTAGCTGACTGTGTTTCTGAAAAGTTTATATTACAATTATTTGTATACTATACGTATACCAGACTGGCCCGAAATTTTTTTTCTCGATTCAGGCTCTCGCCTTATGAGACTCATGATGTTTTTTATTCTCCATTTAAGTTACACGTAGTAAATTAACGTTTTCTTTTCCATAGCAAACCCCTTTCGATAGATACAATCAATGAGTGATCTGGACCAATCAGTGAGATTATTATATATAGTTAACAGATTTATAACGCCAGATTAAAACCTTTGTAATCATCCATTCTTTCTTTTCAATCTTGATCAACAAGCTTCGAAGATCACCTGTTAGAATTAACCTACAGGCTGCTCCTTTCACGAGATTCTTTGTTTCATTATCGAGTAATATTTCAAGGGGTGAGAGCCTGAATCAGGACGTTTTTTTTGGGCCAGTCTAACGTACACAAGTATATGTTTATATACCAATGACAGTCTTTATGTTTTACAAGCATTTCATGTTCCTAACGTACAAACTCGTAAACTACTATTAACAGCTAACTAGTAAAATCAAATAAACACTAAGAAGTTCACAATAATTTATATGTAAAAAAATATTTTTCAAAAACAAACTTATTCAATGTACTAAAAAGTAGAAAATAATTTTTTTACCAAGTAACCTATATGTGACTATTAATAAAAGCTCAGGGGCGCTC
Source organism: Ophion costatus (assembly GCA_951751655.1). NCBI lineage: Eukaryota > Metazoa > Arthropoda > Insecta > Hymenoptera > Ichneumonidae > Ophion > Ophion costatus. The sequence goes on from OX632356.1 coordinate 27,556,067, forward strand.
AAAATTTAGACATATAATCTTTAATTTACATAAATCCGTTAACAAATGAACTGTATTTAATTTACTGTAAAACAACCGTACATTTATTAAGAAGAAATCCTGACAGTGAGTATAAACGTGTGATAATAATTTCTCTAATTACTATTGTGCCAAATTAAATACGGTCAATGAAACTGAATTGCCTCAAGCTTTTATTTATAGTTACATATAGGTGACTTGGTAACAGAAATTATTTTCTACTTAGTACATTAAATAAAAGCTTCTTTTTAAAAACTATTTATTTGTAATATACACTTTTAACTTCTGTATATAACGAAAGATATTACTCTGATAGTAGAAAAGAAATATTCGAAGTAATTGCAACAAATAATATTTGAGGAATTGACAAATAAGCAGCGAAATGAGTAAATCGTCAGTGAATAGACGAAGTAAATGGACACTCGACCGCCACGTGAATGGACGTGGAGGGTCGATGAACGCTGTAAAGGATAACGATTTATCATTTATTTTTATCAAATGCTAGATTTAAAAATCACTGTGTTGCACAACATTTATAATATCATAATTTTTCTCAGAATTTTTACGAGTAATATATTTGTTACTACGATTTCGTAGAAAATATACAAAGCTTTTTTGCATATTAACGTGACATTTTCAAAAATCTATTCAAGTTTGTTTCGGCAGAGAAATAGAAAATTGAATTTTGTCGAAATTGAAGGAAAAAAAAGAATAAAACGATTTCATGATAACATTTAATGAAATACACATTGTCATCTTTTAACAGTAATTCATTTAGCGATTTTCAGCAGATGAGCTGAATTTTTTATTCTACTTTGAGAATTACCAGAACAGAACTCACCTTTTTCGAAGAATCTTTCCATTCGCTGGAAAAAAGGTTAGAGTACTGCACCAGCGAATAAACATGCCTAATTTTGACCTATTATTACGAATATGTTTAGTGATTTTGCAAAAAATCAAAGATTTATTCCATCCTAAGAAGTGGAAGTATTACTTACACTTAAGGATGTTGAGTCCAAAATTGAAGATGGTAATACATTTTTTTAAATTTGATAGTTCATTACGTAGAACATTTGAATGGTTTCACGACGATTAGGAGGCTGGCTACTGAGAAGTTAGAATTCACTAATTACACGCAGCCTTATGGAAACTGAAGTAACTTTGTAATTAGTATTTTTTTTTGGTATAAAAAATTATGCCAAAAATCCAAAAAAAATCACACTTTAAAAACATATAAGAATATAGCGGCAAGCTTGCATAGACCGAAAGTTGCGGGGAATTTAAATACTCATTTTCGTTCACGGACGACGTCGTTTCTTGCACCATAAATCCACTTTTATTTTTGATATATTTGAAATAAAAAAAATGATCATTGATACATATTTCTTCTATTTCTTGAAAACAAATAGCAAAGTTTGCTATTTGCTGATAGAATTGCAAAGTTGCATTAGTTTCCATAAGGCTGCGTGTAATTTGTGAATTCTAATTTCTCAGTATCCAGCTTCCTAATCGTCGTGAAATTTTTACACAACCTTTCAAATGTTTTACATAATGACCTATCAAATGTTTAAAATTTTATTACCATTTTCAACTTTGGACACAACATCCTTAAAACTCATTCAAAAAAGATAGCTTTCGCCTTTGGGACACCTACTGTGCACAGTCGTATCGTAACTAAATTGTGTGGTGTGCAAGTACCGCAAACTAGAACAATTTCGTGTGGCATCAAAGTTTGATATCAAACTGAGAAATCGGCTTTAACGAACCCTGTGATTTTTTTTACTAGATTATAGTAATTCGAGTCTTTATCAACAATTCGTTTTCTTCACTTATTTTAAATATAAATGAGCCTCGTTCATTCAGTGGTCGGTTTATCCTATGGGTTCGAACGAATGTGTTCATTTACGTTCATTTGCATCATTCACACCAAATCAATATTTGCGAGGTTGCACTGAGATGCAGCTTTGCGAATAGGAACTGTCAGTGCAACATCTGAATATTGCACCGAAGGTTCGATCACTGAGGAGAAGCATGAGTGAAATCATTGCCCAATCATTCACAATTCAGGGAATGCAAAAAATGTTTGAAAAAAAAGCATATATTCTTCGACATTAGTTGAATCTATGCTTTACAGTCATGATAAAAGTTGTATAAAGGCGAAGTAGAAGCTGTACCACGCAACATACGAGCGCGAGAAAGGTAGCAGAAATTTTCGAACGGAGATTATTGAAATATTGAAGTTAGAGATTATGGAAATTTAAGACAAAAGAAAAGCTCGGCGTCAACAAATTCTACAGAGCTTGATACTCATTTTGTTCCCCAAAAAAAAAAAATGACTATGAGAAAACTGCTCGCAAATTTGTGAGGTTATGTTCGCCTTGTACGTGCCTTTGAGGTTGTTATGGGAACTCGCTGTCGGGGCTGAAGTACGAGGGGAACGCCCTATGCTTATGCATGAGGTCAATTGACTGTTACTATATGTTAGTTATAATATAATCGTCGGATACAACGTACTTTTTCGTACAATTTGTTTTACAACTATTTTTAAAAAGAACGCGATTTTTGAACATTCGATGATTACATGCAATGTTTTCATAACTTTGTACAATTATTATATGTCATTTTTGCTCGCTTAGTCAACGCGAGACAAATTAGCAACGTCGTGAACCGTGGTATACGATAATGCTCAGATCGGCAGCAGTGTCGCGAAGCTAAAGAATGCACGCCCCGTTCATAACCTCAAAATCCGCCCGAGGAGCTGACAACAATGAATATCAGTCCGAGTGTAAAATATTCTTTCGCCCGAAAGGATAAGTTTGCACTGAAGCTGTCTATAATCTGAAAACAAAATAAAAAATTCTACCAACTTTATGTCATACCAAAAAATTAGCTTGCTTGAAAAAATGCACTGTATTTTGTTTTTTTTCCTGGACATTTCTAAAAACTTATCACTTTTGAACATGGATCTCAAATGAATATTAAGTAATTATAACTAATTGCAAGAACAATGACAAACAGTATTTCTCATTGATTATCCTGACTAACAAGGAACATCCACAAAAAGCACCCCTATTTTCGAGGGTGCGTTTCACCCCTTAAAACCGTTTATCCGCCGATAAAAAAAATACGTGTCTCTTAATTTTTGACACTCTTCCACATAAAAAGGTTTCAACAAGATCGGAGGAGGATACGAAAGTGATGTTCCTCGTAAAGTCCGGTTCCACAACTCTCGCTTAACGAGTTAACCGAAGTTTAAGGCTGAGTGGACCAATTAGAAACAGGCTTAGCGGGCTAAACTCGGGTTAACTCGGTTAACCGAGAGTTGTGGAACCCGGCCTAAGTAGTTTGGGGTCCCCGGGCATAATTACCGAACGTGGATAAGGTAGGTAGCATTTGTGCCGTCCACGACGTTGCCATGTTTGCACAGCCTATCATTTTGTGTGCTTTACTTGCGCACATTTCGCGATTTGGAACTTTAATAGATAATGTAATAAATGATGATAATAAAATAATGTAATGAATTATGATAATAAAAATAAATTATTTAAACAACGGTACTGTGGATCGTAGCCAAACTGCACAGGATGATGAGAAATGGGGGTATACACTTTCAGAAAAAAATTCACCTCGCGGGTACACGGAGAAAACAGGGACCTCGAAGTTCAGAATTAATACTATGCTTCTAAAAAAAATATCATTAAATATCAAAAAGTATTGAATGGAAGATAAAAATTGTAATTATGGTATAGTAATAATGAAGAAATTTAAATATTAACTTACGATATGGCACGTAAACTGATAGAAATAATACATATTATTCGGCATATTTTGATTTTTTATAGTATTCAAAAAAATTTTGCCCACGTGATTGGAATAATTAGTTTCCAGTATTCTACAAAAAGTACGTTATAAAGAGTCACATTTTACTAATAACTTCGTAATATTTTTCGCTATATGCCGAAGATTTTGCTATGCGTATAGTGAAATCTATACATACACGAAGATTCATGCTATACGTATAGTAAAATCCATATGAAAATATAGCGTGTAATAAAGGTTGGTATTTTATAAAGCACGCATTATTTTTACCATACAGCATATAGGACTCGCGTCTATGCGAGAATAGTTTCAAATGTAATATGCACGCATCATTTTTACTATACGGTGTGAGAATCATTTTTACACTTCTATAACAAGTCTTAGAATTCCGAACTGGCAGTAAACTGCTGGACTTTTCTAGCACTGAATATTAGAATACTGGCAACCAGTCTTAGAATTTGAGGCCGTATTTTTCTCCGTGTAGCATTTTGACCTGGCTCCATAAGAACCCTAGACGTGTGTTCCACGTTCGGTCGGTAAAAAAATCCTGCGCCCAAGACCTTGACTCTAGACGGACTACATTTCCGGGAAACAAAGAGATAGACGCTCTTCGTCTTTTAACAGAGCGCAAGGTGTTTCTTTTTTTTCGAAAACTCAGCCGTTTAGGGGAACACTGGAAATCTGAAAATGAGCTATCTCTCTCGTACTCATAGCCGTCGGTGTGGCACTTCACCTTTTTTCGTGAAAAATGAATCGCATTGCTTTTTTTTTTTCAAAATCACGAATATTGCGGAGGTGTAGCCGCTTCCTTCAGCAATTCGACATCGACTGTGAGAATTTCGAGCCTTTTGGTGCAATCGTTTTTTAGAGAAGTTCCGAAAACTTTTAATAGCTTGCTTCACTTGTGGAGGCGTATTTTTTTCTGCTGAGTGCGAAAAAATGAGTTAAAGCTATTTCGCATTCAGCTCAAGTGCATATGAATGAATCATGGATACGAAGAAAAGTTAATTTAAAACATTACTTATTCAGTTGTACCGAACAAATATTTCTTTTAGAGTTACACTGACAATTGCACTAAAAGTGCAATAAGTTCATTGAAGTCCGGTGGGTGCGGAAAAAGTAATTTAAGGGGTTTTCTCACTTTAGACGCTAAAACAGGCTATTTTCGGGAATTTTTTTGAGCGTTTTATATTATAGATATTGATGTAAAAGTTGTTACATTAATAAATACACTCTCGACGTACACTTATATTTTTCAAAGGTATTTATGTAAGTCGAATAAAGTTTAAACGCTTTTTTCTCAAAACAACGTTTTTCGACGGCTTGTTGATAAAATCTTCGAAACTACTGAACCGATCTTTAACAAATGTTAACCACATATGCTTTATAACTATAGCTATAGCGCATTTCAAGGATTTGTTTAAATTTTGGTATTTACTATTTTTTTGCCAAAAATGGTGAAAAAAACACGTTTTTTTTGTTTTTTCGAAAAATGTCCGCTAGTTTGTTATTTTTGCATATATAAAAAATCGTATAATATGCGCTATAACCATTAACATACTGAATCTAAAACTTTTTGATTTTTTTTGTTTCGGATAATACATTTCCGAGATTTCATCAACAGCGCAGACCTACAATTTATTAGGACATTTTTTTAACTACCTTTTTCGTCTATAGATAGTGACTTAAATAAATAAATAAAATATTTAATGTATTTCGAAATTGTATTTATTAAGGCAGTAACACCGTGTGACGGCCGGCTTTCTAAGTTTTTTTGGGATTGTTTTTTACGACCAATAAAAATATATAAGTTTGAACTTTTTACTATATATTTATTGATATTTCAATAGTAAGTCAGAATATTTTCAGACCAAAATCTTCATCGCAAGGTGTATTGCACCACTCCAGAGGCACCCATCTAAAAAAAAAGTTGATCGACGGTCTTCATGATTCCGGCTGATTGGCTTGTCCGACATTTAAAAAAAACGAAACTGCATTTTAATCTGTAAAGCTGTGGCTATCGAATGAACTGGAATCGTTCGAAAATATCGAAAATTCACTCATTGACATGTTTTTGAAAATTAGTTTTCAAATTTCATGATTTTTTTCGATTATTTTGTTACAAAAAAAAACGGCTCGGAATTTTTGCATTAGTTTCGTTTAATCGATGACTATACATGTGCTCAATTTGCCATAAAAATTTCAAAGCAATCGGTCAAACCGTTTTTGAGATATCGTGAAGATCAGTTAGAAAAATGCAGTTTTGAAGAAAAACGCGTTTAAAAGTTCAAATACGATGTAAATTATGAAATCTTGAGGCTTTAGGCCACAGTGACGGGTATAAAATCATGTGCGAATTTAACATTTTTTTTCGCATGAAAAAGTGAGTCACTCATAAAATGAATTACACATCTATTTAGTATGAATATCAAGCTGTTAGAAAATATTTTTTCTTTCGATGTACTAAATGGCCGACTACTAATATTTTCTCTTATCTTTTTTTTCGGCGCTCAATTCGGTGCTAGAACAAAAAACAAAAATTCACGTCAATCTACATTAGAATACCTAGAGAAGTACGTACGGAATTTAAAAAAAATTGTTTTATTCAAAAGTTGCAGGTATTTGAACTTAAGAAATGATTTGTTAGTGAAAAATTTCGGTATAACTGCTCATAAAATGAAAAGTTTCCGATTAATCAGAAATTCCTTACGTACTTCTCTGCGAAATGCAATTAGGAACATAACTTTTAAATTTGAAGTAAATCGAGTGAAAATTGTTGAAGTTATTTGTCACGCCAATTGGAAAAAAGCTGTTTCGAGAAGTTTCGAGTAGTCGGCCATTTTGTACATCGAAAAAAAAAATATATTTTCCAAGAGCTTCATATTCTTACTAAATAGATGTATAATTCATTTTGAGGGAATCACTTGTTCATACGAAAAAAAATTGTTAAATTCGTACATGATTTTATACCCGTTACTGTGGCCTAAGGCCTTAACTTACCATTAATCTGCTATGCTTGGTCCATAGAGAATTCCTTCTTCCTCTTGGTGGCCCCTTAAAGCTAAATTCGACTTCTTCAACATATCACATCTGGTGATCAACCTAAGTGTAACAACTTTTATATCAATATCTATAATATACGCCTATCAAAATACAGTCATGAAAATAGCCGTTTTTAGCGTCTGAAGTGAGAAGACCCCTTAAGGTATCTCTTTCCTCGCAGGGCCGTATTTCGTGGAGGCGTAAGCCTCCACGAAATACAGCCTCTACGAAAGCCTCCATGAATTGGGCCCTTCTGGATAATTGGAAAGCTACAGTGGCGCTCGATAAAACTAAGTCACAATCAATTATTATATCGAACCATAAACTGGAATAAAAAATTTCACCCAAATTCAATAGATTCAGACGTTTTCGCATTTTCTCTGAAAAGTCGCGAGTACGAAAATTCTTCTGCTAGGTACATTTTTCTACGTTTTGTCGTTAATATTTTCTTTAAACATTCGGTGACGTCTTGTTGTTATTGTCGTAACGGATACTTTAGAATGTTTTACACTCGTTAAGCAGTTTGAATCAAGCATCTAGAGTTATGTTGTGTATAAATTATTAGATAGAGATAGAGATAGAACGTTGACAGCTTCTGGTCTCCATAAAGTGCCGTACAAAAGGGGTGATATTTAGCGTCGTAGTTTTTCGTTGAAAATTCGGCAACTTCGCTTGAAATTTGACCAGTATACTGCGATATATTTGTACTTGACTATAGACGAAAATTAGTTCATTTTTAAATATTCGCGTTCGCGAAAGAAATACCTTAAAACGTTGAATGAATATTTACATTAAAAGTTCGATGAATACCGAGAGAAATTAACTCGAAACATGACGCCATTCATTAAAAAATGCAGTGTCCACAAAGATCGAACGTAAATATTGACATCGAAGGCTCCGGGGAAGCGGAGAGAAAAATTACTTTTCGAAAATCCCACGTTCTCTCAACTCGAGCACAAATATTTATTTCTCGATCCGCCTGATTTCCGAAATCCTCGAGAAATTAATGAACGACGATGTCCCCCACAGCTGTTGAGTGTGGTCAGTATCGAGAGAGAAAAAAAACGAAATCTCGTGCGAATACGACGAACGATGTTACGCAATTTTTCCATTTGGCATGCGTGCACGAGATGTGCTAATGTGCAATCCGGATTTTTTTCGATCTTCGTTTCGACGGTTGCAACTGGAGCAAGACTACGAAGCACAAAGGTCCGGGGGCCTTGGCCTCTATCTTCTCGAATACGATTATTCTCTCCGGAGAGAGCAAACTGCGCGTCGACTGCATTCTTCATTCCTGGATGTCATTAAAACTTACGCAGATTAGACGTTTTTTTTTATATTCCACTTCCTGCTTTATTGGACTCGATGGAGGTTTTTTCCATCTCACTTGCTGCTTTATTTTGCGAAACGTTCATCTAATTTTTTTTATCGTCGTCTACCTCGAGCTTTTAACTCGACGAGGCTCCGTGACGGATGACTTCAACGATTGAGATTGTTCTATAGAAGGCGAAGAGAAGGAAAAAAATGTCAAGTCACACAATCGTTAACCTATCGATAATACATATCAATGCACGTTATCTCATTGCCTATTTGGTCGGGACTCTCGCGTCGCTCAACATTTCTCGAGCACCTTAGTATTTCACTCGTAAGAACAATGAACGACCTCGAGAACAGGAATAAACCGGCCTAATTAATCGTAGCGGCCACGAAACTAAGCCCCGAAGGCACGAAAAAATCGGACGGTTAATGTTCTTTCAATTAAACTCATCGTTCGTGAATTCGTATGAAAATAGGAAGCGCGAAAACACGATATATTTTATTTTTATATCTAAATATAAACATAGAAAGAGAGAGAGAGAGAACGAGAAAGAAATGCGAATATTGATTTTTTACGTAAATATGTCGTTTATGTTGAAATTTTCTTTGTTTTCTCGTCGCTGAAAAGTGCAACCGCAGAATCATCCAAAACCTAAATAGTAAAGAAATGTTAAAGGTTGGTTTCTTCTTGCGTCGCGAAAGCTGCGGTTGAGAAGCATCGAAAGACCGATTGCACTTTGTGTCAACCCACATAGCCTCTTGTCGACCCATAATGCTAATGTTCTCGATTTATTGAGGGGTCTTCTCACTTTAGACGCCAAAAAATACCATTTTCATGATTTTTTTTGTTAGGTTTATATTATAGATATCGATATAAAAGTTGTTACACTTAAGAAATACACATTCGAAAAACATTTTGAAAAAATGTTATGTATTTATGTAACCCAAACAAACTTTAAACGCGTTTTTCTCGAAACAACGTTTTTCGACGGCTTGTCGATAAAATCTTCGAAATTACTGAACCGATCCTTATGAAATTTTAACCACATATTCTTTACAACTATAGCTATAGCGCATATCAAGGATTTTTTAAAGTTTCATATTCACTTATTTTTTTGCCAAAAAAGCTGAAAAAAACACTTTTTTCGAAAAATGTCCGCCATTTTGTTATTTTTGCATATATCAATAATCGTATGATATGCGCTATAACCATTAACATACTGAATCTAAAACCGTTTGATTTTTTCGTTTCGAATGATCCATCTCCGAGATTTCATCAACAGCGCAGACCTACAATATTTTTGGGACATTTTTTTAACTACCATTTTCGTTTATAAATAGCTAAATAAATAAATAAATAAATGTTTGATGTATTTCGAAAGTGTATTTATTAAGTGGAACCATTTTTATATCAATATCTATAATATCAACGTATAAAAAAAATTCATGAGAGTAGCTTTTTTTTAGGCCCTAAAGTGGGAAGACCCCTTAAAAAATATTGGCGGACTTTACGTTGAAATTTCCATCGTTGAAATGCAACGAATATATATATATATACGTATATATATTTCTTTTCATTTTGTATTTCTTCATTTTTCTATTACCCAAAACCTTTTTTTGCAAATTTAGGTCCCGAATCAGAATACGTTGAATCGTTTTAATGGTTTCCGTACCCGAGATCGGCCGAAAAGAAACATAACGTATTGAAAATAATTAATTTTCGTTGCGTTCCAACTTCAAAATTCAACATCTTTGGCAAAAATCAGCTGTGGCGTTTAAAGAAAATGTAATTTCATTATTTATATCCCTTAAACAAAGCCAACCATTGATTGTAACAACGCTGAAATCGTAAGACCCGAAATTGAGATTCTCTATTTTCTTGCGATTTTTTGCGCCTCGTACTATGAATATTTTTAAAAGAATAGTTCGGCTTCGGTCGTCCTTTGAGTTAAGCAGCGTTGTTCATGGATTCAACGTGGACGGTGTTGAAGTTTGCATCGTCAGAACGCAAGGACCATTATTTTTGTTACCATTCCAGAGCATTTTTTTGCGGATTTGGCCTAGAACAATCACTCAAACGCTTTACGAGATCCGGATAAAAAAATCTACAACATAAATTACAAAGAAAATATTTTTGATAATAATGAAAATATAAGAAGAAAAAAGAATTTTCGTTGAGTTCCAATGATGCAAACTTCAACACTGAAGCTGAGTGACTTCCTAAATATACTTTCGTTTCGTGAATATTTCAATAGACACATTCTAATATCCATAAAGCAATAGTATAACGACGTTGAAGTTTGCATAGTTGGAATGCAACGATTTTTATCTCCAATTTTTCATTTCTTCATTTTTATCATCATCCAAAGACTTTTTTGCACACCGAGGTTGTTAATCTCTAATAAGAATACGTAAAAACGTTCAAGTTATTGTGACAGTCTAAATCGGCCAAATAAAATTTGCGCAATTAAAAAAGAATTAATTTTCGTTGCATTCAAACGATGCCAACTTCAACATCCTATGGTTCATATATCGAGACACATGTAGAAGTGCGCTCGTAAATTTACACGTTTGTGCTTTTATATACATTCGTTCTACTTTCATGCACGTTCAATCGCCGATCGTTAGAGCTTAACATAGCGATTGAAAATAGAACCTTCTATGTGAAAAACCATAACAAACTGCACGTATATTGTTATGATGATAGGAAAACTATTTGGTAAGCTAATGCCATTATACAATCGTGTTTTTAATGCGTCGGGGACATTGCGATACTTGCGAAGAGAAGACATTGAGCGCGAAAAAATACTACGCAGCGACGACACATCCATTTTCCCGGAGTCAACTGGCACACAAAACAGTTGCACTGTACGAGTGCAATAGCGGGAAAAAACGCGACGCAGTGCTCATAATTTATTAATAGAAACTCACTTTTTAAAGTTGCATATATGTATATATATATATACACATATATACTTTTTGTTTCATTTCATGATGTTGCATATCATGTGCAAGAGTTGGCACATACGTATGCGTATGTTCCTATCTTTCATTCGTTGAACTGCGCAAAATGATAAGATGACACGTCGAAATGAATAACCACTTCCCTCAGTTGATTCAGCGAATCTATTTTATATCATTTGCAACAGATCCCAATTACAGATGCATTCTCTTTCCCCGTAACGCAAAGTGGAGACACGTGCCAGATTGCTCGTCACTTCAGTGTATGAAGCTTTGGCCTGCCATTTTAATTGACTACATCGATGTGTTTTTTGAAGGCCTTCGCGTCGTTTCTTTCGGAACATCGCTTTCGGCCGTTCCGCGAAAGCTTTTCCAAGCCACACTATTCCGCGTGTCCGGCTGACGAGAGTTATCCAATCCTACGTTGAATTAGTTTCATCTTTGCACGTTCCATAAGTTTCCCACCGTAAGACAAAATCCGAGATCGATCGGCGAGAACATTGACAAGGCTTGGTATGCTAATTTTATAGAGTATTACGTGGTACAGCGATGTTAATACCCACCATCCGCAGCAACGTCAATTATCCTTGATCAATAGGCGATCGATGACGAAGAATGTGTGACGAATGAAATGGAATCGTTGCACCACAATCGAGAGAACGCTCACGATAATGTCTTTTTGTCACGTTTGTACACCTCGCGCGACCGAGGACAAAGACAAAGAGGGAAAAGTTCGCTAACCCCTCTTCTCATCGTAAACGTTTCTGCGCATTCTTATTCATCCAGTACAGTAGAAACTCCCTTTTTGTACACACTTGTGGGTTTTTGCCGACTGACGAATCAATACCCGCGTCGAAATCGATGGATGCCTCACATCTCGATGCGACAAAGATTAAATTCAGAATTGAGTATAGATAAATATATAATTGCAGAGGATTGCAATCCTCTAGTCTTATGCTGCAATGGAAATTCAACTGCTTTCAAAGTACTCGTTTTATCTTCGTTGATGGCGAAGCGCGTCGCATTTTTATCGGTTTCGCTGATACTATTCACGTTCTGACTGACAATGTCCGTGCAGAACTAAATCGCACGCCAAAAGTTCTTGCCGTTATCGAGCGCCGTATACAATAATCACATCGTTCGCATTGTTGGTGTGCGAAAGCTTTACTTTATTGTCGTTTATTTCGTTTTATAACCTAACGCTGGGGTTCAAAGATCGTTTCTCGCTCACTGGGGCTCAACATTGTTCATACGTTCATAAATCTGTAGGAATCGTAAACTACATCTCCATTTTTCGTTGTTTGATGGAACTGAAGACATTAATGGGCTCGAAGTTTGCATATTGGGTATGAAACGGAAATTCTTTTCAATTCCTCACTTTGATTGGTGTCGAAAATCATTTTTTGTATATTTAGGTTGTAGATCGCTAAATAAGAATCCTAGAAAATGGCCGCGTGATTTTGTTGTCAAATTTCATTGCATTTTGAACATTCTTACTTTGTGTTCATTCGTATTTGCGTTTAACTCTATGCAATCTACACACAAGTTGTAATATATATTATATACACTACCGACCAAAAGGCTTCGGACATTTCAGATAATCGGAAAACTTTCGATCAGTGGATAATTGCCTAATAATGTTAGAATAATATGATTCATGTCGTTTATAATTTTACGGAGATAGTATATAGGTCTGGATAATTAATTATATTATTCTAATAAAATTTTGCAGTTATCCAAAGTGATCGAAAATTTAGCAGTTATCTCAAGTGTCCGAAGACTTTTGGCCGGTAGTATATATATATATTTAGATAGATTGATGTAGCCAACAAAGCGATTTTTTTTTCGTATGGCAAAACAGTTTATAACGTTGAAGTTCGCATCTTCGGAATGCTACGAAATTTTGTTTTTTATTTTGAATTCCTTTATTTTTACCATTATCTGAAATCTTTTATTTTGCAAATTGCGGTCGCAAATGTCTAATATGAACACGTAAAAACATCTGAGCGATTTTCACCGTCTGGGTCGACAAAAAAATGGAGCGATTGAAAGGAATTCTTTATCGTCGCGTTTCAACGATGCAAACTTCAACGTCATGGAATTTGAGTATATGATACAACACTCTCGCACGAAGTGACTCCTATAGCTCCGTTTCAAGGGATCGCTACTTTTCGGTAGATTCCGCGTTTCTGCTAAAAATTCCGATATTTATGTGTTGGATAAAAATGGTAGTTAAAAAACGTGTTAAAAGCTACTGTCACCTGATCGGTCTCATTAACGATTGTGAATAGTAGATTTTGATTATTCAACGTACCAGGAAACAAAAACGTGCGTTCAGGGGGCGCGCTCCTACGTGTTTTTTTTTTCTCTTTCTTCATTCGAACTTTTCTTGAGACTTCTTATCGTTCCGTTTCGCAGGGGACACCTTGGTCGCAGCGTTTCTCATGCCGAATTTGAACGATATCCGGTTTCCCCTCGAAAGTTTTTCCGCGAGAGTGGACGAGTGGAAAAGATAGATATTTAATTTTGCCACATGATCGAGCATCACAGTTATCAATGTGAGTCAGGCGAGCGAGGTTTTGCGGACTCTGGAACATAACGTATCCAATGACACGCTGACGCACGCAACATAACAATGGGTGGTTTTTCGACCAGATAACTTCAATTACGGAAGCTTGTTATTCCTCCTTTTTTCTCCGACACTTTCGACCATGATCCGCGACTTGTTATGAAGTATTGAGATGCAGCGAGCGAAATAAGGAAATAAAAGAAAAACAGAAACTTACTGTTTTTCGTAACAAATTGTTTGTAAATGTAATGTTAAAGCTTGCACCGGAAACTCTTTTCTCCATGTCTATTATCTCTTTTGTATTAAGGCGGAAACCTGAATTATAAGATCGAAAAAAGCGTTTTTTCGGGATTTTTTTTTAGAATGAACAAAACAAGTAAGCCCAGTAGACATTGAGGTATCTTTTCATGTATATTTGAAATGTATACAATTTTTTTAAACATGAAACAATGACTGTAGATTTATCAGCCTCTTGCGTCTTGCCCATGTGCGTCTTGCCATTGCAGTCCCCAATCGGCGGGAAAAATTCAACTCGTAATTCTTGACTGAACGAAAAAAACCAATAAAATTTTTGTCATATATTTGTCTTCTGGGTGAATTAAGAAAAAGCTGAAAAAATCGTGAAATTAAAACTTTACACGAATTAAACACTTTAACGTGCTATCAAAATTATTTAAATATACTTTTTCCACGACTTTTTAAATTCACTTAGAAGAGATTTTCATACTGATGAAAATAAACCTTGGTTTGATTCAATGGGTCGTTTTGTTTTTTTGCCATCACGCCCGCCAATTCGGAAAGATCGTGAAAATGAAAACTGGAGGAAACTCGCTTCAAAGTTTTCAATAGAAATATATTCTTGGACAGTTTATCTATCGATTTGAGCAATAAATAAAACGATTTTTCGAGCGCCGCCTTTAATGTGCAGAAACATTTTTTGTATACTTAGGTTGTAGATCTCTAAACAAGCACCCTAAAGAATCTTCGAGTAATTTACGCGGCTCAAATCGTCCAAAAGATAATTGAGAAATTAACAGCAACAAAATATGCATTGAATTCCAATGACGCAAACTTCAATCTCGTTTTTCAAGGATGCCTTCCAGGGCAAGTTTCACTAACTAAAAAACAGTTGAGAAACCAAAACACGAATCCCTTATCTGTGCCATTTTTCTTCCCAGATGAATCTTTCAAAATATACGGCTTGCGTAAAAAAAAAGCCGACGATCTGGAAACTAGTCAATGTTTTCCGCAATCCGAATCCCTCAAATAATTGTGCCCAAGTGGATTGTCGAGTAGATATTAACAACACTCTATGGAAAAAAAAAATTCAACTTTCATAAAATCTGAACCCTTCAAGGGATTCTCGTCAAATTCATCTCAACCGTCCACCCGCGCTAATCTTCGTGCGTGAAAAACAATGATCTCCATATCTCAACATTCGAGAAAGCTAGAGACTGCCTAGAAAAAATTATACACAGGCACAATAATATTGAAATTTTCATCGTTGGAACGCAATAAAAATTATTATTTTTTTCTTATTACCCAAATTTTTTTAACGCCAAGACGAAAAGCCTTAAAGAATCACCCGAACGTTTTTTCGAATCGTCTTTCAATATCTAGAAACCAAATGTACGAGAAAACACAATCAAGATGACAAATAATAGAAATATACAAAAAATAGAAATTCTCGTTGCAACGTTACTTGTTGAAGTTTTAGAAAATGTTGAGCATATTCTCATTGAAATTCCGGCAAAGGCACCAAGATACAGCTGTCTCTGCGAATGAAGAAAAAAGGCTATCCCATGTTCTCCAACGTTTCGAATGTAATAAGACGTTGCGGAAACGGATTCAAGCTACTTCTGAATGCTGAACTGATTGGAATCTTAGCTTACAAACAACATGCAGCTTTTGCCTACGATGTCTCCCGCCGTAGTCCAAGTCTCCTTAGCTCAACGGAGCTTCGAAGCCTTCTCTTGCCATCCACGCGACTTGTACTAGATATTTGTAACCGCTAACTGCACTGCACCGGCATGACAGAAAGTTGCAGATGATAAACGAAGATAAACGAAGCACGTGGCAGACTCTCAACGCGAGACAAACGTATCAGCATGTGTGAAAAGCAGCATTTCCAATTTCAATATTGCAAAACGGTCTTAGACGAATGCTCACTTCTCGAACAATGAAGCTGACTTTTTTTCTCTAGCTCGGTGATCATTACGATGTTGAAGTTTGCATCGTTGGAACGCACTGAAAGTTCTTTTGAAATTTTTCTTTTAATTTTTCAATTTCCTCGTTTTCGTTGTGATCCAAAATATTTTCTTACAAATTTAGGCTCAAGGTCTCTCAAGGGCCCGAAAAAACGTGGAAGTGATTTTGGAGGACTAAATGTGTTGAAAAAAATTGGGTTTCGAAACTTGCGTTGCGTTCCAACAATGCAACATTCAATATCATGCATAGTTATCGTCGCATACTTGACAAAGTGTTTACTTTACTTTTTTCAGCCGGTGCTGGTACACTAAAGATTCTCTTGAGTTTTGCGGTTGGTGGTTTACTGGGCGATGTCTTCCTGCATCTATTACCGGAAGCCTGGGCGAGTAAAGCACTGAACACAGGTGAGTGTCCTTCGGCGTTTAGTACGACACCGCGAAGAGTCACTGAATTATTCATACCTCACGACTGGAAAGCCTTCGCCCAGTCTTCGTACTACGAGGAAAAAAAAACATTTGTATTTCACGCAGAAGGATTTCTCAAGGAACATGAGGTTGAAGTTTGCGTCGTCGAAATGTAACGATAACCGTTTTTCATTTTTTTTCATCCTATATTTTTATCATTAGCCAAAGTGTTTTTTGCAAATTACGGTCGTAGATTTTCAACAAAAATACATAAAAACGTGTAGGGGAAGTCGGGGCAAGATGATAACGCTATGGTCATTTTCAAATAAAGCAACACATGTATGAGTCAGTCAAATTTAATTATTTTTTTAACTCATCAAAATTTATTCATCTTTAAATTTTTGAAGCACAAAAATCAGCCTCTGATTTGTACCATACAATATATATTTTTTCTTAAACCTTTATTTCTCCTATCTTACCCCGTATGCAGGGAAAGATGAAACAGGGCTGAGAGAATAACGAGACACGAATTATTGACATCTTTCGCATATAAAAGTGGTTTCATTCTTATATCACCAGCAATTTCATAAGCCAATCGTCTAAGTTCTGTAGCATTAGTCCGAATAATCTAGCTTCCATATCATTTTAATCCGTGGTCGGGCTCTCCTGCTAAAAAAGCACTGCTGAAAACGTACTGCTAAAGGCTCTACTGCTAAAACTGTACTGCTAAACGAACTCTACGGTTGAAAGCTCCACTGCTAAAACTGTACTGCTGAATGGGGTCTACTGCTAAACCAGGACTGCTAAAACTAGCTTCTGACAGAGGGCTCATATCAGTCCCACTGTTGGAGGTCATACCGTACTTTTTGCTGTTTTTTGACGATTTTTTGTGATTTTTCTTAGAAAACTTACCTTGCTATTGTTTGGGGTTGTTTGCGTTTGTTTGGGTTTGGGTTGAGAGCAGTTGAGACTCTTCAGCAGTGCTGCTTTTAGCACTAGAGTCTATTTAGCAAATCCAGTTATAACACTAGAGCCCATTTAACACCAGAGCTTTTAGCAGTACAATTTTAGCAGTACCAGGTGTTGAAGTATGAAGCCGGAATTTCCCTATAGATGGTGCTAGCTATCAGTTTAGAGACCGTAAAACCACTTATGCAGCGCCACCATCTCCCTCTAACAGCTGACGAAGATTTTCAACACACAACAAACCAAGTTCCCTACCCGGTATATTTTTCTATAACCTTAAACATGTCGAGTTTTGTGCCTACGAATTACGATTTGTGGACAGCGTTAGTTTTCTGTTATCATTTGAAGAAAAGTCGAAGCTTACGGTGTACATGCTCTCGGCAAAACACAGTGTTTCGAGTGGTTCGAAAAATTCAAAAGTGGTGATTTTGACGTGCGAAACGAAGAGGGTGGGAAACCACCGGAAAAGTTCGCAGACAACGAATTGCAAGCCTTATTGGATGAAGATGATACTCAAAGTCAACAAGAACCCGCGGATCAATTGAATGCGACGCTGAAAGCCGTTTCCATTCGTTTTTATCATTTTCAAGGAACAAACGTGTAATTTTTTTTTTTTATTCCGGTTACATACTTCCACACCTGGTGGAGCCCGTTTAGCAGTAGAATTTTTAGCAGTTCTTTTTTAGCAGTAGAGCCCTAGTACCTTTTAATCAATTGTAAGTTCTTTTTCTTCCCCTGGTAGAAACACCGGTTCAGGAGGAAACAAATGCTTTACTAGTTTCATTTTGCCCTTTCTAACGTAAATAGTAGTCCGTTGTAAAATATCGCGGCTTTGCGATAGCTTGTATTCATCTTGCCTCATAGACGGTTAACGAATTAACACAAAATCACGCAATGACCTTGAAAATTTCTGACAAACCGTTCTTATTATACTATATTAATAGTTTTGTCAAAAAATCGATATTGTTTTCTCACTCGAGACGCGTGCTTCTGCCACAGTTGATACTTGAACACTCATTCACCTCACCGCTCCAAACTCCAACGGGAGCACTGTGCTCGCGCACACTGCTTAGTAGCTAGGATTATGATTCATCTTACCCCGCGTATTCGTCTTGCCAAGACAAATACTTCCCGTAAGTGATTTTCGTAGTCTGAATCGGCTTAAAAAAAAAGACTTCTCGCCAACTAAGAAAAAATGGACTTCCGTTGCATTCCAACGATGCAAACTTCAACGTCGTACATTTCCACCAACTCGATCAATGTCACATTTCCACGCGCGTCTTCTTTTCATCGTTGGGCAATTCGAGGCATACTTGCATCGAGGAAAAAATAATTCCCAAGTGCGCATTCAAGTTTATCGTTCTTCCACGAAGTAACGAATTTGAATTGCGCAGCCGATTTTTGATGGGAGCCTGCGATATTCAATGACACGTGACATGACGGATCGTTTCTATCTTACGTACGATCAACAATTCAAATGCGATCTGCACCGATCGCGCCGATCTGCACCGATCGCGCCGATAAAGACGATTCCGTAACGTTTCGAGCCAAAGTCAAACACACAGATGATACACGTGAGCATGTATTAGACGTTCCACGTCGTAGCGATGTGTCTGCGATTCTCCATATCGAAATTTATCCATCTTTCTGCTATTTGCAATCTTCCGAACTCGAAGGAAAAATGTCACAGGCCTGTTGTTTTGTTTCTCAACTGTTTTTTTTTACTGATCTTTACTTCAAAGGGCAATTCCGGTTTTTTTATAACCACGTACTCGATAAGTGAACTTGAAAATGAAAAGAAAAGACTGTACAGCTTCTTTCGCATTCAAGGTACAAATAGAAAACTGTATTTTCAATTTTAATTTTCGAGCCAACGAATATTTTTTCTCCAATAAGCAAAAGAATTGCGGAAAAACGTCCACCACGCCTTAAAAAATGCTGATCTTGAGGTTTTCATTGTTGGAATGCAACGATCTTTTTTTCTTCATTTTTATCTTTACCTATACAGAGCTTTTTTGCAAATTGAGGGTGATGAATCTTTAATAAGGATAAATCATAACATTTGAATCATTTTCACAGACTGAAATGGTAAAATAAGCCATTGAAAAGAATAAATTGTCGTTGCATTCCAACGATGCAAACTTCAACATCCTAAAAATCTATCTATCTCCAGTGACTCGAATATTTAACTCTAACAAAATGAAAAATCTAACTCGACGTAAATTTATAATCCTCGCACGCTCTTAAGGGGTAAGATACAAAATCTTACAATTGGTTCCTCAACATATGTACACAAAGGAGCATTAAAAATGTGTTTTTTTTTTCAATACAAAATCTCAGCACTTTCACAGCCTGTCCGAGGCCATCTTCGTTGCCAAGGCCCTTCGCGGTGAAATTTTCCCAATTTCAAGATTTAATCTGAAGCGAAATACCAAAACTTCCTTCACTGTAAATACAAAACACCAGAGGAGTACCAAGGATTTAAAGAGTCCGCATGATTTTTTAAGAAATGCCCTACACTTGCAATTTTTCGAAAAAAAAATATATTTTTTATGAAAATACTGGGTAAAAATTCGGTAGCGGGGCTCCTGCTAGAATCAGGCTAATTTTTGTTTTCGTTTGTTTGGGTTTTTTTGAACCCTTGAAGAAAATTAACCTGTTGCTTGCAGGAGCCCCACTTCCGAATATTTACCAAACACTAATTACAAACAGATTTTCCAACGCAAAAATCTTCAGCAGTATTTCTCTAGAGTTTTATGCCTCTATTGAGAAACGCTTTTTGGTATTTTACTACGCGGTCAATTCTAAAAATTACAAACGTTCCATCGGATAGGGCTTCAACAAAAAAGACGGCTTTATACAGCCCGCTCTTATATATCGAAAAAAATCTTGAACATTTTTCTGCCCTCAATTAGTGTACATTTCGGAAGGCAATTGTTTTTTTTTCAAATCAAACTACACATTTTCTCGTCACACTTGAAGAACACGATACAAAAATCGAATTTAAAAAAATTGAATTTTCCTGCTATTGAGAAGGAAAACGCGGCTGCGAATGCGATTTTACTGTGATCGATATACCTACTCTGGCTAGGCATCAAAGTTCAAGTCTCCGCTCGTGTCATTCCGCTTGTAATCAGGCGACATGACATGAACTTTTGTTCATACCTTTGGGCGCACAATGTGTGGTGGACAAAAACAACAAACACGTAACAAAGTTGGAAAGGAAGTTGCGGGTTTGGCGCGATTACGAGACTTGAGCATCGCATTGGTTTTACTATCCGTTGATGAGGAGTATTATGAGTAGAAAAACAAAAAAAAATATATATATATATATATAATATTTTTAAAAATATATATTACAATTTATATATCAAAATAAATAATAATAATAACAAAAAAGCTCAGACTCTGTTTGCCTGTAACACTTGTTCTGTGGTGCCGTTTTTTGTCGTTTTCTCACATGGGCAACTTTTACGTGGCCTCATCGCGATCCAGAGTATCACAGCAGGTGAAGGTAAACATTCATCGAAGTCATCAGCAAGGAGAGCTGCTGAATGATGGAAGACACTTTACAAGAAATGTGGTTTTCCATTAAATGTTGGATATGATACCAGTAAAAGATATCTATTTTTCACCGGATAAAATTCATTATCGTAGTAACCAGAGAATAAACTTAAGGGGTTACGTGAGTTCCGAAGCCAACAAAAGCATATTTTATCTACAAAAAAAAGATATAATATATAAGTTATTTTCTTCAAAATGTTAAGCACGTAAAAGAGCAACATCTCAACAGTATTTAAAACAATTTCATCCAATAATTTGGGAAATCCAGCCGGTGAGACCTGGTTTCTGGAGACCCCTAAAAAAAGTGGAACCGGATACTCAAAAACTAATGCAACGATTTTATTGAAATTTTGCACACTTCTTCAAAATAGCACTGACTAGTGATTGAACGAAGCGTTTTTTTTTTTTCGATTACAACTAATTTTACAATACGCAGTGTAAATTGTACCGAAAATTGAACTATTTTCCATCCAACTCTGCCAAAAATACAAATTTGAATTTTTTTTAAATCCTCTGTTCAATCACTAGCCAATGCTATTTTGAAGAAGTGTGTAAAATTTCAATGAGATCGGTGAATTAGTTTTTGAGAAATCGTGTCCTCCGTTTTTTAAGGATCTCCGGAAATCAGGTCCCACCAGCTGAATTTTTGGATACGTTCTTTTCAATATTGTTAAAATGTTGCTGTTTTATGTGCTTAACATTCCGAATAAAATAATTCGTATATCATATATGAAAAAAATATAGAAAATGTGGTTTTTTTGCTTCGTAGACCAAGTAACACCTTAAGAAAAGCCCAGACTTTATCTATTTGTCGATCTGAAACGCTTTTTCTGTGGTGCCCCCAACACAGAAGGAAGAAATTAATAACGGCTAAGAAACTATTAAACTAAAAACAAGGAGATGTACAAGAATTATATTTGAGCTGCGTGTCTTCAACAAAGTTGAATATCACCAAACTGTGATTATAGTGAAGTGACTTCTAATGCTTCCAATCTCTTTTCCAATGCAAACCATTTTCGATAGATACAAGCAGTGAGTAGTCCGGACCAATCAGTGTGATTATTATATATAGTAAACGGATTCATAACCCCAGATTAAAGCCTTTGTATAATCATGCATCCTTTCTTTTCAATGTTGATCAACAAGTTTCGAAGATTCAAAAGAAAGGCCACCCGGTTGATCTGAAACAAAAAAAACAAATATCTTAAAATAAATAATTTGTCTAAGACTTGACCAAGTTTTTTTGTTGCTACCGTGTTTCAATGAAAAATGGAATTTCTTTTTGATATTTTCGAGAGAAAAAATGGCATCATTATTGTCAATCAATAATTAAAAAAATGTTAAGCAAAACGTGTGTCAAGACTAAACTACTATTACACTAAATAAGTCTACCAAATTTTAAGTCTATCCGTTACTTAGATCCCGAGATTTCGAGTACACCGTTTTGAAAAACATATTTTCGAGAAAAATGCGTTTAAAATGTTACCAACACTTTGATCGTTGCAATCATAAGGTTAAATTCAATCTACAATTCCTGCACCATATTTTGGACGTTCCTTTTCAATTTGTGTTGGCTCAAGCGGGTAACGAATGTTCGTCCTTTTCACAGTAGGCTAACCCCTTAACTCACGATTAATTACAAAAAGAACGTCATCAAAAGCCTATGTTGAACCTTAAGGACAGCCGCACGTTTCACCGATGAATATTAAAAGAAACTGGTTTTTAGGGTCCCATACCCAAAAGGCAGACGGAGCCCTTATTGCTGTCACTCTGCTGTCTGTCCGTATGCCACGGGTCTCCAGCTCGTAAACGGAATGAGTTACAGACCCGAAATTTGGACATTCTGTGTATAATGTTGACCCAAAACCGCATATTGAATTAGAAATTCAATTAAATTATATTTCATTGGGTTCCCATACAGGAATAAATCTTACCCTGGCAAGTCGGCTGTCATTGTCTAAAGCTCATTAAGTAGAGTACAAATATATATTTTTTTCATTTTATCTTAAAAAAAAAAAATTGAGGTCGTCAAAGTTGTCAGTTTTATATCATTTTTGTTACGGGGTCTATCCCAATAACTAAACTAGCTGGGAATTTGGAATTTCTGTATATTATGTACCATATACTATATTTTAACAACAAATACTGAAAATGCCGATTCCTAATGCAGTATATATAATCATTTATTGTAAACATAATACAATACATTTACAATGAATAGTATAAAATTATTGTTATTTGAATGGATTATAATACCAAATGATTTGTTTTTGGAGTTCGTGACTGTCAAGAACGAGAAATTGACGTCACGGAATAAATTATATTGGCAATTGGTTGGTAGCTAATTAAAAAATAAACCATTTGATATTGTAAACGTTTAAATAACGATAATATAATATTTGTTCATTATTAGCTTACAGCAGGAGTATACAAAGCTTTCTTTAGCTATCATCACCCCATACGGCTCAGTAGTACCCAAGAACTAAGACAGATAAAAAGCATTACCTAATTAAATATATAGTTTTAAAAAAAAGTTGATTGGTCATACGTACAGAACCCTAATAGAGCGAGGCCCAACTCGCACTTGACCGAGTTTTTTTTGAACGTAGACACGCCTAATAAATATACTTCGAAGTTTTTATAAGTTTCACAACATCGTTCAAAGAAGAAGAGAAAAAAAAATCCAACCAACTTAGCAAAGTTTCTTATAGAGAATTGCGGATTTCGCTACAGATGATGTACCTTGCTTATACATTAATTGCGCTCGCTGAAAATGATATTCCAGCTCGATTCGCGATTCGTCATAAAAAACTATAATATGTTAAATTGTCTAAATGGACATTTTTCCGTGAGTGAATGATTTTTTTTCACATCAATGAATTTCCTGATGAATTTGTTTTTTTTTTTCGAAAAAGTTGTAGTGGAACTTACGGAAACTTCACATTTGAACTTTATCGGATGTGTTTATGTGAAGAAAAAAAATCAGCAGCCTTTAACATTCATTAGTGAAACGCACAACCCTCTTTAAACTTTGGTATCCCCCTAAAGCTAACTCGACTACTCAGTTTTCCTTGAATATTCGAGTAAATAGAACTTGTGTACTCAACAACTGACGACAATTTGTACGTTACTAGCACTTCTCGATCGGTGAAACACCTACGTGTTTCGCTAACCAGACGAACGTCGAGTTCCCATCTGGGCAATTCTCGTTTCTCTTTAAACGATTCTGAAATGACATCCGCGGACTCCATTGTAAGTCAGTTGGTGTGGATTTCAATTGAACTCTCGTCCGGCCATTCAATACCGCATACCACTCATCGACCCAACGACTTCGAGAGGCGAAAAAATGTTCGCATCCGGGTAACTAACCGATCGGGCGAGATTTCGATTTTCTGCAAGGTCAGCAAAATTCAGTCGGTAAAATGAGTTTTCTGGCCTGATGGAAGAGCTCGGAATTTGCTGGAAATTGTACTGGCCTTCGTATTAACGTATTCGAACGAACTTTAAGGGGTTATATACAGGCAGGAGGCCTAAAAGGAGAGATTTTTGAAGATTATTTCTTGAGAAGACCTTTAAGGGGACAGTCCACTTTGGAGCCACGAAAAAAGGCTATTTTCGCGATTTTTTTTCTGAGGATTTTACAAAAGAGATGAATATAACAGTTGTTAGGCTTAATAAATAAAGTCTTGAAATACATTTAAAAAAATGTTATTCATTTTTAAGTACAAAAACTATAGTTTAACGTAACACCTCAAAAATACGTGGGCTAGGTAGCTCCATCACAACTCGCCAACGGCTTATCTGAAACAAAAAAATCAAAGTCCATTAAATTCAGTATGACACACCTACAAAATGACCCTCGGATATAAAATTTATCAAAAAATAAAAAAATGGCAGATGAAAAACGAAAAAAGTAAAAAAATGCGTTTTTTCGCAGTTTTTCGCAAAAAAATGAGTCAAAATCAAAATTTTAAAACCATCGAGGGTCATCTTGTTGCGAATCATGTTTACAATATGTGGTTCAAATTTCAAGAGAATCGGTCTATTAATTTTAGAGATACGATAGAACTAGATTTTGAAAACGTTGTTTCGAGAAAAACGCGTTTGAAGTTTATACTATGAAAAACTCTTACCTAAACTCAATCGGCAATTCCTGCACCGTAAAAAATCCCTTCTGATTGCTCACCATCGTCGATTTCTTCAAGTCTTGCTTGCTTTCGTATGGTTTGAAATTTTCGAAGTGGGCTGGCTCCTTAAATCTATTAACGTAAAAACTAGTACACATATTATGGTAACTTTTAACTGTTTTTTAACATTTTTTATTTGTAAAAATAATTATTTTGTAAGCTGCTATAGCTGATCTCCGGGAGCACCTCTAAAAAAATGCGTCTTGCGGTGAGCACGCTATCTCTGGACTGGATCATCTAAAAAGAAAAAACCAAAAAGATTTCGTTAATATGATGGACCAGCTTGTAATTGTTCGAAGAAATAAACAAAATAATAATTTTTGACAAAATGGCGACTTCTCAAAAAAAATCGATTTCTGACAAAAATGTAGACCCTAAATTGTTTAGAAAATGGAAAATATTTATATATTTATAATATTTATCGGTGAGAAAAAACCTTCGGCCAATTACTAAAAAATATACTTGAAAAGATTGTGTTAAAATTTGAGACTGATTGGTTCAGCCGTTTCCGAGAAATCTTCCGAGAGATCCTCTTTGTATGGAAGTACTGCATCGTAGAAGATTTAACCGGATTTTTTTTGCGAAAATCGGCAAAAAGGTATAGATTTTGAAGAGTCGTTCCTTTTGACATAAATGCCTTTACATTTCCGCGATGTTAAGTAATCGACTAATTTTCCGCACATAATGTATTATAGTAGAAATGTCGTGATTTATGACGTTGAAGTTTGCATCGTTGGAATGCAACGATATATATTTTTTCAATTTTTTATTTCTTCATTTCTAGCAATAACCAAGGTTGTTTGCAAAATGAGGTCGTCAATTTCTAATGAGAATACATAGAAACCTTTAAACGATGGCCATAGCCCACATGGACCAAAAAAAATTGGGTAATAAAATGAATTTATTTTCGTTTCATTCCAACGATGCAAACTTGAACGCCATCGTGATTTAGGGTTGCATATATCAGTAAGCGGGTTCATATTTTTAGGGGTTTCGAATTTTCAATAAAACATTTTCACGGTATAATTTTTCCAAAGCGTGGGACAGTTTATATAAAATGATCCTCGGCATATAGGTGGAGTATTCTGAAAGAAATGTAGTCATCCCGCGGGAATGTGCAATAACGTTTAGATTTTAAGTGCGTTTGAATTTCTAAATAGTTTAAAATTAAAAAGGTAGGTTAATAATGAAATCGTTTCGTCAAAATAATATCGTTAAACATTTTCATACGAATTAAAATTGTGCAAACACGAAAATTGTCGGTTGCTTCCTAGTTTATTTACCAACAAGGAATATCTTAAGTGTCCCCGTTCTACTTTGTTGAAAGGCATGTGATGAAGCATTGAACATTGTTAGACGCGTATTTTTTACCAGCGGAAAAACGGTTTTAAGGGGGGAAACCACCCTCCAAAAAAGGTGTGTCGAGGGGTGATTTTGCAGTTTCACCCACAGGCAGTCCACCGATTTGAATGAAAGAAAAATCAAAATTCTTCGAATGTAAAGCGATGAAACCCTCTATCGAACAATAGAAAAAAAACTGAACCAAGGGGTTACGCACCTTTCTTTGAGGGGTGGTTTACCCCCTTAAAACCTTTTTTCCACCGATAAAGAAAAATATGTGTTTAAGAGTTTTCACTGGTTTTTCACATATATAAATTTTGAACAAAATCGAAACCGGACACTAAAGTGATTCTTCTGATGAGCAATTTTAGGTTTTTCTATGAATGAAGTTTGCTGAACGACAAAGCCAAAGCTGCATCTTCCTCATACAGATGGTGCTGAAGTTTGCATCGTTGGAATGCAACGAAAATTCTACTATACAATTGCATTTCTTCATTTTCATTATTATACAAAATTGTTTTCTGCAGATTTCAATTGTATATTTCCAAATTAAAAAAAAGCCCTAAAAATGTTTTAATTATTTAAGTAGCTCAAACCAAATGAGGAAAAATATGAGAAAAAAAATGCATTGCACTCCAACAATGCAAACGAAATAAATTAACGAGGAAGCAATATGCATGTTTCCAACCTTCTTTATTCGCGGGGAAAGTACGCAGTTGCGTCAGTTTTGGTTCCATCAGGTTTTGTATCCTGCCAAATTGGGAATTAAATGTTCGAAAGCATCGCCAATTTTATGCTTGGGTCATCGCCAGGCGACAATAAACCGAATGATACAATCTTGCGAAAGAACACGACGCGGTAAACGTTTTTGCGAATTAATTATTGAAAGTATATCGTATGGAAATCGATGAAAAAAATTGGACAGTTAGTCGTGGAAATTGATTGAGAATAGCTATTTATATACTGATAATAGCCTAGTCGTATCTGAGTGTGTTGCAATTTTTGCAACATACTATCCTCGCTCAGCAGCTCGTGCAGCAACGTCGATCGATTTGCGGCCATGCGCCGATAGACGATACGTTCTAGCTCGATCACTGTGACGAAGTAATTGGGGGAATAACGTCGGTAATCAAGAATAATTTCAAGGATATTTAAAGACGGAGGGAGAGGATCGCGCGGTACAGAGTTCGAACTGAAAGCGAAGTAGGTTATCGTAGGAAAGATATAAGTTCGCAAAATCGACATGAACTTGTTTCGTACTCCGGAGAATATTTTACATCAATTTTCCCTTGGTAATTGGCAAATCGCACTCACTCGACCACGAATGGATGTTGATCACGGAAATAAATTCTTGGCATCGGTAATACTTATGGAGGTGTACAGTGTACACCTCCATTGGCCTTCACTAAAAAGCCTTCACTGGCATCTCAAAAGTCGCAATTTTGGCAATTGGCTGTAAGAAAATTACTCGTGGCATTTGGATCATTTTTGGCAGCTTATTGATACACGCATAAAGAATATTTTTCAAATTAATATTAGGACTTGGAATTAATTCGTAGCGTTTTTTTAATGAAAAAAAATGTATTTTAAATGAAAATTTAAAAAATACATTAATGAAAGTATTGCCCATCGATTTCTACCACTTTTAACCATCTTGCGGGCAGGGTACGAATACCGTATCGGAAGAACGCCTCGTCTTTAGATGCAAGCGACAAATCGACCCATTTTTGACAATCTTCGTAAGAAGTGAACTTCTGCTCAGACAGGCTATGAGCCATCGAACGAAACAAATGCTAATCAGAAGGAGCGATATCTGGAGAATACGGCGGGTAGGGTAGGACTGCCCATTTAAGTGTTTCCAGATATGTTTCTACCGGTTTTGCGACGTGCAGACGAGCATTGTCGTGCAGCAAAATGACTGTATCGTGTCTTTCGGAGTATTCCGGCTGTTTTTCTTTCAATGCACGGCTCAAGCACATCAATTGCAGTCGATAGCGATCCCCAGTTATGGTTTTATTCGGTTTCAGCAGTTCATAATAAATCACACCCCTCTGATCCCACCAAATACAGAGCAGGAGCTCAGACCCATGGATATTTGGCTTTGCTACTGATGTTGATGGTTGGCCGGGCTTAACCCATGTCTTTCTGCGTTTCGGATTGTCATAATGGATCCATTTTTCATCACCAGTGACAATTCGATGCAAAAAACCTTTTCTTTTCTCCCGTTGAAGCAGCAGTTCACATGTCAAAAGACGCCTCTCAATGTCCCTTGGTTTCAATAGATATGGGACCCAATGTCCTTCCTTCTGGATTATGCCCAAAGTTTTAAAACATTTTCCTACCGTTGATAAGTCAACTCCCAATGATGTAGACAATTCTTGAAGTGTTTGAGGTGAGTCTTCATTGAGCAATCCCTTTATAATTCATGAACAAATTTCTTCGTTTCTTTTGAGACCAAAGGCGTGGGCGGTCATAGGAACTCTTGCTTTCCACAAGGTGTTGAAGTTTGCACGATTGGAATGCGACGAAATGTCTTTTTTCATATTTTCTTATGTTTATTGTTAATCGGAATATTTTTTTGTAAATTTTTATTGTAGATGGATGAAAAAGTATATTGTACATGTTTTAGGGGTTTTTGGAGGCAAAATGTATCAAAATAAATTAAGGGAGTTCACAAGTATCCATTCATTGCATTACAACTATGCACACTTCAATGTTATCTTTTATAAATTTTGAGGATATCTTTTTTTATACGTACCTAAATATTGTACCATTTTGTGAACAGCATGAGTTATAATAAAGAGGAAATAATACGCGCTGAGAACTTGCGACGCCGGCGTATCACATTTCGCCACATTTATCATAGACGCGCATTCTGCCACATTTATCAGCAATCGCCTGCGCCATATCTTTCGGAATTTTCCTGTTATTTTTTCGCAGAAGGCAATCGTTTGTGTCCGAATGCATTTTCCAGATCATTTTGCAGCCTGTTTCGGATAGAGTTTTCTGTGCAAGGCAAATGTATAGTCATTTTTCGCGGCAATTTCTTCGTTCTTCCCGTCCGCGGAAAATTCTCTCGTCGTCCAGAGGGAAACGTATTACAATGAAGTAACGCCCCAGAAACTGAACAGTTTGAGTTCGCAACGGGAATTTCCACGACGTTGAAGTTTGCATCCTTGGAATACAACGATATTTTGTCTCTACGTTTAATTTCTTTATTTTATAATTACCCAAATACTTGTGTCACAATTTGAGGTTGGAAATTTCTTTAAAAAATCGTAATAACGTTTGAGAGATTTTCACAGCCTAAATTGGCCAAAAAATTGACTAATTCGAAAGAATCATTTTTCCTTGCGTTCCAACGATGCAAACTTCAACATCATAAATTTCCCTTTCATTCAGCATTTCGAATGAAATCTCCAGTAATCGTCGGCCAACCAAGTTCAAGCAATAGGTTATTTACCCTTTTTGGAAGGTGTCTGAATTTGATATTTTGGTGGTAATAAACTACTAGAATTTTTATTTCTATTTTATGAAATCGACAAGTGCCATAAAAATGATTATTTATATATTATTAGCTATGGGACTACCTAGAAATTTGCTTTCAAATTTTGAAAAAATAGCGCACTTTGAAGGAAATAAATCGATTTTTTGCCAAAAAAAGTAGTAAATTGTTTATAAAAAAAAGTTTACATTTAATCAAAAAACAGCTACGTACTCCCATAGAGAATGTAATTGTGAAGCTGCTATCAAAATTTCAAATCGATGAATGCACAGCCGTTCGAGTAATCCGTCTTCCGAGATTGAAAAAAGTGGTTTCGTGAAAAACGCGTTTACAGTTGTACGAGCAACTCAGCGCGCGCTCTGAGCCGCTGCGGCAAAATCGATAATTGAACCTTTAAATAAAAAAATTCGCTACAGGACCAATGGCATATTGTTTTTGTGACACCAAAGTATTTTTAGGCAAGAAAACGTCTTTCCAAAATCCTAGAGTAGTGTTTCCCTTAACACGACTGAGGGTTAGGTACATGAACTGTAATCTGTCTTAGATCGCCCCCATGTTTAGCGTATATCGATATACATATAGGTGCCAGAGCACCCCAGCGCCATCCTTTCTCGTTCTCGTTTTGGGGACGAGTTGAAAGGCCTCGCTGAGCCTCCCGGTATCTAGGCTCCATGGCCGGCCAATTTTGAATACGTACATTTTGTTGCTTAAAAGTGAGTTACAATCCCTATCGAGGGTGTGTTCCTAAATGTAAGAAACTACTATGAAAACAGCGGGAAAGTTTTGGATTGAAATGCCAATTGATATAAATATGAGGAAAACTTGGTTAAAACTTGCGAGCAGTGATCCAAAGTCATAGTCCAAAAAAAAACTCATTCGTCCTTTTTTTAAGAACAGATAACTATTTGAAAATTTGCAATTAACTATGACAAACGAGAATATATAGTTGTTGACGCTTTCTTTCACAGGTTAGAGAGGAGTAATACGTATACCGCTTTTTTGTTTACTACGTCAATGACGTCACGTCGGAATCCATTATAGCAGCTGTTATGCATGGTCGCTGAACAGATAGAAAGAGTATTTGCAAAAAATGAGTTATAAACTTTATTTTGTGTTTTTATAAATAAAAACCAACATTATTCGATTATTTATTGCGAAAACTACCTTATTTATATATACTTAGTATTTTCCTTACACATGGTAAAATACCTATTGTATAAAAAAAAAATTCAGAAGACCTCCTACTGAACAAATTCACGAGTTATTATCGTGATTTTCACAATTTCCATCGAACTTGATTTATCCTCGATGCAACAAGCCTCTAATGATCAATGTCCCTTCCGCAGCGTTTGAGTTTGCATCGTTGTAGCGCAACGAAAGTTCTTTACAATTTTTGTCACTTCATTTTTATCACAACGTTGATTTTTTTTATACACGAAGATCGTGGATTATCGTAAGAGGACGATTCGAGTGATTTTCGTCACGGGAAAGGGCGAGAAAAACTTGAGCAGCAGAAGAAAACCTAAACTTTCGTTGCATTCAAACGATACAAACTTGAACGTAGTCACCTTCTCTCGACCACCACTCGAGCTTTTCCACTTCGACGAAAAGTCCAATGCAGTCTCCGAGATTGAGCGACGTAATTTGTTTCTCATTACAGCTGAAGCCAATGGATCGCGCTCGATGACTTGTGGCCTGTGGGTCCTGACGGGATTTCTCGTGTTCATTATAGCCGAGAAAATGTTTATCGGCGCGGGCGAGGGCGACGAGGACGAGGATCACGAGGTCTCGAATCCGAGCCAGAACGTGACGGAGAAGACTCACGAGTACCTGAACAACAACGTTCACAAGGAAGTGGACAACAACAATTGTATGACGTTGAACGGCATCGACAAAACGCGCGCGACGAGGACGAAAAACGGCTACGCAACGATTACAACCACCGCAACGATATCGCGAAAAAACGGTTTCACTCAAAAGTCATCGTGCACGCACAACGGTGAAAGCTTGGTCGTGAAAAATGGCGTCAACGAGTTGTCCTACGTTCCTCATCGAACCATCCAAGTCACCAAAGTAGAGTCGAGCTTCGACAGACCGAAAGCTGGGAGTGCAAATCAAGCGACGAAAAATAAGACGAATGGAGGAAAAACTGGCTCCGACGCTAGCTCAAATGTCAAACCAAAGGGAAAACACATAACCGGCTATCTCAATCTACTGGCAAACTGCATAGACAACTTCACGCACGGCCTCGCAGTAGGTGGCTCGTTCCTCGTGTCATTCAGACTCGGGGCATTGACGACGTTCGCCATACTCATACACGAGATCCCTCACGAGGTCGGGGATTTCGCTATTTTGCTGAAAAGCGGCTTCAGCAGATGGGACGCCGCGCGGGCACAGTTGCTCACCGCCAGCGGCGGCATATTCGGTGCTCTTGTAGCTGTTTTGTGCTCTGGTAGCGGAATCGGTGAGTCGATTTAATCAAACACTTGAGCATTGCAAGCAGCCACTTTTTACCATTCAACGCCTCCCAAAGCCCACGCTCTTTTTTCCAATTGAGGGGGCAGATACTTTTACGGGAGGAAAAACTGCTGGTTTTTAGAATTTTTTAAATTAGGACGTTGAATAAGTTTTCGCTGTTTTCCAACAGATGGCGCTATCAGACCTGCGTGCGTGTAGTTTAACGTAGTCCCATCGACAGGCTTCAATTCATAGGATTTTTATTATTTATTTTGGACTTCACTAAATATAGTGATAATCGTCTCCGTAAAATTTCAGGGTCGGTTATCGACCTTATTACAGAGAAAAAAATATATATAAATGGCGTACTTTTGTGAACGGATCCCGAGACGACCGAGCTTTTATTTCACTGTTAACGACTTTTTTCTTCTGCCCCTTTCCTTCAAAACGAATTCTGTTTGTCATTTTTATTTTTTCCGATAATATAACCAACTAGCTTGATCCACATTGAGCTGACAGAAAAGTCTGCGCATCGCGGAAATTTTCCGTGATGCTCAGATTTTTCTGTCAGCGCCGCGACAACTCGTTACAGTGTTGCCATGATCGTTCATCCGCCGAAATCTATAGTCGGGTTACTAGCTTGGTATAGCATTTCCCACGCTGTAGAGTACAGTCGGAAGGAAAAGTTTTATTACGGAACTATAGATTTATGTATATGCTCTACTGCATGTAGCGTGTGATATTTTTGTTTCCGACGACCGCGCTAGGTCTACCTCAAATGTGAACATTCATTAAACAGTTCACAAATGGGACATTTCAGTTATGAGAAATGATTTTTTTTTGCATATGTTAAAAATATAAATTGTACGGGTCTCAAGTATGATCAGTGGGATGACTAGTGTGAAGCGATAGGACTACCTTAAGGGGGCTGCTCAGGATCTTTGCGGAGCATACGCGCTCACGATGTGGTATCTTAAGCTCAGTGATACCAGTTACTGAGAACTAAATTGCGCGTTTGCCTCATTTCAACTTGGTTATTAACGTCTTCGCGATGTAAACGGACAAAAAAGATTAATAACATTGCTAAATAGTCAGTTATATGCATTCGACATATTTTTTAGCTGAAATTTATTGATTTTACGTAACCGAAAATTTGATTATTCGGGATTGGCAGCCGTTACAGGCGCCTGCGTTTTAGCATAATGCGTTTCCCTCTTGTCGCCTGACCCGCAAAGATCCTGAGCAGCCTCCTCAAGGCGGGATATATACATTTACAACGATCCAAAAATCGATTTCATTTTTCTTTGTTCTTTACACGATATATCTATATTCTAGCTATTACTATACTATACGCTATTCCTCCCCGCTCTGATTCGGAGCGAGCGTAAACTTCGAACCCATTTTTTCTCATAACTGCATTTTCGAAATTGGCGTGCAGGATTACTCAAAAACTATTAAGGCGATTGAGTTTAAATTTGGCCGAAATATTGATAATATTGCTCCCTTTTAGTTGACGGGAATTGTTTTCGAGAAATTATTTTGAAAGCTACTTTTTTAATGAAAATTTTGCAGAAATTATGCGTGAAAGGTTGATTTTTTTTGGAAATACGTGACATTCTCTTAAATGTTGATTTTCTTCGTTTTGATTACCGTCAAATAGAAACTATAACTGTTCTTACCGATTTTTTTTCAATTTCTTTCCGTATCAACGTCTACGGGAAGCTAGGCTGCACGCCGATTCGCACCTCCCGCGGAAACCTTGCTGTAACACTCTACCACAGATCCGCCACTTTGATGATAAATGAATTTAAAACAATTGCTTTGTTACACTTAAGCATACTATTGAAGTATGCCTACAGTTTGATAAATGTAGAATCATTATTTTGTTCATTTTGAAACTCTCTCAAAATTGCTTTATTTTTACCCGTCTAAATGTATATCCCGCCTTAAAAAAATTGTGATTTTGATGTAGTGAATTGGAGGCATTACTTCATAGAGACTCGTGTCAAACGCTAGCTGAACTTGCAGAATCATTAGAAGTTGATCACACAACAGGTTCGAAACGTTTTAAAGCTTTGAGAATGATTTTTAAAAATAAAGCATTAATGTTCATGAAAGAACGCATTCACCACCCGAATAAAAGGTAAGATTTCTACACCATTTTTGAGGCTCAAGGTATATTTTATAACTACTTTTGGCTAATAAATGGTATTTTCTATATTGATCTTCAAAAAAGGTGGCAGTATGGCACAGCCTTCTAATGGGTTGCGGCGAATGTTTTCAGACAGCGTGACACCTGGCGTCGGCGGGATTAATGTGAAAATAAAACGAAACGAAGATTTTTCTTTCATTAACGCTCATACGCAGAATATGAACCAAGAAGAAGTGAGAAATGTCGGTAAATATTCGAAAGTGGGGCTCCTGCTAGAATCAGGGTAATTTTGTTCAAGGGTTCACCCCAAACAACCCCAAACGACGCTAAACAACCTCAAAGAACCCCAAACAACCTTAAACAACCCCAAACAAACCTAAACAAAAATTAACATGATTCCAGCAGGAGCCCCACTTCCGAATATTTACCGAAATGTCGACAATCTGCAAAATAGTACGCTTTGAAATAAACAATTGAAATATCCTTAAAAATTGCTACATTTTGCAGTAAAAATACGGTTTTTTAATGTTCAAAAACATTTAGCGTCATGTTTTAGGCAATAAGGCTAGAAAGATTTATATCAAATTTCATCAGAATCGGTCAATTAGTTTTTTAGCTATACGTCACGCCTGTTTTGAAAATGCAGTTTAGAAGACCCTGCTATACCTCCGCCATTTATATAGATTAATGTTTTCAAAAAAATACCATGGAACAGCCAAAAGTAGTGATAACGTACGCTAAGTCTCAAGAATGTTGAAGAAATCTTTCCTAAACCCAGGCCCGTCACACTTCGAAAAAATTACCTAAAAGTCATTGTGGGTGAAATTTACCCCAATCACTTTGCAATGTGATAAATTATTGAAAAAAAAAAAAAATACTGCAATGTACTTTCAACTCTTTTCTACACGACCATACCGATTATTTTCAAAAAATGTGATTTTAAGTATGCAAAAAATACGTTGTATTTTCCCGAATTTTCTGGAAGGTATTCGAGGTCAAAAAACGACTGGGGTATTTTTCACCCGGTGTGACCATTAAGGGTTGAAAAAAACCATGAAAATCAGCAAATTTTTTCCTCGCCTAAGGGTACCTTAATTTCAATCCCCCCCCCCCCTAACTTCATCAGCCTGATGTGGATAATTGTGCCCGATATTTTTTTTAACAAGAATATATCGCCGCGCTTACTCGTAATATCAAAAGAAAAGGACCAGCGTGAGCATCTGACGGAGATGGTAAATGACATTGATGTTCGCATCAATGTCATTTCACATCATCAATTTCAAAGGTTTTAGACCCCTAATTTCACTTTTTCTGAGCCTGGGGTAACTAGTTACCCCGTGTTGCCGCAAGGGTTAATACTTATACTTTTTTCAGTGAATTGTGCTTAAAAAAGTCTCTTTATCATTATTTGGAACACTTATTCCGAGATTTACAATATAAATATGCCGCAAAGAATTTTGCATAATAATAAATGTAAGGAAATTAAGATATATCAAAAAGAACTTTCGCTGCATTCAAACGATGCAAACTTCAACACCATTTTGCTATCGGCGATGTGTGAAAAGTAGCCAACCTTGATATTAAATATCTCGAGTCGGAAAGCGTAAAGCTCCTTGAAAGTTTACTAACGGCCAGATACTGTTATCCTCATCAACTAGATGAGAT
The DNA here is from genome assembly GCA_951751655.1 of Ophion costatus. Classification (NCBI taxonomy): domain Eukaryota; kingdom Metazoa; phylum Arthropoda; class Insecta; order Hymenoptera; family Ichneumonidae; genus Ophion; species Ophion costatus. The sequence continues at coordinate 27,592,242 of OX632356.1, forward strand.
ATTTTAATAAGTTCTGTCAAAAAGGGGTCACCACTGCCTTCATATTAAATGTAAGCACTTTGAATTATTTTTCCTCGCGGTCTGAACGGGAAGATGGCTTTTGGAGCACGTAGTTGTAATTTAACTCGCGCAAAGTAGATACTTTCAGGTACCTCATTATTCACGATTGCTAAAAGGTTCCCCTTGAGCGAGCCGTCGTTTTCAGTCGTGGCTCCCTAATGATGGAATCTCTGCGAGCATAATCAAATACTTGATAAGAACGCAATACATAAGTTTCTAATACAGTTGAACATCGATATAAGGCACCTTCATATAACGAAATTCTCGATATAACGAAAATTTGTTCATTCCTTGCCGATAGACAACCGAAACCTTGATACAACGACATAATAATATAATTGCTAACATAATTGCTAATTACTTGTAAAAATTGCTCTATTTTAAACTTTTCTATATTTAAAAAATATCCATATATTTATAGTACTAATATATTTTTTTCAATGAACATTTTAAGGAACATGAACCTGATATAAAGAAACCTCAATATAACGAAAACTCGATATAACGAACTTCCCTAGAGATTCGTTATATCGAGGTTCGACTCTACGACCCTACGCAAGTTTTAATTTTAATTTCTAATTATAACACATCCTTCTCGATGCTTCGCAACATTCCAAGCCTATTTCCATTGGAATCTCGCGGGACAAATTCACACGAGAAATTCTTTCCTTTCCGTTTACTAATTTTATCATCCGAAATCATAGTTTGCAGATTTACGTTGTAGATCGCTAAATGAGAATCCTCAAAAATGTTCGTGTGACTTTCGTAGCTCAAATACACCAACGGAAATTTGGGAAGAAAACACTTTCGTTGTGCTCCAACGATGCAACCTGCAACGTCATTTAATCACGTCAGAAGCCAGCAGTTTTTCTTTGAACACTGTTATAAAAAAAGTAAATAGGAAGTTTGAAAAAAGTTAAGGGGTTAGGCTACTGTGACAACCCGAAAGTCAGGATTGTTTGAAAAAATTAATTTTGAGAGAATAAATAAGATGCTTGAAGAATCGTTTGAGCATTTATTTGTATGTACATTAAGAAAGTCGTGTATCAAATTTCAATAAAAATATTAATAATTAAAGTTATAATCAATCTCGTGAAGGACCTCCGAACGTGCGGTGCTCAACTTGATTTTCACCACCCCGTTGATCTAAAAAAGACAGGCCTCTTTTTCTTAAAAAAGATGGCATCGGTTCAAACTTGACCAAGGTTTTTTTGGTTGTCGTCGTTCAATCAAAAGAAAATTGTATTCTTTTTCGAGTAAAAATAACATTATTGTTAATAACAAATGAAAAAATAAATATTAAGAAGGAAAACGTCGGTCAAGAGTAAACCACGATTACACTAAATAAATGTTCCAAATTCAGTCAATCCGTTCATTAGATGTCAACAAACCACTTATACCGTTTTGCAAAACACAGTTTCGTGAAAAACGCATTGAAAATTCGACTAACAGTGCTATCGTTGGAATGAGTTTACCTTCAATGTGCTATTCGCGATCCCCAAAAGTCTTAGCGCATCTCGCGGCCGAAGGCAGAAGCTCTACGAGCATAATAACTCTGCCGCCCTCCCCCCATCGCCGCAGTTGTATAGTTCTTACAAATTATCCTGTGTCCGTCTTTAAGGAAGTTCATCTGATGATCGAATTAACAAACAGATATTGATTTTAAAAATATAAGTTCATTTATGAATATCTAAAAAGTCACCTGTTCAAATTTCAAACTCTTCGGATACCTTGTTTGTGAGCAATTAATAACTAACAAAATTTCTAAATTACCATGGTCTCTCACGGAATGTCGTGTTTTTCCCGTCTATAAACGTGAAATTTGCAAGCATTGACAAACAGTTTCGAAAGAAACTTTTATAATGGATAAAAAAATATCTAAAGAACGTTTGGACAGCTTTCTAAAATCCATCAGATACATGTGAACTTCAGAATAAATTAATTTGTCTAGGAAAATGCTGATTTTTTGGAGGTTAACCTCCATATTACTCCAGTTGCATATTATGATGGCAACGTCGCAACCGCGCGCTTTTTAAAATCAACACTAATACTTTCCGAACAACGCAATGTTCACTACACTTCTACAGCAAATCATACAGAACTGACTGGAAATGTAATGACTAAATCGGCTTAAAGAATAAAATCAAATAGATTAATCGCAAATAAAATCATTATAGTTATAAAAAAAGGATACGAAATAATACCACATAAAAAATTGATTCCGAAATTGGTTGAGAAAAAATTTGATTTTCGACAATTGATTTTGTTTGCCTTGCCAAAAAAACGCTTTCTTTTTTGAATTTTCTTCCATGGTCGAAAAAGAGATCGACGATGAACCATGGACGCGAGTGAAAAATTTCTAGCACATGGCGGCTGTACAGGATACGCGGTCACGCTTGGTTGCAACGTTGCCAAACTTATTGAACGGACTACGCTAGTCGTAATAATTTTTCTTTTGACTAACTCGGTACCAGATGAACTTCCTTAAACTACAAGCAACCTCTTTCACTAACCGCTCGTCTCATCTGCGCCCCCTGTACATGTCATCGCCCCCCCACCCCACTTCGAAAAGCAATGCCCTAAATCGAGAAACATGCCAAATTGCTTTTTTCTCCAGCGTGTATTCTATAACGATATTCTTTGACATTGCAGAATCGAGGACAAGCTGGATTTTGCCGTTTACCGCTGGCGGTTTTTTGCACATCGGTATGGTGACCGTTTTGCCCGAATTGCTCAAGGAAACGAATCCGAAGGAATCGATGAAACAACTCGGCGCTCTACTCAGCGGTATAACAGTAATGGCGATACTGACGATTCTTTGCGAATAAAAGATGACCAAAGTCCGCTTCTCTCTCTACAGGGTAGAGCACAGAGTCGTTGATGAGGGGGGGGGGGGGGGGGGGGGAACAATGACTCATAAGTAGCGAAACTTTATATCGCGAAAAACGGGAGAGCGAAGGGGAGGAGGGTAGAAGAGATTGACCAAATTACTCGTTTATTTGGAAAAACATTTCCCAAGTTAATTATATGCGATTTAAATACGGGCTGAACGTTATCGATTGACTGCTCGGTTGCGATGTTTTTCTTTTCTTCGTACACACACACACACACACACACACACACACACACACACGCGCGCGCGCGCACACGCACACACACGCACACACACACACACACACACACACACACACACACACACACACACCATCAGAGATTCGTTTAAATTTGAGGGCACATATATATATATTTTTCCATTACGCGAAATGTACTGAGATTTTCTTGCCCCGACGTTGGTGTGTGTGTGTGTGGGTGTGTGTGTAACTAGAGCTGGCCCGCCGTCCTCCCCCGCTGTGTACATAAATCGAGACGCTTCGAAGTAGCAAAAGAAAATGAGAGCGAAAGAAAGAAAATTGATGAACGGAGAGCGTTCTTTTCTATTACGCGATTATTCCTCGTTCCGTGATAATTATTTTTTCATACGATCCGGAAATCCTGTTACGAGTCTTTAAGAATGTAGTTTATGTGTGATGTGGTATGCGCCTGTTATTATTCATTATTGTCGTTTGCTCGTGCGAAATGGTACACGGTGAATTATCCTCTGGTTTTACCAGAGACTTTTCTTCCTTGCGGACGGTACCAAAGGTACCGTATATTCGGAAATCAGACAAGCAATTGAGCGTAGAGTGAGACAGTATTATTACACGATATCGACATAGAGTGTCATGCGTAATAATCGATTCGGCAAACTTTAAATTTGTCCGCGTTGGAGGAATTAATAAGGAACGGGTTGAAAATGAGAAATCGCCAAATTGGTCACTCAAGAGACACCGCCTCATCTTGCAACGACGAACTAGTTGTGCGAGCGAAATTAATTCTCACGGATATTTCGAGGCCAAGCACCTGGATAACATGGACTGAATATACCGCGTATCAAATGTATCGTGCATGGAGGGAGAGTATGGTTTTCTTTTTTGTTACATTAGTAAGTAAAATTTGGGGCAGGTCCTGACTGCATGATAAGGCAATTGTATAACGGACATATATATATACACATATATTTACACAGGTATACTTTTTCCTATTGAAGGACTATTGAATTACGAACGCGAACGTGTCCGGGGAAATGTTGGATTTCCATTCCAGGAGTGCCATATTGCGAAACGCGTGTGTAAATAATCTAGAATGCATAAGTTTTCGCGGAAAGCGCGTTTATTTGTTAAGCCGTTATAATATTTTTCGCACACATTTCGTATCGAGACTAGAACAAAGCGAATTGTAACGACGACTTTGTAAATAAAGTGATGACGTGACTTATCAAGTACTCTCTTGCTTTTATTCGAAATGTATTTCGTTACACTCGGCGAAATGCTTGGATGCGTCGGCCCACCTTGTCGAACTGTCTATAAACTTCTCAGGCGTAACGCGCGATTCATACACATATGGGATCGTCACAGTGTAACATTTTCAAAATATCGATTTTTTTTTTGCATTATCCGTAAGTATAGACGGTTATAAACACGAAATGTCGTTTTTCAAAGCGGTGTACACGTTCAAAGGAAAAGTTTTCGAGCTATCCGTCTCGAATTTTGACACAACATTCTTCACGCCATCTTGCTATGAGGCTTTTTTTAAATCTTCGTGCTTTTTTTTAGGAAAAACTGTCAAAAAATAGGCTAATTCGATACATGTTTTTTTCAAACCGCCGACATTTTGTCAATTTTTATTTTGAAAAAACCTCCATAGCGGCTTTCATACTGATTGACACGACGAGGCATCCCATTTCTGGTGCCTTCTACGGAGCATGTTGAGTATGTATAGGGTGAATCTCTTCATTTTTTAATAAGAGAACTCGTGTGTATTAAAGTCAATTTTCAAAAACCGAAAGTCGGGAAAAACTTCTTTAAACGTAAAAAACATGTTAAACATGTGCAAAAATGACTTTTTTCAAACGAAAAATCTCATTTTTTTTCTTCTGATCAACCGATTGATAAAAATCAAACGAAGTTTTGAAATAGATACAATATACTAGGTGCGCAACTAAGTTCCCGGGTTTCACACATGGATGACGCTAGCAACACATGTAGTCGGCATACAGGTCTGAAATTGGGTGTCTTTATAGCTTGGACATCTGTTAAGGGCGGGGTAAAGTATTAAAATTGTTTTTTTTCATTAAACATTTTTTTTTAAATGAATGCATAATACATCAAGAATATTGTGTTAAAATTTCAAGTCGATCGGAGTAAAATTGACGAAGTTATGAGTATTTGAGCGTCTATTGCTCCATGCCGGGTTTTATACCTGGGCGGCAGCTGCGCGGCGCGCTATTGTATTTTTCGACCCCGAATAAATTTCTTGATAAACGGGCCTGTTCCGGTCCTGTTATGTATATTCGAGGCATGGTGTATATACATACACATACATACACATTAGTCTGTACATCAGTTGACCGCTGTATGCCGTGCTGAGCAGTAGCAAGTCACACTAACAGTTTGAGTCCGTTTTCGTTCGTGTTCGTACCTCGAAAAATGCCTCGAAAAATAAGCAGACAAGATCGTGAGAACGGTATTGGGCAATTGTGCCGACCGAAAAAAAAGTGCCTCCTCAAAAGCGTAAAAACGACGAACCGTTAGCTAATAGCGCGTCAGCGAAAAAAATTAAAAATAATCCCGCTGGGGTGGTAGAAGATATCCAAAAACATTTTCGAATGATAGATTTCGTTCTTGTTTTTTCGACTATTGCTACTGTAGTCAAATGTGTGAAGTGTGATGGAAAAGTTACATTCCAAACATGCAAAAAAGAAGGTGTTGGTTTCAAGATCAAGGTTACATGTGAAAAGTGTAAACAGCCTCACTACATTCCATCAAGTGAAAGAGTAGACAGTGGTGTATACGATGTCAATTATCGATTTGCTTTCGTAATGCGAGTGTTAGGCTTAGGTTTAGCCGGATGCAATAAGTTCTGCGGACTAATGGATTTGGCGAGTGCTTTCTTCTCGAAACCAGCCTACAATTTATATATGAAAAAACATTGTGAAGCGATACAAAATGTGGCCAAGAAGTTCTTCGCATCGGCTGCACAAGAAGAGAAAAAAGCAATGTCTGAAGCAAATAATATAGAAGAAACGTCAGAATTGACTGTATCAGGCGACGGCACTTGGAAAAAAGAGGATTCTCTTCGTTATTTGGCGTTGCTTCTCTAATTGGATATTGTACTGGAAAGGTACTTGACATTTTTGTAAAAAGCAGTTACTGCCACGGTTGTAAGACTTGGAAAAACAAATTGTCTTCTGCCGAATACGAAGCGTGGTACGAAGAGCATGTGGATAGCGGTGATTGCAAAGCCAACCATGAAGGACCCTCTGAAAACATGGAGGTATCAGCAATTATAGAAATGTTCGAACGATCGGTGGAAAATCTTGGGGTGAAATATCGTAACAACATCGGAGACGGTGACTCAAAGACGTACAGCGGCGTTGTCAATGCAAAACCTTATGGTGAAGATTTTGTGATAAACAAAAAATAATGCATAGGGCATGTCCAAAAGAGAATGGGAACACGTCTGCGTGGACCAGTAAAAACAAGCGTAGTTGGCACATAAACCAAGGCCGGAAAGATCGTAAAAAGAAAAAGCCTTTCTGGCAAAGGAAAGCTCACTGCTAAAATGATTGATAAAGTGACTGTTTACTATGGACTAGCTATTCGACGTAATTATGATTGAGTTGAGAAGATGAAAAATGCCATATGGGCAACTTATCATCATTACAGTTCAACCGACGAGAACCCACAGCACGAGAAATGCCCAAGCGGCGTAGACTCCTGGTGCGAATGGCAGCAAGCTGCAGCTGCAGATGCTCTAGAATCATTCAAACACAGCTACACAGCCCTTCCTACTGACGTTCTGGAAGCCATTGAGCCCATTTATAGTGACTTGAGCAGCGACGCACTTTTGCAGCGATGTCTTGGAGGTTTCACGCAAAATAATAATGAGAGTCTCAATCACCTTATTTGGAAAATCTCCCCAAAGTCAGTCAGTGGCACCTCTACAATTGTGGAAATTGCAGCTTATGTAGCTGCATGTACTTACAATGAAGGTTCTTTCGCTTTGTTGGCCTTTATGGAAGAGATGCAAATCAGTACAGGGCCAAGTTCTCACGAATGGGCCCGACAAGTTGACGATTTGCGAATTAGTAGAGCAGAGGAGCAAGCGGCGCACGACAGTAAAGAAGAAAGAGTTTTGCGTAGACAAACGCAAAAAGATGCTCTCGATCATCTTGATGGAAGCCTTTTGCTCTACGGACCTGGCATCGACGACTTTGAGTGAGTATAAGAAAATTATCGAGTTTTATTTTGAATTTCTAAAAATTCAAAGATAATTGAAAAATCTGAAAAAATTCATACGTATTCAGAAAAATGAACGAATCACGAAAAAAAATTGTGTTGCGGGGAAATTTGTTGACTAATTTTTTTTTTCATCATTTTGTTAATAATATTTTGGAATTATTATTATGCAAAATTAATCTTTTGAGTACCTTTAATATGCATGAATTTTCTCAGATTTTTATGCAATCGAGAAGTGTTCTCAAACTTATGTGCAATGAGCGCTAAGCGACCAAACTCTTCTGCGTTTTTCAAACCGTTTTTCTGAGACTTGTCATATTTGAAGTCCGTGTGCACGATAACTCAAAATATACTGGACCAATCGCTTTGAAATTTTGCACAGTACTTCTTCACATAATTCACCAGGTATTGTCGAGAGCTTTTTTGTTTTTTTAAAATAATTAATAATTTTTCAACAACAAGTTAGCCGATTTTTTTTAGCGACAATCGGGTTTTTGGCTCCCAAGTGCTACGAAAAAGTGAAAAATCGAGAAAAAAAAAACCTCCCGTCATTACCTCGAGAAACATCTCCTTTAACAAATGCATTTTGTTTTTTTTGTTTCAGATGATTCTGTTGCGAGTTATGGTGCACACCGCAAACCAACTTTTTTTCGAGGCGCCTCCGGGGTTTAATTTTCACTCGCTCAATTTTGAATATCTTGCAATGCAAATTTAGGAGAATGTTGTTTAAATGTTACATTATATTATATGTAAATTTGTCAATAAACGAACACTATTCGTTGCGCCAATAAAAAACCTTAAAAACATGCCTTTTTTCGCCGAATTAACTTTACCCCGCCCTTAAGAATACCCAGTTGTAATATAAACAAATATCGCAACACAACGACCTTTTTTCTAACCTCGAACATGTCAAAGTTTGTGCCAAATAAACAGCACTTGCGGGAAGCGGGAAGCCACTTCCGAAATTGTACTTTTGCGGCAGAACAGAAAGAGTTTCCTGCATCGAATTGTTATTGACGATGAAAAATGGATATATTTCGAGAATCCCAAACGCAGAAAATCGTGGCTTTCACTTGGCGAAGCGTTAACATCAACGACACGGCCAAATCGCTTCGGAAAAAAGACAATGCTCTGCGTTTGGTGGGATCCGAAAGGAATCGTGTACTATGAGCTGCTGGAACCGCGCGAAACTCTCAATGGGCATCGCTACCGACAACAACTAATCAATTTGAACTACGCATTGCTCGAAAACGGGCCAGAATGGGACACGAGACATGAACGTGTGATATTGCAGCACGACAACGCTCCGTGCCATCGCAGTTCCATCGTCCAGGACACCATAAAAACACTGAAATGGCATCCGCTACCGCACCCGCCGTATTCGCCAGACCTAGCTCCTTCAGACTATCACTTGTTCCGGTCGATGGCGCATGGCTTGGGTGGGCTACACTTGGCCAATTACGATGCAGTAGAAAATTGGTTGGACGAATGGTTTCAGTCCAAAGACGCGTCTTTTTATCATCGCGGTATTTATGTATTGCCAGAGAGATGGCAAAAATGTGTGAATAGCGAGGGACAATACTTCGAACGAACCATTTTTTGTATTTGTCTTGAAATTTTCGATTTTTTATTGGTCAGAAAACCCTTAAACTTAGTTGCGCACCTAATACTATCAGAAAAAAGGCGCTAGAAGTAAAACAACTCCATACTATATTTGAAGAGAGCTCGGATAGCCAACAATGGCCTATTTGATAAGAGAAAGAGTGTTTGGATACATAAAAGAGGTACTCAGGATGGAAGATTCAAGATGGCCCAAAATCTGTTTGATGGAGGAGGTAAAGGCAATGGGTAATGGAGTGCCGTCAAAGTGGGGAAAAAACCTTGAGAAAGTGTTAAAGGATATGGAGATAGAAGACGTAGTGAAAATGATAAGAGAAAGAAGGGAAATGGCTAGAATAGATGAAAAGATGAAAAAAGGTTTGGAATGCCTAAAAAGGAATATTTTAGTCGAGGAGGAGGAGAGAATAAGAAAATCGTCATATAATAGCAACTATAAATATATAGTGGAAAATGAGTTAAGACCATGGAAGTACTGGGCGGAAGAGGAGGTGAAGGGTAGGGATAAAGAAATGTGGGCAAGACTAAGATGCGGAAATATAGGGAGAGCGGGAAAGAAGGGGGAAAAGGACTGGAGATGTAGAATTTGCAAGAAAGAAAATTAAACAATAGAGCACCGGCTAATAGGTAAAAAAGGATGGAAACTTGTAACGACGAAAGCGAGAAAGGAAGCTGAGGAGTGGGTGCAAGGAGTGGATAAGGTGGCGATAAAGGGGGAAATTGTAAATATGTTAAGTGGAAAGATGAATATAGGGATATGCCAGTATTTCAGAGAAATAGAGGATGTATGTGAAAAAACGCGGACGGAGGAAAAGGGAGTCGAATGCGATGGAGATGAGGAGTAAATTGAAAAAAAGAGAGCAAAAGTACGAGGGAAAGGAGTATGAGGGGTAGAATATAAAATTAAGGTAGTTGTAAGAAAAACGTATATAAACAACGCGGAGACTTTTTGTAAAAAACTTGTAAAGCAAGTTGTGCAAATGAAACTCGATTATTATTATTATACTATCAAAAAAAAATATCAGCAATTTCTGGAGATTCGGAAGCGGGTAAAGTTAAGGATAATTCAGTAAAATAATTTTTTCGCAAGTAATATCGATAAAGATTTATTCGTATTCGTTCGAACTCGAAAAAGCCGTTTACTATTACAGGAGCGTGCTTTGAAAGGGGCGTGGGGTCCATATGACCCCCGCAGGCTCCTTCTCGAGTTAATAATCTTTTTAAAAATTTGGTTTCGAATAATATTTCCTTTTTGAAGACATTTTCAACCGTTAAAAAATGTAAAAATAAAAATGTAACGTTTAAAAAATGTAAAAATAAAAATTTAACGGTTAAAACATTATTTTCCGTTCTACATCAGCGCTTTGATTTGGCATTAAAAAATCAGACTGATAAGCGTATTCAAATCATCGAGAAAAAAAATCGCAAAATCAGCTATTTTTCGACCCGCTGCACTGTGATCCCTTGACATATCAAATCATTCGTTCATTGTTCATATATATATATATATATATCTACATTCATATATCTTTGTTTTTCGTTAAATATAATACACTGTACACATAAAAAAAGCACCCAAATCCGACTTATCTAAGATGATTTCATGTACAGCTTATTGGTGGTGGCACTGCAGTCGGGCCTCGTTCCGAAAAAAATTGGTGTCTCATTAGTTGGAGGCAATTATCGAATCATTTGCATTTGGAAAAAGGGCGATCTCGTATAGAAAGTGAGAAAAGTTACGGCGGTTTTTCAAAATTGGTATTGCGCATTCTTCTCAAGGTCCGAAACCCGTGGATGATAGTGCGGGTTTGCTGTAACATTTCTTGGTAAATATTTTGGTTACGGGCTTTTCCGATAGAGTTTTTCGTGGCCATCTTTCGAAAAAACTCGCTCGAACAATCTTCATGGAAGATGGCACATCCGTTGAGACGTCTTCAGACGGGACAACACTGACAGGTAAAAAATCGATTTTTTCACTCAAAGTACACATATTCAATGTGTAAAAAAATTCAAGTTAAAATAGTGAAAATCGACCAGGTTACAAACGATTCAGTGAGAGCAGCTAGGGCAACGATTTACGTATACTAAAACTTGCAGTCGCGTTTTCTCGACGCGGCCGAAATCGTAGCTATTAGGTGTTGGAATTAATTCGTAGCGTTTTACAAGAGATGGCGTAGGTAGTACAGTATTTCGTTGTTACCGACAGTAATGTATTCATCGTGAAACAGCTATCATTGAATGTCATTTGCTGTACATAACCTCTTTTTGAATCGAAAATAACAACACTTTATAATTTATTGAATATGTCAACATTTGTGCCGAATAAAATGTTTTTGCGGGGAGTTTCACTTCATTACTTTAATATGAACAAAAGTGCTGCTGAAGCTCATCATACTTTAGTGGAAGTGTATGGTGAATATGCTGTAGCTGAGCAAACGTGTCGGAAGTAGTTTGCACGTTTTAAAGCTGGTGATTTCGACTTGGATAACAAGGAGCGAAAAAAATCCAGCCGAAAAAATTTGAAGATAATGAGTTGGAGGCATTGCTCAATGAAGACTCATCTCAAACGCTTCAAGAATTGTCTACATCATTGGGAGTTGACTTATCAACCGTAGGAAAACGTCTTAAAACTTTAGGCATAATCCAGAAGGACATTGGGTCCCATATGAATGGAAACCAAGGAACATCGAGAGGCGTCTTTTGACATTAGTCCAGTCATTACGTACATTCAAAAAAGAAAATGAATTTGCGCTTCTAATTTTTTAATATGTTGTAGGGGATACCTAGAAAAGCTTAACTTGAGATTGTCGACCAAGCTTTCCTAGGAGCTTTCGCCGCCATGTTGAAAAAAGGGGTAAAATTTGTTTCTCGGCAATAACTCGGCTATCCGATGAGATTTCGAAAATTTTTGTAGGACACTTTTTGTAGCTTTCTTTGTGCTCTACAATAACGCCTGAATCATTTTTAGCGTTTCATGCATCGTTATCGAGATATCGATCGATAAAGTCAAAAATTTAGGACATAATTTTTGTTTTTTGCTTTTTTTTTCTTTGGGTCTTAATAAATATGAAAAATTGTGGAATTCAAACTTGTAGAGCATATTCAGACCTACAATTTCCTTCTTGGATTTTTTTATGTTGGACAAAAATTACGATCTCCAGCGCGCCGCAAAGTCGGTGAATCCACACTCAGCGTCGAGCGAGCTGCTCGCTCGGTTGTGTCTGGATGTCGAATCGAATGGGAAATTGTTCAGGAAATTGATGGGATAAAAAATAAGTACATAGAGCAACAAATTAAGGATCACACAATAGTAATTTATTAAACAAATAATTTGTTTGTGCAGTAAAAAATATTATTTTTTTACAATACAAAATAAACAAAACAAAATAAACGGAAAGAAAAATATTTTTTTCTGCACTCGAGACACGAACGATGGACTTTTTTCATGTCTTTTTTCGCTTGGATGGTCCAGGCTGAAGATCTTCGTCCTCCGTAAACTCTTCGAGTTGTTGTGTCTGTTGAAACGTTGGAAATGATGCTGATTCGATGAGAGCATCGTCATCATCATCGTTACAGACATCGTCGTCGTCGTCGTCAAGCAAAATGTCGACTCTGGCGACGTTACTGCATGTTTGCCCACTGCAGTGCATGCAAATAACGGAGCAACTGATTCCCGCTTTTCTGCACCCACAGGCGGCCTCACAATTTCCTTTACACTTACAGGAAATGAGCTTTAATAGTTCAGGCGGAGCGGGTTCGGCGGTGCTGGTGATTGGTTCGAGCCCTCGATTGGTCTGTCGCCAACCCCATCCTTGTGGATCCTTGAAAAATCCGAGCCAGGTTTGAACTTGGAGATACGTCCGGAAAATGTGTTGACGCACAGCGCTTTTGGTTGGCGGGAGTAGTGAGAGGTGATTCACTTTATTCGCTGTCATTGATTTTGCGAAGCGATGGAATCGCAAAATATTTATGGACTTCTCGTGCTTATCACCACCATATAGGGCGATAAGGAATTGCTCTCCCGCGCAAGTGAGAACCTCCGGATCGACCTTTTCTTGTTTGAATAATTCCACCGATGACCGTAGCTCTGGATTTTTCTCGAGAGTGTTAATGAACTTCGACTTGCCGATGTTATAGAAAGATGATGTCGTGTCGCAACCGCTAAAAGCGTGAATGAAAAGAATGTGCTCCAGAACTGACTTGTGTTTGAAACTGTGCGGCGAGTACAACTTTTCCGGCGTATTTCCTTTTGCTGGTTTGCGGAAAAATATATTATTTTTATCCGGAGCAAGCCCGGCGAGTAAAACCAGAAGATCGATATCTTCGCCGACGATTTCCACGGAGTCATGACTCGACGCTTCTTTAATTGCCGTGTTCACAATAAGAGTATCCGCGTCCTCAAAAGCCTGCTCCACTTTTATTCCGGTCGTTGTAAAGTAACGGCAAAGCATTTGTATTAGTTGGTTCTTGTTTTGATCCCTTGTGAGAAACTTCTCCTGGCTAACTTTTGGAGTAGTTGTCTCATCGAATGTGAACTCCGGCGATTGGTTTTTTCTCGAACGTCGTACTCTTTCCGAAGTTTTGGTTCCAGCGAGTGTCATATCAGTCGGATAACCGTCGAATATGATTGCAACCTTTCCTTCGAAGTTATGTTGTACGTATCTGACGTATTTCTGGCAGATAAGGTCAAACGTTTCGATTCGACCCCACACAACTTTGTGGAGAAGGAATCCACCGTCGATTATGCAATGATGTCTGTTGGAACGTTGTAAATTTTCGGTCAAAGGTTCGAAGGCTTTGTATAATAATGACATTGTTCCTTTCCGCATTCCTTCTTCGGTGAACAGCGACAGCGGGAACGGAGCAAGTTCGTATGCCAGAAAATGTTTCAGATCAGTCTCGGAATTTTTAGCAATGCACATTCTTTGAAAAAGTAGCAGTGGGTTGATCGGAACTGGTGACGAGTCGACTTTAATGCTGGTAGTTACTGCCGATAAGGGAAGCACTTTATCCTTTCTCTTGAAAGACAAGGATGCGAAATTTGCTCCGACGATTTTGGTCATCATCTCGCAACCAATTTCGTATGCACGATGACAATTAATGTTATCGTTTGCGATAACTCCTGTCCCGATAGACGTCAATTCTTTTTGTTGAGGAAAAGGATTGTGACCTGCGAGCCACATGTCCAGTTTCTCCACGTCGGAATTGTCTCGAGAAATTCGCGAAGGCCTCATATCGACGTGCTGTTCGGTTGTGCAACAAGATACTCCGGAAAAGTTTTCAATCTGTTCACAAATGTTTTGGAGCTGGACCATACCCAAAGTCCACGATGCTATTGTGCTGTCCGTAATTCCCCGTCCCTGAGTTAGTCCTCCCGTTGTCTTCATGGATCGCATAAGAGTCTGCTCGATCGTCATGTCTGACATAATCCCAGACCAAAATTTGTCCGTGCGACGAATCGTAAAATATCCACTACGAGTGAACTTGATGTAATCTTCCATGGGTATTTTTTCATGCAAAGCTCGCATATCCTGTAGGTACAAGTGAGCAGACTTTGCATACAGGAAGTGACCGCTTGCGTGAAAATACGGAAGCATTTTTTCTATGGTATTGAGATGAAGTTCCCAATTACCCGATCTTTCTGCCTCCACAAAGTTTTTCACCAGAGAAACCATTCGGTGATACTGTACCCAGAGTTTCGCTGTGGGGCCTCGGTTTTCGATAGCATTCAATGCTTTCGCAAATTTCTCGTACGCGTTTTTCACCCCGTTGTTTTCTGCGGCTGTCAGGATGGTCGGTCGATTAAAAAGATCTTCCGCGTAGTAATCGAGTTCGTCACGTTCCTCTTCGTCGAATTCAAGCGAGTCCAACACAATTTTTGTCAACGCTGTGTGAGCCAAAATGTGAGCACGGACAGCTCGTGCATATGCATGACCGCAGAGTATTTTGTCGACACAATTTTCGGCGTAGATTAACTTGAGAAGATCTTCGATTCCACTACCCGACATTATCGCACCAATCGTTCCCATAAACGACATCAGTAGATGAAATCCACCGAGTCTTACAACAACGTCTTTTAACTCCGATGTTGGATAAGCGGCTCCCACGATGTCCCGAGCTTTCCAGTACAGCGGCTGATCGAATGTGACGATTGTAGTTTTTTGATTACAGCGTTTGCTGTTCCGTACAGCTTCTTGAAGCGATGTAAAGATCGTCTCGTAATCGGATGGCGGTGCGTTGATAAATGGAAGGCACATAACCTTTGAGCGAGCGTAATGCAGATTGGCTGTTGCACTTTCCATAAATCCATTCCATCCTGGAATTCCGATGGAGCAATTCCATTTTCCGTATAGCCAAATGAAATCTGGGATCGTTGGTAATATGTCGCTCGAAAGTTGACGGAGAGGTTCGGCGACAGTTACAGACTGTAAGCCTGCCGATTTATGTTGGCTGTAAGACAGTACAGGAACCATGCCCAATTGTGCAATCTCTGAGGCCGATTTAATTTCGACAATACGCGGAATTTCTCTCTCGCGCTCAATAGCCGTGAAAGGAGTCACACAATGAATTCCCCCCATCGCATGAAACGTTCCACGGCCGTCGAGAGTGTTTATGTTGAAATCCGCATTATCAAATACGAATTGACTGAATGAATTGTCCAGGATTTCACTTTCAGGTCGATGAATGCACGAATTCTCGAAAATCGTCACTTCTCGATACGGTGCACTGAACCCCATTGCCGATAAAATGTTGATGAGGCTCTTGGAACCGAATTTCTTATACAGATAAGTTCCAACACCGATCTGCAGCGGAGAGAAAAAAGAACGAGGACGCACAGCCGTAATTATTGCGTGAGCAATCGATGTGCACTTTTTTTTCCACGAGTCCAGTGCGCCACGTTTATCTTTCATTATTGCTGTTGAAAGAAAAACTTGTAGAGATTCCGGAACAGCGGCTTCGACATCCCGTACAAATTCATCCGAGGGAGGATAATTTTGTTTGTCGTAAACGACGCCTCTTATGTCCTCTCGAATTATAGCAGCAGCTTCGCGAATAACTCGTAGTCGTTCCTCGTGAGAGTTCTGCTTCTTTTCCTGGTACCATTTATCCGCAAGAATTTTAAATCCGGTGTTTCGGAAACAAACGACACAATTTCGCTTTTGTTTCTCGATAATTAGAATGTCCTCGCCATATTTCGCTTCTAAATGTGCTTTAACCGTTTTTATGTGCGGAACAAAATTTCCATTTACGTGACTCATTAATTCAGTCATCGAAAACTGGCATTCGTCGGAATTTTCTTTTAGAAATGAGTAAATCCCCTCCATTGCCTCGTCGACTTTGTTACCTGTCGGTCGTCCTCTTTTCGCACCCTCCTCAGGTAGCGGGTTGTACACACGATGCATGCATTCGCGATGGTAGCGAGCTTCTACGGCGATGAGATCAGGTACCGAGCAGACACGCTTGACGATAGAAGCGGCAAATTCATCGTTACGTCCGAGCAGATATTTTAGGACGTTATCTTTCATAGACTTTTCTCGAACCGTTCGAATTGCGTGTCGTCGATGCATTGGTGTTTTTGTTTGATCGGAAAACGGTACTCCACAAAACAAACATTTATTTTTAAAATCGAAACGGTCTTCGAGCTGCTGTTGATGTTCGGGTTCCGGTTCAGGTTCAGGTTCCTGTTCTTCCGAGACTGATTTTGTTCGACGAGCGACAAACGACGCGAGTCTTTCGTTCGCATAATTCTTGTAACACGCCCTATGCACACTCACAGATTCGACACTTTCTAGCATGCGTTGATGGTCCACATGTCCTCTTTTCTCACTCACCGTCAAGAGAGTTCGAACAGCTCTTTTTTTAGCAACATAAATGTCGTCGATTAACGCTTTTTTACAAATAAAACAGTCTCCCATGGTCACAAAATTGTTGAGACACGTGTGCTCACTTCGAAAGGCTCGAGGCAACTAACCGAGATGCTACGAAAAGAAGAACACGTTTCAACACGTAGACCCTAACAAAAGGGTCCCTTTATACCTGACCCCTCCAACTCCAACGGACGCTCTATGCGGGCACTCCGTTATAACGAGTTTACAGCCAACTAGATATCGAAATTTTTGCCCAGAATATCGGAACCCTCGATTTACACTACGCACAGCAAAAACTCAACACGATACGATATACTAACTTGAGCGCGCTCGACGCTGAGCGTGGATTCACCGACTTTGCGGCGCGCTGGAGATCGTAATTTTTGTCCAACATAAAAAAATCCAAGAAGGAAATTGTAGGTCTGAATATGCTCTACAAGTTTGAATTCCACAATTTTTCATATTTATTAAGACCCAAAGAAAAAAAAAGGAAAAAACAAAAATTGTGTCCTAAATTTTTGACTTTATCGATCGATATCTCGATAACGATGCATGATACGCTAAAAATGATTCAGGCGTTATTGTAGAGCACAAAGAAAGCTACAAAAAGTGTCTTACAAAAATTTTCGAATCTCATCGGATAGCCGAGTTATTGCCGAAAAACAAATTTTAAGCGTTTTCCAAGATGGCGGCGAAAGCTCCTAGGAAAGCTTGGTCGACAATCTCAAGTTAAGCTTTTCTAGGTATCCCCTACAACATATTAAAAAATTAGAAGCGCAAATTCATTTTCTTTTATTTGCCTTTTTTTCGGACGAAATGACTGGACTACATGTGAACTGCTGATTCAACGGGAGAAAAGCAAAGGTTTTTTGCATCGAATTATCATTGGTGATGAAAAATGGATCCATTGCGAAAATCCGAAGCGCAGAAAGTTATGGGTTAAGCCCGACCAACCATCAACATTAGTGGCAAAGCCAAATATCCATGGGTCTAAGGTCCTGCTCTGTATTTGGTGGGATCAGAGGGGTGTGATTTATTATGAACTGCTGAAACCGAATAAAACCATAACTGGGGATCGCTACCGACTGCAATTGATGTGCTTGAGTCGTGCATTGAAAGAAAAAGGGCCGGAATACTCCAAAAGACACGATACAGTCATTTTGCTGCACGACAATGCTTGTCCGCACGTCGCAAAATCGGTACAAACATATTTGGAAAAAGTTAAATAGGAAGTCCCACCGCACTCGCCGTATTTTCCAGATATCGCTCCTTCTGATTATCATTTGTTTCGTTCGATGGCTCATAACCTGTCTGAGCAGAAGTTCACTTCTTACGGAGATTGCCAAAAATGGGTCGATTCGTGGATTGCATCTAAAGACGAGGCGTTCTCCCAATACGGTATTCGTCCCCTGCCCGAAAGATGGTCAACAGCAGTAGAAAGCGATGGGCAATACTTTCATCGATGTATTTTTTTATTTTGCATTAAAAATAAATATTTTTTTAATTAAAAAAACGCTACGAATTAATTCCAAGTCCTAATATAATTCTCCGACATTCGACAAAAATGTTAACAAATCCGTAATTGCAGTAGCTGTTGTTGTACGTAGCCAGTTTAAAAAATTAGTTTTTCTTAAGCCTCCGAATATAGTAAAAACTTCGTCAAAATTACACTTTCTTAACGGACAACACCACTGTGACGGCTTCAAAAAATCGATTTTTTGAAAACCATCTAGAAACATCTACAATACATTTATGATTAAGATGCCGTTGGACCCAGGTCGAAAAAATAATTATTTTCGGAGATATTGAATATTTTGTGGAGCGGTGCAGCGCTCCGTGTCGCTCGGGGTCCCGCGCAGCTGCGCGCCTCAGGGTCGGCAGGTATACCGGGCCTTTCCCAGGTCCTGCGGGTCTTTCCCAGGTATTCTTTTGTCTCCCTTCACAAAAACCGGCTATTGTTATAAATATAGTTTCGAAAAAAAACCATAGGTGGCGATAATTGAAAAATTTCCAAGGCTGGTATAGGGATAGCGTCATAGCGTCAGTCTGCGAATAGAAGCGACGCTACTCGTGTCTAAACGCTCCGAATCGTTCCGTTTATAAATATCGAACGCTCAGAATTATTCTTTGCACATCGGAATGGATAATCCGAAAGTGTATGCGGGGAAAAGGGAACAAAACGGAGCTATGTGACGAGGCGTCGAACGAAAATTTCGAATCGAAACCTCCGAACCGTTATAGCTTCGAAAATAGTTGTGCAGAGTATGCGAGCACGTCGGCGAAAAAGTTAAAATCGTCGGACGATTTAGAGGTCGGTGTTACTAACGATTTCGGTTATCGTATAGTACACCTCGTCAATGCATTGAACATTATATCGACGTTAGTGAAGTGCAAAGTGTGTGATCGCGATATAAAGTTTACTGAAAAAAGTTTGCGCGGACTCGGATTCAAAATCGAGGTCGATTGCGGCCATTGTGAAAAAGTGCAAATCAATTCGTGTCCTATGATTGACAATGCATACGAAATAAATCGTCGGATCGTATTCAGTATGCGTCTTCTTGGCGTCGGTTTGAATGGCCTGATGAAGTTTTGTGCATTTATGGACCTACCGCGCCCCATATTTCAGTCTTTCTACGATCGAATCTTAAATTCGATTCCGATTGCCACTAAAGCTGTGAGCACAGTGAGCAAACAAAAGGCTGCACTTGAGGAGGAGACAATTTCGTTGGAAAATGGGGTGGAGGACGGAATTATCGTTTCAGGCGACGGATCGTGGCGTAAGCGCGGTTTCAGCTCGCTTTTCGGCATAACATCGCTAATTGGCTGGTACATTAAAAAAGTGATCGACGTTATGGTGAAATCGAAATATTGCAAAGCTTGCGAGCATTGGGAAAAAAAGAAAGCACCGCGGAGTACTGGGAATGGAAAAGTACCCACGACGATGAGTGCCAGGCGAACCATAGCGGCTCCTCCGGAAAAATGGAAGTCGACTCAGCTGTCGAAATGTTTCAACGGTCTGAAGAGCTCTATGGCATAAAATATAAATATTATATTGGTGACGGCGATTCTAAAACGTTTCTGGGCATATCGAATAGCGATCCATACGACGGTTTCGAGATAAAAAAAAAGAGTGCATCGATCATGTCCAAAAACGTATGGGGACGCGCCTCCGCGAAATCGTGAAAAAACAAAAAGGATTGTCTGGCAGAGGAAAGCTCACCGGAAAATTGATTGACGAGTTGAGCACATATTACGGCTTAGCTATTCGGAGGAACAGCGATGATGTTGAAAAAATGAGGAAGGCAATTTGGGCAACTATGAAACATAAAATATCCACAGATAGTGAGCCACAAGATGACGATTGCCCAGAGGGAGCCGAGTCGTGGTGTTCGTGGCAGTGAGCGGTCGCAAGCGGTAATATTTCTGAATATCGCCATAAGCCGCCTCTTCCTGAGGAAATATTGGAGGCAATTACGCCAGTCTTCGAAAATTTGAGCGGATACGATTTGCTGCAGCGTTGTTTGGGCAGCTTCACGCAAAACTACAACGAAAGCTACAACAAATCAGTTTGGGCAATAGCCCCCCAAGTGTCAGTCCGGGAGCAAAAAAATCGTCGATATTGCAGCTCATATCGCGGTATTGTTATTCAATGATGGCCTGAGAAGCCTCATGAAACTTTTGGAGACGTTGGGGATAACTATCGGCCCAAATTGTTTCAATTTTTGCGTTGAAACCGACGCAGCGCGGATCGAGCTGGCGGAGCGCTCGCGCACAGACGCACAGTAGGAGAAAAGCCCAAAAACCTGGCCAATACCCCAAAAAATAAATTTTCGAAATAGTGTCAGTTGAGTAGTCATTCAGGTAGAGGACTAGTAACTGCATTCTATTGTGGAAGGGAAAGCCCTTTAAGTGTATACCTGCGCCGCAGCGTCAGTTGGCAGTTAGTGTTCGTGAAGAGTGTACGTGTCACGCGCTGAACAGACGAAAATAACGCTGACTTCAAAAACCCATAACTTTAAAGTGACGGGTTTAATTTCAATTCTGCAACATGGATACGACTTCTGGAGGTATGTAGAACATGTATTTACATCGGTTGAATCTAAAGTTTATGTATAAATGATTGAAATGTAGTATAGCCTTCGGCATAAATAAAATTGAATAATTTTGAAAACTTATATTTTCAACGGTCCGAAAAGTTATATATTTTGTCACATTTTGCAAAGCTCCTAGTCTCGGCCTTTAGTTTAATGTATAAGCTTTCGAAATTTACAAGAGTTACCTGCGGAAAACGTGCGTCTTGTCCGTTATGATTTTTTTCGCATCGTGCGGTAGCCGAGCGTGCACGCGGCACTATTGAGCAGCCTCTGCGCCTCTACCTGAGAATGGGTGAAGTAGCATCATAACGGACAAGACGGCTGTTATACGCTTGAAATAAATTATTTTAATATATATGTATGTGTATATATGTATATATGTAAATTTTCTGTGATTTAATTATGATATATACGTAAGCATATATATATATACATATTAAAATCAACCACATAAAAATTTCTTAAATATGAATGAAATGTTATAACATTCAAATAAAATATTTGAATATATATATATTATATAGTAAGCAAAGCTTTCTTTTAACCAAATCCATGTCAATATTTTCTGTCTAATTTTCTTAAAATTATTTCAATTATTGCGGTTATTTATTTGGTAAAATAATGTACATTGTTCAAGTTTTTGTATTAATTGAAAATTTTATCTTTTCCTTTAACACCAATTTTCTACAATTTTATGTCTTTATTACAGGATCCGGTTACAAAGAATTGGTGCTGACAAGGAAAGAAGTATTTCTGATAATCAGCGAGCATTTATCCGATAAATTCGCTTCCTTGATCGAATTTATGGTAGAAAAAATTTCCAAGGACACCGGACGTACAGTTGTAGTGCCTGAGGACTCGAAACAGACTTTTTCGATACTCTTCAATCAAATGAGAACGAGGTGGCAACAAGCTCACAGAAAATCCTGTGTATTTTTCAAGAATAACGGTGAATGGCTTAGCAAGCAGGTATGTTTTGCCGCACCTACAGACACTGTAGTAACAAGCCCGGGTAATACGGGCGGCCGCCCGTCCCTTGAGTTTACAATGTCCAGTGAAAGATCTAAACGAAGGAAGACCCAAGATATTCGTACATCGTTCAACTCGGTCGAGTTAGCATACGCTACTCAGATGAGCCTTCGCTCTTCAGGACAATCCGACGCCGCAAAAGTTATTAAGGACGTAACAATGACGAGTCCTTTAAGAGCTTCCAAGTATCGTAAAGCTTACTCAGCAACGGATGAAATTGCTTTATCCGAAGAGGCTGCACTTTCCGCTATGATTGAATATAAATTCTCCAAGAGTACTTACCAGGGAATGAGAAGATTAGGGAAGGAAAATAACTGTAAGCTATATCCGTCTTACGAAAAAGTGATGAAAGCAAAAAAGCGTTGTTATCCACCACGTGATGCAATCAGGATTACAGAGAGTAGTGCAGAAGTCCAACTACAGGCACTATTAGATCATACAGTTGAACGTATTTTACTCGTCCAAAATGTACTCATTCAAAGATTGACTCCAGATAATGTTCGTAAAATGGACTTGATTTGCAAGTGGGGTTGCGATGGAAGTTCTGGGCAAAGTGAATATAAGCAGACGTTCAGTGATGACAGCAAATCTGATGCGCATGTATTCTTTACTTCAGTCGTGCCATTACAACTCGTGTGTTATGATCAACAATCGAAGGAAGAAATAGTTGTTTGGAAGAACCCCAGACCCTCGTCTCCACGATTTTGTAGACCGCTTAGACTACTGTTTCTACGCGAAGACACAGAGTCAACACTTAATGAAGTCCAAATTGTTGAAGAACAAATAAAGTCACTTCGTCCATTCGAAAGTGTAATAGATGGAAAAGAAATCTCCGTAATGTACAAGTTGTTGTTCACCATGATAGATGGTAAAGTTTGCAACGCTGTATCATTGACGAAATCTGCTCAACGGTGCTATTTGTGTGGAGCAACCAGCAAAGATTTTAATGCCATCGACACTGTATTGCAAAGGGAAATCAATGAAACAAATTTGAAGTTCGGATTGTCGACGCTGCATGCGTGGATACGGTGCTTCGAGTATTGCTTACACGTGTCTTACAAACTCGGCATTAAAAAATGGCAAGCTCGAAGTGCCGAAGAAAAAAAAATTACCCAGGAACGCAAGAGGGCCATTCAAGAAGGATTCAAGAAGCAATTGGGTCTAAATATCGATCGCCCAAAGCCTGGATACGGCAGCAGCAATGATGGCAACACAGCTCGGCGATTCTTTGAAAATTCGACGGTTTCCGCTGCGATAACGGGGGTCAACGAAGAAGTTATTAAACGCTTGTACGTAATCCTACAAGTTATATCGTGTGGCCACGAGATAAACTGTGAAAGATTTGAACAGTATGCTATTGAAACGGCAAGAAAGACCGTTGCATTATACCCTTGGTACTCCATGCCTACTTCGGTGCACAAACTATTAATTCATGGTCCAGTGATAATAACTCATGCTCTATTACCAATCGGCCAATTATCCGAAGATGCTCAGGAAGCTCGAAACAAAGACATCAAACGATATCGAGAAGATTTTGCGCGAAAAAGTTCCAGGGTTAAAACTATGGAAGATGTTTTTCATCGGCTCTTAGTTACTTCTGATCCGTACATTTCAAGTGTCAGAAGACTACCACAGAAGAAGCTGAAGAGTTTGTCGCCGGAAGCTGTAGCGATGTTGATCGCTCCTAAAGTGACTGCTGCAGCAGACGAATTTTGCGCCGAGATTGAAGCCGTGCCGGGAGTTGTAATAGATACAAACTCGGATAATGATTCTGACTCCGACTCCGACTCCGATTACGAATTTGATTAAGAATAAAATTTTCTATTTTTGAAACGTTCCGTATGTATTTTGGAAATAAAAATAATAATTGCGTAGAATACACTGTTCACGTTTATTTTATTATGATGATTTTTTAAAATATATTAATTTATCTATTTAGCAGGATACTCGGCCATTTTGTTTATAACAATTTGCTGTAAGCTCTTTGTTGCAAGTTATAAACAATAGATATCGGATTGGTAATCAGCGACCTTGAAAACCCGTATATACCAATTTTTGTCAACATCTGGTAACTTTGTAACGTTCATGTCGGCCATATTGGATCAGCCATTTTTTTTACGATAATTTGGCTTGCGGATTCGTAATCAGCGACCTTGAAAACCCGTAAATACCAATTTTTGTCGACATCTGGCAACTTTTTAACATTCATGTCAGCCATATTGGATCGGCCATTTTGTTTACGATAATTTGGCTTTCAGATTCGTAATCAGCGACCTTGAAAACCCCTGTATGCCAATTTTCATTCCCGTCAAAGGTCATTTGAGGTTTTGGCCAGGTTTTTGGGCTTTTCTCCTACTGTGTACTGCAGTGATTGCGGCCTTCAGAGTGCGGGAAATAAAAAAAATGTTAAGTCCGTTAAGGGAGACTTTATCCTTGAAATTTTCAAAAAATCAATTTTTTTTATTACGGATTCTTAATCTACATGTAAGTAGAAATAAATCTGTCGAAGCGTTTCCCGGATTTCGAACGTTTACGATATTTTAAACGCATTTGAAGTTGACACCGTCAGCGCGCTCTGCCCGTCTCAGCGGGGCGCCCGGCTAATTGGGTTCCTGCAGGTCTCAGCGCGTATTACGCAATATACAAAGCCTTTTATGGTTAAAAACCTTTGAATAGGGTCCCCACCTTCTCCTTTATCGATTTTGCAACGGTTATTTCAGTCTGGCTTCGGCATTGAAAGCAAAAACATCGTAGCGTCTGTATTTTTTGTTTTTCGTTATTTTCAAGTAATTTATCGAAAATTTGTGCGCAATATGCCTCCAAAGGGTACAAAAAATCATCCGAAACAGTATGGGCGCAAAAGATCGCATCCGCAACCCCCTAATCGCTGGGAATTTGAAAAGAGCAAGTCGTTCACAAGCACGTCAGCGCAGAAAATTTTACAAAGTGGCAAATTGGGAAGTTATGAACTAAGTGTTGATTCAGTGTACTGCTTTTTGAACTTCGTACTAGTTTTTAGCTTTTTATCCGATAACGTTTTGTGTAAAGAGTGCAACGGACGAATCGTTTTTTCCATGCGTGATCGACGAGGCATCGGTTTCAAACGGAATTTTAAATGCGAGTGCGGGGAAAAAAGTGTTACTTCGTGTCCACTTATCGGTAAAGCTTATGAAATAAATCGCCGAATCGTGTTTGTTTTCCGTTTATTAGGCCTCGGAATAAACGGTTTGAGCCGGATTTGTGGCATGATGGACATTTGCAGCGGGATGACGACCACAATATATTACGCTTGTGTAGAAAATATACGAATCGCGACGAAATCGGTTTACGACATGGTTCTGAAGAAAGCTGTAGCAAAGAAGAAAGAAAACGTTTCTCGAGGACTACAGGAAGATCACTTCATCATTTCAGGCGATGACACGTGGAAAAAGAGAGGGTTTTCATCTCTCATTGGCGTGACTAGTCTCATTGGATACCACACTAAAAAAGTTGTCGACGCCACGGTCAAATCGAAGTTTTGCCAATCTTGCAGCTTTTGGGAGAAAAAAAAGATGAAGATCCTGCTGGTTACGATGAATGGAAGGAAACACACGTGGAAACTTGCACCGCAAACCACGTCGGTTCCGCAGGAAAGATGGAAACCGACGGAATCACCGAAATGTTTCTCCGATCGGTAGAACTGCACAGAGTCAAATACGTCACTTACGTCGGGGATGGTGACAGTAAAACGTTTAAGGGGTAAGGCCACTGTAAATTTTTTGAAAAATCGATTTTTTTTTATTGGCTTAAAAAATAGTTTAAACCCTCTAGAATAAGAAAAAAAAGGTCCTGTGCGAAAAAAAATTTGTTGTCCTTAGGAAATGAAGGTCGCCGCCAAGCGTGTCACAACGTGCTCCGAAACGACTGCAATTATATCGGAGATGGCGATTCCAAAACTTTCAAAGGCATCGTGGATTCGAAGCCTTATGAAAATGTTGATGTTAAAAAAAAAGAGTGCATAGATCACGTGCAAAAAAGAATGGGCACTCGATTGAGAAACTTAAAAAAAGGAACAAAAGGTCTCGGGGGAAGAGGAAAACTCACTGCAAATTGATTGACGAACTAAGCATTTATTACGGCTTAGCAATCCGTCGAAATTCCGATTCCATCAAAAATATGAAAAATGAGATCTGGGCAACCCTTTTTCACAAAATGTCAACGGATGAAAAGCCTCAGCACGAAAAATGTTCGGAGAATTGGTGCAGTTGGAAGAAAGCGAAAGCAGAAAATGCCTTGGATGCGTATCATCACAATCAGCCAATGAGTGAGGAGGTTTATCAAGCCATCAAACCCATCTACATGGAATTGAGCCGGGACGAGTTGCTGGAGCGTTGCTTGGGGTCTATACTCAAAACAATAACGAAAGTTTCAACGCTACCGTTTGGAGTTTGGCCCCCAAATCATCCTCAAGCGGAAAAACTGTACTAGATATTGCGACGGATATCGCTGTTTGCATATTCAATGGTGGCCTTACCAACGTCTTGCAAATATTCAAGATGTTGGAGGTGGAAATTGGTGTACAGTTATATAATTTCTGCATCGAAGCCGACGCCAAACGCATCACGCACGCGAAGACATCTCTGAGCGACGCGGCCAAAAGTGCGCGCGCGCTCCGAAAATCAACCAGGAAAGACGAAGAAGACGAAAATTTGGCTATCGAAGGACAAATGTATGGTGCTGGGATTGCAGACTAACGGTAAAATTTTTTTTTAACTTCTTTTTTTAATTTTTTCCAATAAAAAACTATTCGCAAAACTTTAAACGCGGTTTTCTCGAAACATGGTTTTTCAAAATGGCACGCAGCATAACTCGAACAATTTTCATTTTTTTTACTTGAAATTTTAACCAGATGTGAACATTTACATTATCTTGAGAATGTCGATCGGAATTTTCAAGAACTTTATTTATTGATTTTTTATTAACAAAAAACTTGCCGTTTTTTTCGTCAAAAATCGATTTTTTTTTCAAACGCACACCAAATCCACAAAAATTGATACTTTTTAAAATCCGATCGACATTCTCTAGCTATAGCCCTCTAGATTAATGGTTTTTTTTTTGTTCTAGATTCAAAAGTGCACCAGTGGTGCTGCGTGCCGCGGAGCCCTGGAAGCAAAACATGTCCCGGGAAGATAGCTGTGGAACCGCCATTTTGTTTTTTTTTACTGTAAAAAAATTTTATAATAAAGTTTAATGTATGCCCGATAACACCATTAAAAGTTTTTTTTCAAATACCTTCAATTTCGGGAGCAAAAAATTAGTGAAAAAACCTTTTTTTTTGGGCCGTTACAGTGGCCTTACTCCTTAAGGGATTGCTTGAAGCCAATCCCTATGATGACGTTACTGTCAAAAAAAAAGACTTGTCGGACGATTTGCTCGAAAGATGTTCGGGTGCTCATACTCAAAACAGTAATGAGTCACTTAATAATATGATTTGGATGCGTGCGCCCAAACATCTACATTCCGGCGCAGATGTGGTCAATATTGCCACGGAATATGCAGTGATTATCTTCAGCGAAGGTGAGGAATCATTGTTAATTGCCATGGATCTCATGGGTGTCCGGATTGGCACATTCGCCGAGAGCTGGGTCCATTCACGGGACAAAGCCCGGATCGAGCGCGCGGAGAGGCAGGTGACCGACGCAGCAAAAAAGGCCCGGATTGAGCAGCGGGAGATGTTAGCGGCTCAACATGAGCAGCTAGAAGAAGAGGAGGGATGCCTCTATGGACCAGGCATTGCCGATTAGCGGTAATTATGAACACATTTGTGTAAACACATTACAAAACTTTAAACGCGTTTTTCTCGAAAACACGTTTTTAAAAATGGCTGACATTCTCCTGACCGCTGTAATTAACATATCGACCTGAAATTTGGAGAGCATACTCAGAAAATACGTCTTCACGAAATGACGGATCGTTTTTTCGATAGATACATTTTTTCATTTATTATTTATCTTTTTACGCGAAAAAAAACGCGAAAATTCGTTTTTTTTTAATTGCCGCCATTTTCCGAAATTTGTACTAAACGAAAAACCCATCCGTCATTCCATGACCAAAGGGTCACAGATTGATAATATGCTTTGAATTTGTGTTTCAGATCAACAAAGAGGGGGCAGTGATGTCAGCCGTTCACCTCCCGCGATTTGAGGACCTGTTTTCGCGAAGCTGCAACGGCCGCCATTTTCGATTTTTTCAAAAAAATTTTTTTTAACGTTCTGTATATCGTGAATCAAAGCAAGAAAAAAACCGCACTCAAAAAGCGTTACTCGTTTCCTTTAAAGAAAAATAAAATGTAAACACCTGAAATATGGCACTCCAAGGACAAAGTCTCCCTTAAACTAGAAGGCATTGCCTGTACATCGACGCATCGCATTCCAAATTACGCTTGAAATTGTGATGTCTTTTTGCACGGCAAATTGACATTTTTTATCCAATCGAAAAATTAGAGGGTAACTGTATGAATAAACAAATCCTATATCCGCTAAAATAAGATTCACGTCGATCGGATGATTTGTATTCGAGCTAGAACTGCAGCGAATTTGAAAAATGTCGTTTAGAGAAAAACGCGTTGAAAGATAAAAATATCTTGTAGCCTGCTGAAGAGCAGCTGCTCTTTAGAAGGCTCTATACTTCAAAAGCTATTTGACATGCGTACTTCAAATTTTAGTACGTTATTCTCGAAGGTACAGACTATCGTAGAATGCCAAAAAAAACAATTTTTGAAGTGTTACTCTAGAGGCGCCCGCGCTGTTTTGTGATTTTTTTTCGAAAAACGGCTACGTACAACGAGAACTAAATTTATATAGATTATAAAACTTGATTTCTATTTTTCAGAAGAACCATTGTCAAGTTATTGATCTGGCTTGTAAAACAGTGTTAATTTTTTTATTTCTTTACACAAAAATTTACCTGCAATCAGTTCAATGCAATCACCTCAATAAGATACCTTTTTCCAAATCCCAAATAAATAATCTAGCAGACAAAGCAAAATCGCAAAATACGATCTTTTTCGGCACAGTAGTGCCCTCCCTGCCTAAGAAAAAATATGCTAATGGTAGTGGATGGAAAAGTATGCTAATTCTCCGGCCCCATTCGTATTGCGAACAATTATAAAATCTTTTTCTGATTCCAATACTTCTGAAAAGCGCGTAATTTGAATAGTTACACTTTTCTTGTACAGGAAAAGGCCGATCTTTTTTACTTCAAATGATTCGGTAGGCAACGAAAAAGTTGAAACAATAAGATACCAACTTTTTTCCATGCGAGAATCGTTTTTCGCAGCTTCACCATTATTATGTGCGTGATTAAATAAACTGTTTGTACATAGTTTCCGAGATCGAATGGCATAAATGAAGTTCCGACCATTGGGTCGTGTGCGAATAGTTATCGGTTGCCTGAAAAATGATTCTTATTTGTGAGAAAATGTATGATTTCTTAGGCAGATATATTATTTTAAAAAATGTCGGCCATTGTCAAATTCGAATCTATCGAGGCAATGCGATAGACGCTGTTCGTCCTTTTTCAGAGGAAAAAGATTTTTTTTCTTTCCTTTTTCCGAAATATCAGTCGATTCGGAAAGAAGTCGGAGGTTATTCGGCTGTCTCGCACTCGTATTTGCACTTGATATATTTTTAACTCCGTCTTAAAATCGTTTTGCGAATTCTACGCGGTTGATACGAACGTCAGTGTTTCCTCTTTTAAAAAAAAATCAGCCTTTTACAGCGAATGGAAAAAATGACATTGACCACGGTCAACGAACTTGGTGCACGTCTTTCTCACTTTCAACCTTCCCGCATTGCCTATCAAGTTTTGGTGGTACGGTCATGGATATTCATAGATCACCGGAAGCCAGAATACATATTTTGGGTTTCTTTTAGTACCCTTGCTCCGACCTTTAGCCCCGACTGCTCAAAATCTGCTTCAACGACTAAGTATCAAATGAGGGAACTAGGAACTTCCAAGGATTTGGAAGAACATGGCGTATTCCAAGTTACAGGCGTACGAAAGGTCGCGACGTTGCTCCCGCGGGAGACTCCGGTGAATATCGAGTCTTTTCACATCAAAGCGTTCGCACTCCCGGCCGAGTTCGAACGAAATCTTTTGGCCGGAAAACACGAGAAAGAATTTTTGCTAATACCGTTCGAACGGAAACTAAATAAACCAACAAAAAACGGGGGTGGTTATGATTTCGTTCCAACTCAGCCAGGAGTTCGAGGCTTTTCAGCAAAAAAAAAGGATCTTTCGCATAACAAGACCGCTAAATCAACGGTTGGGAAAAAAAATATTGAATTTAAACGGACGAAGTGACTACCCGGCGTTTCCACGGTGAAACGAATTTCATTGAGAAAGTGGAGCATCTCACCGATGAATGTTAAAGTATACGGATTGTTTTAGACGTTGTCCAAAATAGTTCAACGTTGAAGCTTCTTGAAGTTTCTATTACATCGTTTTCGAGAAAAATTAAATACAATTTAAGCAACTTAGCAAAGTTTTTTATAAAAAACGTAAATAGGGTATTGTACTCTACGTAAGAAAAATACTAAGAATGTACAAATAAGGTAGTTTTCGCAGTAAGCAATCGAATAATGTTGGTTTCAATTTATAAAAACACAAAATCAATTCTATTACTCATTTAAGGGGAGGGTAGGGGTTTGCACTTTTGAAAAATCGATTTTTTTGTCTTTTCTTATAGTTAAACATTTCAAGAATATAATCCCAAAATGTCAAGTCAATCAGAGAAAAACTCTCGAAGTTATTGACTACTTAGTCCCGGCATTTTGGCATAGCTAATTGCAAATTTTCAAATAGTTATCTGTACTTAAAAAAGGATCAATGAGTTTTTTTTTCGATTATGACTTTGGATCTCTTATCGCAAGTTTTAATCAGGTCTTCCTCATATTTGTATCAATTGGCATTTTAATCCACAACTCTTCCGGTGCTTTCACACTAGTATTCTTCCATTTAGGAACAACACACCAATGATAAGGATCGTAGCTCACTTTTAACCAACAAAATTTACGTATTCACAATTGGAGCAGCTAAATTCTAGTAGTTTATTACCACCAAAGGATCAAATCAAGACACCTTTCAAAAGGGGGTGTAGTATCCTATTTAAACGAGTAATCTTTCGGACCGACAAATTCTGAAGATTCTTCAGAAACATTGCTAAATTCTGTAGCTTTTCTTTTCTCTCGAAACCGATGTAGTGGAACTTACGGAAACATTGAAATTGTATTTCATCGGACATATTTATATCTGAAAAAGGAGTATCCTTTGATGATATGCGATGAAACGCTCGACCCTTAACGACAATCGCGAATGATATTCGAATGGAGTGACTTGGCGGCAAATGATAAAGGATGAACAGTCGAGTGATTAAAAACGACGAAGTTCTACAACTCGTCGTGAGATTCCTCGAATAATCTCAGTCTCGTTCTCAATCTGATGAGCAACGAGACAAGATGGCTGAAGGAATAATCGTCGTCCGACGAGGTTGCGTCCCTCACGCTCTCGTAGTGGCGCAAAGCTTCGTTTATGACCGCGAGGAGGGAAAACTTTTCCTCGCGTAAATCGCGTTTGCAAATGGAGCCTAACAGGATCATGCTGTCGAGAGTGACAGCGAGAAAGTCGTAATCCTCCATATTGGAATCGCCGAAGGCCTCGTTGCTGAAGCTCTTGATCATGAGATTACTCAAATGCTTGCAGTAGCCGTGAATCAGCAATTTTTCTTCGAAATCGGTGGTCGCGTATTCGCGAGATTTACGTCCGCGAACGGGCTCATCCTCGATCTCGCTCAGGTCGCGACGCTCGACCACGAAATCACTTATGAGTTTCATGACTCTCGATTGTGTCTGCAGATGGCCGGCCTCGAGGATCTTGCCGAAAATCTCCAAGCCACCGTGATCCAGGAGAGCCTTTTGCGCAGCCGGATATTGGCGCGTCAATGCGCTCAGGGCGAACATGCAACGCGACTGCAACGTTACCCTGTTGTTCGTGGCTAGTACGTGCAATAACTTTTGGACGAAATCGTGCTCCAGAGCTTTCGCTTGGACCTTAGGATTCGATTGTACCGCCGTGCCCAAGAGTCTTAACGCTTCGGCCTTTATCTCGTCGTTGGTGGTGTTCAGACACGGTGAAATGATCTTGGACATCCTGAAATAAGATTCATCATTTCATCGCTGGCCATCTTCTTGCAACGATAGCGTTTGTTTACTTCGTGAACGCTTACGCTCTCAAAGGGTTATGCCTAGTTCTAAAAGTCGAA
This sequence comes from Ophion costatus, assembly GCA_951751655.1. Taxonomy (NCBI): domain Eukaryota; kingdom Metazoa; phylum Arthropoda; class Insecta; order Hymenoptera; family Ichneumonidae; genus Ophion; species Ophion costatus. The sequence continues at coordinate 27,624,547 of OX632356.1, forward strand.
AATAAAACTTTTCAAAACTAATATACTTTGACAGTATATCATCTTATAAATATCCCTTGAAAACTTCCAGGTGATCGAATGAAAATCGGCAAAGTTATGAGTGGAATGTCATAATCGACTATTTAGTCAAGTATGTAGTGTAGAATGTTGGCCCAAAATCGAATATTGAGCTAGAAAATTCATAAAATTATTTTTCATAAATGAAAAAGAAGCAGAATTTTTTTTCCTACTCTGGCATGTGGGGTGTCGTTTTTTAAAGCTCATTGAGCAGAGTACAAACGTATTTTTTTCTTTATCTTAAAAAATCAAGAAAGTACGGACCGTCAAAGTTGTCGGTTTTAGATTATTTTTGTCACGGGGACTATCTCAAAAACTAAACTAGTTGAGAATTTGAAATTTCTGTATATTATGTACTATATACTGTATTTAAAGAACTAAAAACAAGTAAAAAGTTAATTTCTCATATATACGGAACCTTAAGGAGGTACGATCACTTCCTCGGGGTAAAAAACGAGTCTAAATTTATTTTACCCACGGGTGCTCTGATTTATGTTTACTTAGGTTGATTATCCGTATTATCGATTATAATGTGCCAATTGTTGTGGTAAATGATGAATTTATTGGACATGAACAAATAAAAACGAAATAATTAGGTTGTCAATGACTCGGTAGTAGTCTTCATAATAATAATATTAACATGTCTACCTCAAAAGCGGACTAAAAAGATATATCGAAAAATCAGCCGGAAACCTATTACAATAGGCTTGAATTATCTCAGCGGAATTAACATGATAGGCAGAATATAATTATACATATCATTGATACGTGATAAATGATAAAACTCCATGAATTAATGTTTGCATATTTTGTGGCGGCTTCTATACAAAATAATTGCAAAACATACCTAGGTTATGTTTGCCAAACGTCAAACATTAGCTGTTACTCGCGACGTTGCTAAGCTGTGGATGCTATTTCGTCGTTCTGACCATTTTCAACCGGAAATGGAAACTTTCTTGTACTGCAGTACTTTAACTACACGGTGAAGATTGATTTTCTTATTTTTTACAATATCTGTTATGTCTAATCTGTCGAATTTCAGTTTTCCAACGGGTTTAGTTGGATGCGTGAGCAGAAAAACCACGATCACCGCACTTCCGATTGACCGTCTCCATAAGACGACGTGCTTCGGTAACTCAAAGTGCTCGACTTTGCAGTTTTATTGCGAAAAAAATAAACGGTCAAAATAGCTCAAATTTTGGCAATAGGAGCATAAAGTAGTCGTCAAAATCATATAAAAATTTCATATCCGAAAGTTGGTCTCGTAGTAATGATCGTATCTCCTTAACAGTGCGAGGCCCGAATGGCACTTGACCGAGCTTTTTTTACATTGGATAACCTCGTTCAGAAGAGCATTGCTCACTGCAAAAGACGTTTTCGAAAGGTGCTTCCCGGAATTCAGCTGTAAATCGATTATAATAAAATATTTTGATACAAAAAAATGATCGAGTGTTCTGCAGATTTACTTCTTCAAATACCTAAATTTTGTAAAATTTTATTATCATGTATTGGAAAAAACATCACAAAAATGAGCTGCTTTCGACCGTTACAACTAGGCATAACCCGTTAAAGAAGTTCATCTGATGATCGAATTAACAAACAGATATTAATTTTTTTTAATCGAGTTCACTTATGAGTATCTAAAAAGTCACCTGCTCAAATTTCAATCTCTCCGGATACCATGTTTGTGAGCAATTAATAAATAAAAATGTTCTAAATTTACATGGTGTCTTATGGAATGCCGTGTTTTTCCCGTCTTTTTATATAAACTTTTATAATGGATAAAAAAATATCTAAAGAACGTTTGGACAGCTTTCTAAAATCCATTAGATACTTGTGAACTTTAGAATAAATTAATTTGTCTCGAAAAATGCTGATTTTTTGGAGGTTAACCTCCATATTACTCCAGTCCAGGGGGCTAACACTGGGATAAATTCGCTTAACAGGAACGTGTCCCCGTATTGTCGCCACGTAACTAACCCACCATGCGGCGCTAGTAGTCACCCGCATGACCTCCACTCCGCAAAGCACCTCTCCGTATTATTTCGTCATTTTTTCTCGATCTGTCATTGTTCTCGAATAAAAAAAATCGTTGTGTGGTAAAATCGTAATTATTTTATCACATTAGAAGAGCGATTTGTGGCTCATCGCAATTCAACACGTGTTTTCGAGTCTATATTGGACGACGTGTATAACTATGAAAAGCTCTCTTTTCCGTGTATAGAACACGCCGATAGTGTTCTTTTACACATAATACAATATTACGTATTGATGCGGATGCAGCAATATTCTGCACGTCTCAACGCAGAACAAAAAAAAAGCAATCTCGACAAGAAAAAAATCGCAAAACATTGTACAACGTGACTAATCCATTATTTAAAAAATATTAATGTTATCTGTTTATTTCGTTCAATACATATTTTTAAATACATAATATTGCAACAAGTGTAAATATTGCATCCCTTCCTATATACACATATACTTTTAAATTCTATTCTAAACAATGAATTTTCCAGACGCGTCAAATGCAAATTATGCAGACGCTGCGCGACTGGAGTGGAGGTCATGCTGGTGACTACTAGCGCCGCATGGTGGGTTAGTTTACGTGGCGACAATAACGAAACACGGTAGACCCAGCAGTGCCAGGGGGCTGCTCCAGTCGCATATTATGATGGCAACGTCGCAACCGCGCGCTTTTTGAAATCAATACTAATACTTTCCGAACGACGCAAGTGCACTACACTTCTACAGCAAATTATACAGAAGCGACGGGAAATGTAATGACTAAATAGGCTTAAGGGGGGATTGTCTTTTTTTTCGCAAAATTTACCGCTTTTTGGGAATTTTTTTGTGAAGAAAGTATACAGCGGAAAACTTGTGAAACTTGGCATATAGTTTTATTGATCTGTTTACTACATACAAAAAATTTTTTAAACAATTTCATCAAAAAATCCGCCTCCCACCCCCCTCGACGCGCGATGGTCCTTTTTTGATTGTCCGCACGATTTCTCAAAAACTATTCAACCGATTGCCTTCAAATTTGGACAGAATGCTCAGCTGACATCCTTTTATCGTTTGATGAAGCAAAAAAGCTCATCGAACGATAGCTATATGTGTCTAAAGTAAAATGCTTTTTGGATTTTTGTTGCAGGATGAACGTGAAGGCTGCAATCGTGCACACCATCAAAAAAGGACCATCGCGCGTCGAGGGGGTTGGGAGGCGGATTTTTTGATGAAATTGTTTAAAAATTTTTTTGTATGTAGTAAATAGATCAATAAAACTATATGCCAAGTTTCACAAGTTTTCCGTTGTATACTTTCTTCACAAAAAAATTCCCATAAAGCGGTAAATTTTGCGAAAAAAAAAGACAATCCCCCCTTAAAGAATCAAATCAAATAAATTAATCGCAAATAAAATCATTGTAGTTATAAAAAAAGGATACGAAATAATAACACATAAAAAATTGATTTCGAGATTGAGTGAGAAAAAAATTCGATTTTCGAAAATTGATTTCGTTTGCCTTACCAAAAAAACGCTGTCTTTTTGCATTTTCTTCCATGGTCGAAAAAGAGATCGACGATGAACCATGGACGCGAGTGAAAAATTTCTAGCACATGGCAGCTGTACAGGATACGCGGTCGCGCTTGGTTGCAGCGTTGCCAAACTTATTGAACGGACTACGCTAATCGTAATTTTTCTTTTGACTAACTCGGTATCAGACGAACCTCCTTAAGTCGAAATGACACGCTGAGAAATTTCGTCGCCGGCTTATCGTGGCGTACTTTGTCGGTTTTTAGCGACACAACATCGCCGTGTACAACTAGAGGCATTTCTTTTCGAAGCAAAACATTTTGCCACAACGTAATTCCTACAGGATACCTTTTCTCAATTATTTGCTTTTCTCAGTTCTTTTTTCACGTTCGCGTGTTAAAATGAGGGTCTCTAGTATCACTACGAGCCGTTACTGCCCGATGTGCGATCAGCACGGATCATTTTATAACCTGGTTCGAATTCAGTTTTGTGGTAAGTGAAATTCTCGATCACAGATTTGTGTAGGTGTGGCTTTTTCCTCTAACAATTTGACGTCACCTGCGAACATCGGAAGTCATTCAGGCATTGCTGAAAAAAGCTTCGAAAACTTTTCGTGGCTTTCTTTACCGGTTGAATCGCGTGTCATTTCGCCTTATGTGTAGGACATGCGAGCAGATGCACTGGACGATTCATATGAGCGCTCATCGACGATTCTCACCCTCCCATATCTGTGAACGTTTGCGCGTTGTCTATGTGGTGAAGCAGATACTCCATATTGTTCAAAATCTGCAGCACATCCTCGGCCACCGATGGCATGAGCGATTCCGCTACCACCGCGTCTCGGTGACTCCCGAACCTTTCGAAAAACGTCGCCAACATCTCCGCGTCGGTTGTCACGTTCACCTCGAGGGCCTTCAAGTCGTTCTTCAGCGCAGCGTAGCTCTGGAAACGATCCGATGATTCGGACTCCGAGTTTGTATTCTGGGAAAAACGTGAGAATTTTATTTTGGCGCAAGCATCTTCGGATTTGGTTCCGAAAAGCCCCACCCTCCGATCGAACTGAAATTTTGCACAAACCTTTCTTTCCATATTTTAAGAGAACCTCTTGAGGGATTTTTGGCGACTCGGAATAGTTTTCGAGTTATTGAATTTTTAAGTTTCCTTTTTAACGCGTGCCGACTATATATCTGCTACGGTTCCGTTCATACCTATATACGAGGTTTGTTAAAAAAATGCGGTGACATTTCAAATTTCGCAGGCTACGTACATTCGATTTTCGATTTTTTAAAATATTGGTACACATGTTCCCAACATAATATAGTAGGGTGCAAAAGTTTCGGGCCACCCTATTTTTCGTGGATATTGCATAGAAATACGATGGTACGGGAAATACAAACGAGTGATGACACTTATAATTGGCGTCGAAATGCTTGACATTAAAAAAATGTGGTATAAACAGTAATGTCACTCTTCAACAATTGATTATCCGACAGTTTTTATTTAATCACTGTGCAAAAGTATTGGGCCATATACTATTGCGTATGAAAACAAAAAACAAAACATGGTTTAGACTTCGTTGCCATGCTCTTAGCAGCGATTACAGCAGCACATCGTCGGGGTATAGACGCGATTAATTGCGAGATGCGATCTTGTGGCATCTTTTCCCACTCATATTGCAAATGATCCCATAATTCCGTCTTGTTGGAGTGATTCGTCGTTCCAACGCGAACCTTGAGCTCTTGCCACAAATGTTTAATCGGATTTAAATCCGGTGACTGCGAGGGCCAGGAGAGAAGGCGCACTTTTTGCCTTTCAAGGAAATTCTTCACAACACGCGAGGCATGTTTGGGATCATTGTCGTGTTGAAATATCCACCCATTCGGCATATTTTTCTTTGCAAATAAGAGCATATGGTTTTGCAATATATTTCGATACATTATAGCGTTCATATTGCCTTGGATTTCTATTAGCGGACCAATACCGTTATCAGAAAATACTCCCCAAACTTTAACATTTGCGTCACTGTGTCTTACAGTTGGAATTTGATATCGTACATCGTATCTGGTACCTGCTGGACGTCTTACGTACTTGCGACCATCACTTCCGAACAATTGAAATTTGGATTCGTCGGAAAAAAGAACTTTCCGCCAATTCGATACTGTCCAATGTTGATATTTTTTGGCAAAATTCAATCTAGCCTTCTTATTCTTTGTGCTAATGAGTGGTTTCTTTACACCGACGCACCCAATCAATCCCACAGATTTCAGACGTCGGGATACCGTACTCCGACTGATATCAGCAAGATTTTCATTGCGTAATTCTCGCGAAATTATTGCTGCAGTTTTTCGCGGATCTATGACGCACTTTCTTTTAATGATTTTGTCCCCGCGTCTTGAAGTTTTTCGTAGTCTACCGCTTCGACTTTTATCACACAACGAATTTGTTAATTTATATTTCGCAATAATACGGTTTACTGTGCTTTTCCTAATAGAGTATTTTCAATATCACGAAAACTCTTTCCTTTTTCAAATAGTTTGAACACAACTTTGCGGACCTCAATTTTTGTGTGTTTCGCCATTGCGGCAGAAATAGAACTGATTTTTTCATGGTTCTTTATGTTTCGAACTAACGCGAAAGAAAAACGCGGAAGAAAACGTAAACCAACCGTGTGGCTGGAGAAGGTGAGACAGCGGCCCAATATTTTTGCACACTGACCGAACGCGTTCGACGCTGTACACAAACCATACGCTATACAAACAAAATAATATACCACGTTGTTATGCGTATCATAGCTCCGTCAGATATTTGAAATGATGAAGAGGTTCAGGCATTAAATATTTTATCGAATAACTGAGAAAAAAAGGTTAGCCCGAAACTTTTGCACGCCACTGTATGTTGAGATTATCAGCCATTTTGCATATTTAGTTTGTTTTTGACAGATATCAAGGTTAGACGTGTTTTGGTGTGCTCGGTGATATTTTGCTATCGATTTGTGGCAAAACACTTCATGGCTTTTGCATGACGATAATGCATCTGCTCACACATCGTTGCTTGTTCGTAATTTTTTGGCCAATAACAACATCGTGATCATGCCTCAGCCACCGTACTCACCGGACTTGGCCCGCTGTGACTTTTTCCTGTTCCCAAAACTGAAAAGACCCATGAAAGGACGGAGATTTGCCACGATTGAGGAGATAAAGACCGCATCGCTAGGAGAGCTCAAGGCCATACCAAAAAGCGTATATCAGAAGTGCTCCAGGGGTTGAAAAAAGCCCTGGCTCAAGTGTATTATATCTGAGGAGGATTACTTTGAAGGGGACAAAATAGATATTGATGAATAAATATTTTTCGAGAAAAATAAAGTCACCTTATTGTTTAACAAACCTCGTATGTTATCACGCTGCCCGTTTTGTCCAATCAAACTCAAAGAAGCCCAGAAACTATTGCGCGTCGCCAAAAATCCCTTCAGGAATTCTCTTAAAATATTAAAAGGAACGTTTTTGCGAAATTTCAGCTCGATCGGGGGGTGGGGGTTTTCGTAACCTCACCCCAATCTTGTTTCCGAACAAAATTAGCCGGAATAAATACCTTTGTGAAAGTTGCCTCCGAAATAAATGGCATCGAAAATAATTTTCACTATAAAATTTTCCAAAGCTCATTCCCCCTAAATAAAGTCTCCTTGCAAGAAAAGATAATATCTTTTTCAAAATCTTTCGATTCAATTCTGAGGGAGCATTATAAGGTAAAATGTTTGAAACTCGTTTTTTTTACGTTATCCTCAAATATGGACGTTCAAAAGCTGTCAAATTTAGGTCGCGAAATTCGAGTTATTCCGATCGCTACGGCCCTCCTTAGAAAAAAGAACTCGACCAGCTGCGTGAGACCTGGCGCGGATGGCCCGCATTTTTCTCCAAACGCTGTTTTTCAAAAACGGTGGGACATTTTGAACCGAGAGTTTTCAAACTGCCCATCTCAAATTTTGCCACATTATTCACGCCATAAGAAAGCGTTTTTTTGTTCTTTGAATGTTTCACTTTTTTTAAAACGGAAAACGCGAAAAAAGTCCCAATTTGAAATGGCCACCATTTTGGTAACTTTCATCGAAAAAAAAGTTATCCGTACGCCTCTACAGTTTTTCATACTCACTGATAATCTTTTTGGTTTTTGTTCGTTCGGATAATTCTAGGAGGAGTAGAACTTTCGACTTTCAGTTACTTTTTTTAGGCACCATTTTGCAGTGGCCAAACAAGTTATATGAAAAATAAAACTAAAACATTAGAACATATTTTATCATTTGAAGAAAAAAACACACAATCGGACTGACTATCGAATTTTATTTTCAAAGTATCATGAAAATAAGCAATTTTCAAGCCAGACACACCGGAGTAGTCTCTTAAGTGAGCACGATTCAACTGGAGCTCACGTGACCCAAGCAGAAAGCAGTGGATATCTTTTTCTCTGAGATAAAAAAACATCTGTTTTCTCCCTAGGTAAAAAAAATTGACGCTTTTTTTTATTCAAGTATAACATAATGATTTCTAATATTGCGAATATCGTTGTCACATTCCTGAACGTGTTGCATTTTGAACATTCTTATCGTTCGAAATCTATTAATTCATTGTATCAAAGATACGGCAAAAATTCTCTAAAGTCTCCTATACAAATCTGAATATAACGTAAATTTCATTAATTCTTTCAGTCTGGAGAGTTTTCCTGCAAGGCATTTTTATTCAGGGACTTTTTTCGGCAAATTTATTCTGGGAAATTTTCAACAGACATCGTGAGGTGTCCGAGGGAAAACATTATCACAATATTCACAGAGCTCATAAATTAATGGACTCACCACCCATTCCGGTGGTACTTCATTATCCAGAAGTTTAATCTTCTTAAGCCGAGCTTTGAGTTCCTCCAACGTTATTTTCATCTGAGTAGCATGCTCGTTGTCGCTCTTCGCAGCAGCATCCTCTTCGGGATGACGAAGAGACTTGTCAGGATGCAAGGTCAAAGAACTCCTCTCAGAATTGGCATCGTTGTCTTTGGAATCCTTGGCAGATTCCTCGTCAAGCAGCTTGGCTTCCGTCACGCCGGTTTGGAAATTGTGGCGAACGTGGATGCCGCTCGGTATTGGCTGACCTGGTATTTGAGCCTCGTTTTATTTCTCCGTGCGCAAGAACGAATTTTAGTTAAAAGTCTTACAGAATTGATAAAATCGCATAAAATCACCATCCACAGTCGATAAGTTCCACTGCGTGGTTTCCTCAGGCAATTTTATACGTTTTAGGAGTATCCCTGAGCCTATACAAATCTGTTGTTATAAATCATCAACGTGAAGAAACATTGAGCTGTATTGGATTAATAATAAAAAACGTATTCCGATAAATAAAATATTTTTTTTGTTATTTTATAATATACATTGCAACATGATTCAGTCTAGGTGGTTTTGAACTTAAATTTTTTTCAAGTTCTTTTACAGTACAGTAGAATTCGGACTGAAGCCGAATCTTCAACTAGCAACTTGTCATCACTACGGCTGCACACATCTTTGACTCAGTACGGTAGAACCTTGATTATTCTAACTAATTGGAAACAAATATCGCTAGGATAATCGAAAATATATCTCACATTTCCGGAAAAATCAACGCGTATAATATAAATGGTATCCAAAATTCTGTTTATTAATCCAACGACCCTAAATTCTTTATTTGATAGCAATTAACAATTGATAAAGATTCAATTTTTATACCACCAGTACTTAGGCAGTTAAATCACATTTGCGGCTTAAAATAATAATCAATTTTTGGCTGTCTCATAGTAGTTGCCTGGTTCTTGGCCGCTAAGTTTCAAATTCGTTTAACTCTCAATCCGTGAAGGTATTTGAGGCACCTTGATCCCGTGAACGTGAGTTGTTTTTGTTTTTGCACTACCAAACCAACAATTGCCAACGAAAAAAATCTGATAAAATTCGCGATCGATCTTTAGGCCGTACTTCTCGAGGAAAAATAGGGTTTTCTTTTTCTTTTTTATTTTTAATATATTTTTTTCCATTAAATATTAAGCAACCTATGAAAAAAATGATTTTGGGCAGGACGAAAACGACCCAGGTTCACGGATAGAGGGTTAAAAAACAACAGCTGTGTGAGACTATTTTCTGGTTGGGTTTCAAGCCATTTCAGGACGGTTTCTCGTATATACAGACAGACAATGCATAAACGATCTGATAAAGTTACATACAAGCAATGTTTTCAATGATCCAAAGACTTTCGAGACATTGTGCTTACCGCTTTAGAAAATTTTAACGTGAGATATACACTAGGAGCCGGAAAAAAAGGTCATTTTTGTGAATTTTTTCAAGGGAAACTATTTGACATTTCGGATTGGGGTTTTAATTATTTAAAAGTATATATATCCAAAAATATCAAATATATACAAGGATATTGTATGAACCTTGGAGCGTCGTAAAAAGAGCGGTGCCCAAAATTTCTCGAAAACCAATGAACCGATTGCCTTGAGGTTTTTTGTGGTTATTCTATACACCATTATCTAGTATTTGCCATAGGATTTTTTTTCCCGTTACTTAGTTTTTGTTCTATAGGCAAAATAATAACTAATTTTTGGCCCAAAAATCACTATTTATGTTCAAACGTCCACCATTTTGTAATAAATCGATATTTTCAAAATCGTCTATGAGAAGTACTAGATAATGGTGTATAGAATAACCACAAAAAACCTCAAGGCAATCGGTTCATTGGTTTTCTAGAAATTTTGGGTACCGATTTTTTTACGACGCACCAAAGATCGTACAATATCCTTGTATATTTTTGATATTTGTAGATCAAGAAAATTAAACATATTTTTGAATGTATATACTTTTAGATAATTAAAACCCTAATGTGAAATTCCATATAGTTTTCCTTGAAAAAATTCACGAAAATGACCTTTTTTCCGGCTCCTAGGTGTATATCTGCCCTTAAGAAAAATACATTTAAAGTATGCCCGTTAGCGGAACCTACCTACAAACGTCTATAACTCTCTCAATTTTGAGCTGAGCGATTTGAAATTTACAAAGAATATTTTTGAAATGTTACATTTTGAGAATTTGTCGAGAACCAAAAACCGATTTTTCAAAAATGTCAACAGGTGTAAGCCCTTAAGGAAGTAAATAGCCACATTGATTCCCAATTAATAATCCCCCGATAAAAGCAACTCGTCTCTTTTTCTTATTAAAATAAACTCATCTGTAACTTATCTGGAGACAGATGACACAGAGAAATTTCAATACTGGCGTAATACTCCATTGTATTAGCTACTTATCATCAATTTGCGATCACTTCAATCAAACTATCATTTTCTAACCTGTTTCGAAAACCGTTTTCCATAGCGAGCAGAGCTTTAGTTTTTTCTTCACAGTCACGAATTTCAAGGAGGTGTAGTTACATTTCCTAATAATCGAACGACAAACTGTGAAGATTTCGAGTCATTTGGTCCAACTGTTTTCAAAAAAAGTTGTGAGACCTTTCCCTCGATTTATCGACGAGTAATCGTAAAATTTCGGCTCAAATTTTGGAAAATACCATAGCGGAATATGAGGTTTCTCATGCCCTTTACCCTCCCGCAGCCCTTTAACGAGCGTCGCTCGGACTTACAGGTCCTTTCACTATTAAATGTTATCCTGTGGACTGACATAACGGAAAGGCAAATCCTTATAAACAAAGCGCAATAACATTGAGTTTCGATCACGTTCAAGATACCGAAACGCTACGTAAATTTAATCTGACGTAAACTTTCGTTTGGAATGTCACTCTCGCTCGTATAATTGACCTGAGAAAAGGTGAAAAAAATAAATCGAAAACTCACCTTTTTTTACCGGCTGCCATTCGCGAGAAGGCACGAAAATGCTATCGTTTTTTTCACTGATTACCGAAAGATCGAGAGCACAAAACGAGATGAACAAACAGAATAATTTTCCCGTCATTTCGACGTTACCGCGGTATATTGACACGAAAATTCCGGAAAAAACGTCGACACTGTACGAACGATTATTTTACGTTCTCGAGATTTCGTAGGATCCGCAAACGTGCGTTGGTCAGAACAAACCCAGCGTCTCGGGTAACTTTTGTTCTCGATGAATTTCGATTGTACGTATGTAGAGAAAGTTATTTCCTTGCCGCAAAAACGGAAATTGGACGTCGGCGGATGTCTATTATCGGCAAGACGAATAAATTTGTACCATGCTTTATACACGAAAACTGCGTGTACGATACCGATCCGACGAATTTACATTGTACCGGCTTACTTGTTCTTTCGTGAATGGTGGATCGCAGCCTGCCGTACGATTTCGTGGTTATCCCGATAGCAGAAGGCAATCGTATCTCAGCAGTCATTTTACCGTCATTTCACACGTGCCGAAATGACGACGCGGGAACTGTCAATGGCAATTGATCATTTGGACGCGCGTGGTACTAAATGCAAGTGACGGAGATAAAGTAATCTCGATGTAAGGTCGATGAAAAAATTGGTAAAAATGTTTTAAACAAGACGGCTGAACGTTAGCATGCATATGGAGTCCCGCGAGAACTGTAATCAGCCAATCAGAGAGCAGGTCGGGCGCAACCAGCGAGTAAGAGAGCGGAGAATAATGCTGTGGATGATACAAAACCTGTGGATGATCACTTTAGTAGCCATGGCCATGGTCTTAGGTGCCGTACGCAAATTACGGCGCAATTTCGGAGAGGCGAGTTCGGGCCGGCGTTCAGTCTACGTACGTTGCGGAGGGGCAGGGGGGCTGGTCGAGGTTTGCGTAACGTTATTTTAGACCTGCCAGAAATAGAAAAATTTCTGCATGTTCAAGTTTTCAATTTAAAACACGCGCGCAATTTTACCGCGGAACGTTTAGTTTTCCATAGGAAATGTGAGTTGAAGGGGGAAGGCACTGTGTAAGAACTTGCACAGTATGTCTCAGCGAATACTCAAAAACTTATCAACCGATTTTCAATTGTTTTTTCTTTCACATTTTTGTAATCGCAATTAGTAAGGTTGTACGTAGCAGGTTTTTTGAATTTTATCAATTACTATTTCAAATGACTGGTTGAATACAAATAAGACCTTGAACATAGAAAAAAATGTTCACACCGTTGCCATTTTCTTTAAAAAAAAACAAAATAAAACCGGCTACGTATAACGATAGCTACATTTGTATAGATATCGATAAATTGTTGACTTTTTATTTATGGATAACCTTTCGTAAAGATATCGATGGGACAATAAAGAGATTTTATTTCTCGTCGTCAAATCAAGGCATAAATCTCGGTTAGTTTCAAAAAAGATTTATCAAAATTAATATAAAACTAGACGAATATATACTTCATAAAATGAGTATAAACGCGATTCTTACATACTGAATTATTCCTTTGAAAAAAAAACGCGATTATTGACGACAATGCACCCGTTACGTAACAAAAAAGAGGGGTGATGTTCAGGCCGGGCGTTACGGCCCCGTTACGTAAAGGGCGGGGGGGGGGAACAACGATTCGGAAATTTGGCGTTACATCATGTGTGTACGCCCCCTTATATACAGGTCTTGAAACGACGGTAGTGGGCAAAGGTTCGCTTACGGTTTAGTTTTTGCTGCAATTTTCGGCCGCATGGGGCGTATAGGAAAGGGGGTCTCATGTGTGTAAGAGACAGCAATATCGTATGCGAAAGAGGTCGGCTCACTTTAGACCCTAAAAAAGGCTATTTTCATGAATTTGTTGATATGTTTATATTATAGATATTGATTTAAAAGTTCTTACACTTAATAAATACACTTTCGAAATACATTTTTTTTTAAATTTCATTCGAGTCACCACTTATAGACGAAAATGGTAGTTAAAAAATGTCCTAAAACATTGTAGGTCTGCGCTGTTGATGAAATCTCGGAGATGGATCAACCGAAACAAAAAATCAAACAATTTTAGATTCAGTATATTAATGGCTATAGCGCATATCAAACGATTTTTGATATTTTCAAAAACAACAAAATGTCGGACATTTTTCGAAAAAATGAAAAAACGTATTTTTCACCGTTTTTGGCAAAAATAGTAAATCTAAAAATGTTTAAACATCCTTGATATGCGCTATAGCTATCGTTGTAAAGAATATGCGGTTAACATTTCATAAGGATCGGTTTAGTAATTTCGAAGATTTTATCAACAAGCTATCAAAAAACGTTGTTTTAAGAAAAATGCGCTTAAAGTTTGTTTGGGTTACATAAATACACAAAACTTAAAAAAAAATATATTTCGAAAGTGTATTTATTAAGTGTAACAACTTTTATATCAATATCTATAATATAAACCTGTCAAAAAAATCCGTGAGAAGCACCATTTTTAGTGTCTAAAGTGAGAAGACCCCTTAACTGCAATATCGTGTGCGAAAGAAACAGCAATCTCCTTCCGTTTTGCACACGGATTCAGACTGCAATTTCCCGGTTCACATGTTCTTGATTATTTTTCGTAAAAAATGTCCAGTACACAAAACGTACATTACAAAAGCACGTATTCACATGCAAAAATGAACAAATAAATACATGCATGCTCAAAAATATAACCAAATCTTTATCAAACGTATGTAGAACTCAAGTCACCATGATAAAAGTGATTCATATTTTATTGCCCTTATAACGGTAGTATAGTTGAGCTGAGTGGTCCCGTTTGCACTCGGAAACGAACAGTTGTAGCTCGAATCACAAGATATGGTATGGCCGGTTCGGTATGGCCAATTTATGTATGAACACTTCTTCCAATTTTTCATTTGATTATTTTAATGGATTTTTGTAAGGGAATTTATATAGATACATATAAGATTTATTCCATTTGTATATCTTTGCGGGTTTTTACACCTCCCGTCTGTTCATCCTTTTTACATTTAAATTACCACATTACGTTATCACATTATCATTCTTTTAGCAATCACTCCTTTGTTATTTACATATTTTCGTTTAAGCACACCCGATTTCCATTTCCGCTTCCTTCTTTCCAGTTTTCCCTCCCGCCCCTCTCTTCGTCTTTTCTTGCTATTTTTTCAAATTGTCTCACCATCTCACACATCTTTTCTACTATTATTTCCTTTCCAGAGCCCTGCTCCATGCCGTCTCTGGCCCGCCCTCGCTCGTATTTTTCGGCCGCTTCGTCCTTCATCTGTGTCCTTGCCGTCTCACATATATACCCATATATAAGCCAGTGTTTCTTCTGCTGTATTGCAGCTCTGCAACTCGTGTCTCTAAAACCCTTCACTTTTTCCTTCCCCACGCTCCCATACGTCATCCTCGTCCACAGTTCCCTGATTTCTACTCGTATAGAAATACCCACGTCTTTTTTCCTACCCATGTACTGTCTACAGTATCCTGACCTCTCAATTTTCTCCCAGTTCCTTTGTATTTCTTAATCTGTCATTTTTTCCACCGCCCTTTTCGTCTTCATCATCCATTCATCCACCCGTCTCCTCCTTATAGTCAAGGGAATTTATATAATTAGCTTATAAATAAAATGTTTAGTAATGTTAATGATTTAATTCTTGTCGCTTGAGTGGAATTGAGAATTTTAGAATCTTATCGCAAGCGCCGCGTAGTGGCTACAGTAGGCCTTAATATCGTTCCCTCATCGCCGAAATGTACGGCCCATGGAGACTAAACTCTCATTCAAAGCCACTGGAAAAAGCGTCTGCAAAAATTGCCCCAAAATAGATGGCGCTCGGGTTTTGCAGGCCCTATGTATAGTGATATATTGGTCGACGAGGTAAAAGTGATCGGATAAGTTTCTAACCCCACGACAGACCGAGCGTCCCAGAAAACGCGAAAATTTTCGCCAATCAAGGTTCGATAATTTCCACATGACGATTTGACGAAAAACTCTTCCAAAAGCAAGAAAAGGTGAGGCTTTTGTTTAAACATACTTAATATTCTGACTAAAAACTTTATTGCCTGTGAGTAACTATGCTTTATCTGTACTGTATGCGTATTAATTAGATACCGTATCACTTTGTCTTAAATTTTATAACTGTGACACTTAAGGCGGCCCCATAAATTACGTTCCGCAAAATTTCCCAATGTTTGACCCCGCCCCCCGCATAACAAAACCGCAACGCCTGGCCTGAACCCTCCCCCCCGCCTCTATTCCGTTACGTAGCGGGTATTTTGTCCTCAATAATTGCGTTTTTTTTCAAAGAAATAACTAATTAAGAAGGGGTCGGGTTTATACTAATTTTATGAAGTATATATTCATCTAGTTATATACCAATTTTTAAAAAATGTACTTAATTTGATTATCGATATCTTTATGAAAGGTTATCTGTAAATAAAAAGTTAACAATTTATCCATATCAATGAAATTGCAGTTATTGTTATGCGCAGCCGTGTTTTATTTTGGTTTTTTCTTACAAAATGCTGACAGTTTGGCGTTTTTTTCTATCTTCAAGGCCCTTTTTTGTACACAAGCAATCCTTAAAAATAGTAATGATCAAAATTTAAACAATCGGCTACGTACAACCTTAGTCTCTGCGATTACAAAAATGTTTTTAAAAAATTGAAAATCGGTTGATAAGTTTTTGAGTATTCGCTGAGACAAGGTCGAAAAAAGTAGTTTCGAGAAAATCGCCATCAAAGGTTTCGTTCCGTTTTTCTTGATATGAAGTTATGTTTTTTTTCTAGAATATTGACACTTACATTAAAGTATCAAGTCGCGGGCGATATGACGGTTTTTCTTCATTATATTTCTCAAAATAATAAGAGCTCGCACTTCATCTATTCTGAACGATGAGTTAAAAAATGTTTTAACCTTGAACATGCAGAAATTTTGCTATTTCTGGCAGTTTTAAAATCGTGACGTAACGCAAACCTCGACCCCCCCCCCCCCCCGCCCCCCGCGTCGTAGACCACAATGCCCGGCCGACCCCGCCGCCCGAATTGCATTCGTAATTTACGTACTCCCCTTCCTCTAAACATGGAGACTAGAGTAAAGGAGCCCGAACGCGTATAGGAAAAGCATTATAAACGTGGACCCTGAAAGTGACGAAAAGTTGTGGTTCTAAAGTCAGCCACAACAAGCGCTAGTGCAGGGAGGGTAGGATATGAAGTATGACATCGGTGATGCTATGAAGTGAGCGTATATACCAACTAGAGGATTCTTGGTTATCCCGGTTTGCATTTATTACGTCATTCTTCGTTCTTGGCTTTTCGTCTTTGAACGCACCAACAAGATTTACAAGGATTTTTTTACTGCGATAAACATCAGTGCTGTGGAGTGCAGTGAGTGATTGCCCCATTACCTGTACGAAAAAAACATTCATATTGTGCATTAAATAATAAATATGCGCATATTTGTTGTTGTTTTTTTAATTCGGTTGGATTTAATCGCGCATTGTATGAAAATAATTTATTAATAAATCTATCTAGGGTCTAGGTTGACTTGGCTTTGAATTTTGCCCGAAAATATTCTGTAATTAACAAATGCACGATGAAAGAATTAATCGACAAATGAACAAATTTACTGTTTTTCTCATCTGTTTTGCGTATAACTTCGCTTTGAATATTCTCTTCTCTCTCTTTTCTCATTCCGTCTTTGTCATCCTATCTTCTTCATCCTAGATTTAGAACCACAACTTTTCGTCACTTTCAGGGTCCATGTTTATGATGCTTTTCCTATACGCGTTCGGGCTCCTTTACTCTAGTCTCCATGGTTACGTACATCAGCTGTAAACCGTCTTCATCGGACCCATGTTTTGCGTATTTCTATATATGTGGTCCGGAGCACCCCAGTGCCATCTATCTTCATACGGTTTTTGGGAACGAGTTGAAAAGCCGAGTATGACCTCCTGTATCTAGTCTCCATATTTCGCAGCGTACGTGATACATGGCCTTAAAAAAACAAATTTTCTAGTCGACAACACGTGGTTGACGATCCGTACACATAACCTCAAATGCACGACAACATCGCAATTACTCGATTTGAATAAAAAGAGTGTCAATGTGCGAATAAAAGAGTAGGTGAACCCTCAAGAGACGTTAAAACCCTAATCGTAGTTACACGAATAATGATTCCGTTTTTTTTTTACCCTGAAGTTCAATAATCGTTTCAGCGTTTGCAATTAACTCGATAGAAGCAAAGCGAATATTGCGATTCGAGACGATCGTCAACGATGGGGTTAACCAAGCAATATCTGAGATACGTTCCTTCCGGGAATTCAAACATCATCACGAGTGCGAAATGCAACGTGATATTCGTAACTCTGGAGGGACAGGAGGGTCGATTCGTAGCCGTGGGCGCCTGCGAGCATGTATTCATCTGGGACCTCCGACTAGGCGAAAAGGTACAACACCGAATGAGCGTCCAACGACGCGTGATGTTCCTTCGCGAAGCGCAAACTCAATCCGGACTTACGTTTCAGGCCCAGGTTCTCCCCGGCGAGACGTCGGAGGTCACGCGCTTGGCCGCATCTCCCAACAAACGGCACATAGCGGTGGGATACGCCAATGGAACTGTCAAAACTTTCGATCTCAGGTCTGGAGAAAACATCAGTGTGTTCGTCGGTCACAGATCTGAAATATCGACGCTGGCTTACGACGCAATGGGCCATCGGTTGGCCTCCGGATCTAAGGTAATCGAAGACACATAGGCTTATGGAGAATTTATCAATTGTTTGGTAGGAAAATCCTTTTCTACTGAAACTGCCGTGGACGAACGTTCTTTTATTTCTAATCAATTTGTATACAGTTTTTAAAAAGTGTTTGTAGTTTTTTGTAGTAGTAGTTTTTCATAGTAATTTGTATACAGGTCCTTTCCATTTTTATGATCCTTTATTTTTTACTCCACATTGTCTTGAGTCTGTTTTATGATCTTGAAGTTTGCATAGTTGAAATGTAACGAGAATTAATTCTTTCTCAAGGATAAAATTACTTTTTGTCCAACGTAGACTAGAAAATCGTTCGAACGCTTTTAATTATTTTTATTACAGACTTACGAAGTTAAGTTGCAAAGAAAAAGTCTCAAACAATAATAAAAATGAAGAAACAACGAAAAACGTTGTTGCATTGCGATGAGGCAAACTTCAACGTCATTCTGTTTTTGAAGATATTTCTTTAAATTGAAGTTGTGGTTGTGTAGTAAACGTAATTGGCTTATGGCAATAATGAGTTATAAAGTCTTATCAATACTTCCATGTATTTTGTTTAACCATTGGAAATATTTCTGAAAGGTTGCTTTTTGATTGAGACAATACTAATGTTTTCCTTTCAATAACTCGAATATTTAACAATTAGCTGATTTTCGTCTTTTACGAAGTCAAAATACATCCCGGTATACCGGTACAGTTTCAAGCCAAGTTACCAAACTTTGGGTGAACTTCCGAAAAGCTATTACATCTGATTTGGCTGAAATTTTGCACGGATGTTCCGTTTAATATACAGGGTGTATCTTAACCACTAGATTTCTGTTCGTGAGCATATAGGGTATCTTTTTCCAAGTAAAACGCTTTCTTTTAAATGTCGTGAGACAAACATTGAATGAGATATTCACGAGTAAAGTCCAACGGTGAGTAAACAATGGCACAGTAGTTTCGGTGTCCAAGCGAGAGTGGGCACAGGTTCGAATCCATATTCGAACAAGTGGATTTGAATTTTCAATATTGAATTTTGAAATTCGAGTATTGAACGTTATCTGTTCGCCCGAATAAGGTATTAAATAATAAATAACAGATGTTAAACAATGTTATCCATTGTTCACTCGAAAGATATTTAGATCTTTCGAGTAAACAATGGACAATATTGTCTAACGTTTTTTATTAATTATTTAATACTTTATTTGGGCAACCGGATGAGGTTCAAAATTCAAATTTCAACATTCGTACTTGAAAGGTTGAACTGTCAATTCCAATTTCAATTTACGAAAGATCAATGGATTTGAATCCACTTGCGCGAACGTGGATTCGAACCCGCGCCCACTCTCGCTTGGACGCTGAAACTACTGTGGCATTGTTTGCTCACCGTTGGACTTTACTCGTGAATATCTCGGCCAATTTTTGCCGCACGACATTATGGTAGAACGAGCGCGCTCTTGATTTCAATAGATTTTGTTCAAATTTTAACCAGACATTGTTCATCTCATTATGCATGTTTGAGTGAAATTTCAGAACAGTCGACTATTTAGATTGGGAGATAATAGGTGTTAACATTGCAACTTCTAACACTGCAGGGTCTTGACCGGAAGCCAGGTCACATGATTCGTACCATTCTATTGTGTTTATACATTTTTAAGAAAAATTATTTTTACATAGCAAACTAGTTAATGAAAGAACAAAAAAAAGTTTTGACTGCCTTTACTATTCGGTTTTGCTAAAAAGGTTCAGTAAAGACAGAATAACGTCCCGTAAAAAATATTTGTCCTCTATAATAAGAAGAGATATGGCAACACCGTATCGTTCCACGTATCCAAGGACGTAAGTTTGCGCGGCATATTTAAAATAATACTACAACACAAAGTTTTATTTGGAAGTAAATTTTAATCGAACAAAGTTTTTAATTAGTTATCAGTTAACCAACACTTTTATTTGTTAATGAAGATAACATAACCAATATAAAATATAAATATTTATAACGCAAATATATTTTTTTAACGTTACGTCTCCCATCACATAGCGTGCTTGTCGAGTGTTCTTTTTCAACGACACCAACACCTTCAACACATTTGTTCTTTTTGGCTTCGGCCATTGATGTCAGAGCTTTTATTTCACTGTCAACGACTTTTTTCTTCCGCCACTTTCCTTCAAAACGAATTTTGTTTGGCATTTTAATTTTTTTCCGATAATATAACCAACTAGCTTGATCCACATCGAGCTGACAGAAAAGTCTGAGCATCACGGAAATTTTCCGTGATGCTCAGATTTTTCTGTCAGCTCCGCGACAGCTCGTTACAGTGTTGACACGATCGTTCATCCGCCGAAATCTATAGTCGGGTTACTAGCTTGATATAGCATTTCTCAAACTGTCGAGTACAGTCAGAAGGAAAATTTTTATTACGAAACTATAGATTTATGTATACGCTCTACTGCATGGAGTGCGTGATATTTTTGTTTCCGACGACCGCGCTAGGTCTACCTGAAAAAAAAGCGTTTTGCTTGGAAAGAGACACCCTATATGCCCACAAACAGAAAACTAGTAGTTAAGATACACCGTGTATAAAGACACCCTCTAAGGGGATTTGTGGCACATTCCAATAACTTACAAGATATCGAATTTGTTGGGTTTGTTTTGGTTACGCCGGCAGTATAAATATACTGGCAGTGGAAAGCGCCGCACGCTAGTCACAGTGAAGTCCGCGGAGTGATATACTCGTGCAGGCTAAACAATAAACATTTGAATTTGATTTCTGATAAACTGTTGGAATGTGCTAAACTTCTCTTTGGGGGAAAATTCTCTTTGTCATTATATATTAAATGGAACATCTGTGCAAAATTTCAGCTAAATCGGGTGTAACAGCTTTTCGGAAGCTTGTCCCTGAAATTCCAGCGAAAAATTGTGACTTCAAAAATGGTTTCATTTGTACGGTGCTTGATAGAGATGACACGCTGGCCACATTTCCATATTATTCGTATACTAAAGCACTCTAAATACCCGATATAAACTGCTCACAGGTGTAAAAAATTCTGAAGATTCTGCAATGACAATAAAAACAGCGGTTCACCGAATGGTTGAAGAAAATATTAATGATAAAACTCAGAAAAATGTGACTAGCAGAAGAATCTTCGTCGACACTTTTCAGAGAAAATGTAAAAATGGGTGCGAAAATTTTTATTCCGGTCTATCGTTGGGTACAATAATTGATCGTGACTATATTTTTATTAAGTGCCACTGTAATTTACCAGTGGATCAGAAGGGCCCTCCTTATGCCCCGACGAAATACGGCTCTCCTCGAAAGGAATGCCTCAAGGCGGTGTAAATTTTTTCGAGGAAAGCGTGTACAGCATTTAAAATTTTATTATTGTGCATTGACGAGTATGGTTTTAAGTATCTTTTATAATGTTGATATTGAACAATGTTTATGAATGCGGTAGATACAATGGTTTTCTGCGGAGCGCTGTTTAAAAAACGTTCTTTGCGGAAATCAAATGCATTTATTTTTTGCACGAAATGATCTAGCGCTTGGACGAAGGATGTGATAAAATATTACTTTTTGAAAAAATGGCCATAATCCAAAGTGAAAATATCCATCGTTGGTGAAAATAACTTTATATTTTATTTGATAAAAAAACTGTAGAATAGTTTAGTTGTAAAAAATTTAGTTTGGATTTGAAAACTTTAGTTGATAAAAAGAACCGCAAAAAAATTCCTTCGTTCAAGCACTTTGATGTGTAAATGAAGCTTGTAAAATTTGAAGTGGATTGGTGCAGAGATTGTGTAGATAACGCGGTTACCGATTTTGAAAAAGCCACTTTGAGACAAATGCCTTCAAAATTTTAGGTTGGCCTTATAAATGCATAAAATATAATTTAAAAAACGCCCATAGCTGCCTCAATTTTGAACGGATCGACGAGAATTAAAAAAAATGTTATATTCTAAGAAGCCGTTGGAAACCAAAAGTCAATATTTTCAAAAATTCCACGTTTGTGTATGACAACGATATTTTTAAAAAATTCCACCTTGGTGTATGACGTTATTTAAAAAAATGCCACCTAGCCCTTACACCAAAACGATACCATCCTTGCAGTTGAGAAATTCACTCAAATTAACTCAAATTCCCTTGATGTTTAAATACTGGGTGACTTTTCCAGGATACGGACATAATCGTATGGGACGTAGTAGCGGAAACTGGAGTCTGTCGCTTGGCAGGCCACAAGGGTGTAATAACGCAACTCGCCTTTATGCACGATCGCAATATCATCGTCAGTTCCAGCAAAGACACGTTCGTGAAGTTTTGGGATTTGGACACCGAGCACAATTTCCGTACTCTCGTTGGCCACGGATCCGAAGTCTGGGGGCTGACTTTAGTGAAAAACGATCGGTATCTCGTTACCGGGTGCAACGACCGGGAATTACGAGTGTGGAAGATTTTTTTCGTCGAGGACGGGGATAAGAATATAGTCAACAAATTAGAAAGCGTAAATGTCAACTCGGAGGACGATGTAAATGACGCGGTAAGAATAAAGCATCGCCGTAGCGAATCAATCGTGTGATTATTGTTCCTGTAAAATAGCGCAATTCATCGACGTTTTTTTTTCTTCGTTAAAGAAATACCCAATGAAGTGTGAAAAAATCGGCAGTATACTCCGAGCTGGAAAAGGACGAGTGGTGACCTTATGTTCGGACGCGACTCGGACAATCGTCGGTTGTCACGGAACGGAAAATACTGTTGAAATGTTCCACTTCATACCCGAGGACGAGGTCAAAGTCAAAGTAGCCAAAAGATTGGGGAAACAAAAGCTAAGAGCCAAGTAAGTCAACCAAAAATGCATTACTTAATAAAAGTTAAAAACTGCAGTCGTCTCTGAGAATTACACTTAACCCTTTGAAGCATATATTTTCCCTTACGTGCAATCAGCTCAAAACTTTGTACTCGGGGGTTTTCGGGGTCGCTGATTAGAAATCTGCACTCAAATTAGAAAATTCAAGATGGCGGATCCAATATGACGGACCACAAATGCAAAAATTGTTTGATGAAAGCAAAAGTCGGTACTCGGGGGATTTTCGGGGTCGCTGATTACAAATCTGCACTCGAAATTTGAAAACTCAAAATGGCGGATCCAATATGGCGGACCACAAATGCAAAAATTGTTTGATGAAAGCAAAAGTTGGTACTCGGGGGTTTTCGGGGTCGCTGATTACAAATCTGCACTCCAAATTTGGAAACTCAAGATGGCGGAACTGAAAATGCTCAAAGTAGCTTCATGAAGATGAAACTCCATATGCAGGGGTTTTTTGAGTCGTTGAATTCGAATCTCAGTTCAAAATTGAACAATAAAAATGGCAGTTCCAATATAGGATAATGAAACACAAATCTGGCTTGGTCACTGATACTAATCTGAGCTTATAATTTAAAAATAAATGGTGAACCGAAGCATAAAATTCTCTTGATGGAGAGGAAACTCGGTGCTTTAGGGTTATTGAAGTCGCTAATTTTGAAACCAGTCAAAATATATAAATTTTAGAAAGTTCTAAAATAAAAAAGCAAACAGAAATAAACAAAATATGGAGCTAGAAACTTGCTACGTCCTCGCCGTTAGCTCCGGGTAATGCTAAAAGCGTAATTCTATTAGAAATTCAGTATAACAGAATCACCATATTGAGCAACTCCGATGTTTTGGTAATTCCAGTAAAATCTCCGGTTTTGGTCCGCCATATTGGATTCGCCATTATGAATTTCTGGATTTTGAGTTCGAATTCATAATCAGCGACCCAAAAAACGTCTCTGAATCCATTTTTTGTGTATGGTTTACCTGCTAGATTAGGTACAATTACATTTATTGTCTAAAAAACGTGTTTTTTTGTACTGTAGTGATGATCAACATCCACTAAGTGCAACATAAGCCCTTAAGAGTGATATTGTAGTAACAATTGATCTCCTAACATACTAAATATACATTTACATTCGTCGTTATGCGCTAAAACATGTTTTTATTCAAGAAAAACAGAGTGGAAGTATGTGACACACCAGTATGTCACTATGCTTCAAAGGGTTAAGGTAGTCCTATCGCTTCACACTAGTCATACTACTCATCATACTTGAGATCTGTACAATTTATATTTTCAACATATGCAGAAAAAAATACTTTGTAATAACTAAAATCTTCCATTTGTAAACTGTTTAATGAATGTTCACATTTTATTAGAAAATCGAAAATTCTCGAAAAAAATCGAAAATCGAAAATCTATTCCAACGATTCGCGCAGTATTTCTAGGTTTGGTATTTGGCAACATTGGTTCTATCTCCGTCTTTTTTTACTCGTTCAAGCGAGTTTAATCTCCATGCTTTTCAACGTCGATCTGTCAAAACAATGTCAGGTGCGGGACATGTAAAGCATCGAATTCGGGCCACGACTGGTAAAAAAAGCGTGGAAAATTTGTGTCGGCGAGATATGTCGGTTAAAAATGAAATATGTGTGGAAATTCGAATGAGTGAGATGAGGTTATGACTACAATCATCTGTTGCCTTGCTGTCACGTTTCTTTATCGTAGCAAGTGGTAATAACTCCAATACCGGAAGCTCAAATTAAATTTAATATTACATGAAAATTAGGTCAATAAGCGTATTTTTTTCTGAGAGCATAGGATACTACAAGTGTTAAGTATGTAAATCTTATTATTTTTAAGAATCTGACGGATTCTCACTATTGTACACACTTTTGTAGCGACCGGAAGTTGGGTTTTTGTATGTCGTCTCGGGATTCCTTCACAAAAGTACGCAATTTTTATATATTTTTTCTCTGTAATAAGGTCGATAACCGACCCTGAAATTTTACAGAGATGATTATCAATATATTTAGTGAAGCTCAAAAAAAAAAATTATGAAAATCCTATGAATTGAAGCCTGTCGATAAGACTACCTTAAGAAAAAACAACATGTCAAGTCTTAACTAATGTTTGGGAAACGTGACAATTTATGAGAGTAACCCGAACGTTCCATGGAGATGATTTCTTAAGGTAGTCCTTTCACGAAGTTGAATATTTAATGATTAACTGATTTTCGTTCATAATCAAGTAAAAACACATCCCAGTATGGTGGTAATATGCCAAGCCGACTTACCGAAGTTTTAATGAAAAATTACTACTAAAAATCGTCGCAATTATATGGACTTTATGGACATAACACGCGCGCCACATTTCTAGCTAATAATTTATATACCAAATAACCCTTGACTTCTGATATACAGTAGAGCGTCGATTATCCGAATCCATTGGGACCGGGCGCCTTTCGGATAATTGAAAATTCGGATAACCGAACAGCAATATTCCGTTTGTGAAGAAAACGTTGATTCGTTCAATATGATAAAATGTATATATTTAAAAATACAATGAACGTTAATAATACGTGAATACTACAAGTACATTACTTATTTACGTATTACGAATTACATTACTTACTTACATTACTTACTTATATTACTTACTTACATTACTTACTTATATTACTTACTTATATTACTTACTTACATTACTTACTCACATTACTTACATTACTTACTTACAAATACATAACTTATTTACGTATTACAAATTACGTAGTACAAATACAATACGTCAATAATACAAGTACATTTTTGGTGAATTGTAAATTCACCAAAATTCCATTGTATCATTTAATGATATAGAACGAAGTTAAATACGTATTTAAAAGTAATGAACATTCATACATTTTTGAGTTCTTATCTATTTATTTTTGAAAAAGTCGACGAATTTCTTCTGCTTCACAGCGGAAGCTCGTGTTCTTTGCTGCCAAATTTCGACTGCTAGCGGAAAGCAAATTGCGCGCGAGCGCTGACCAAGAGAGTGGGGGGAACGTCCAACAATGTATACACCGTGGAACAATGTATAGGGCGTAATCGTTCAAATAACTGAGCATTCGGATGAACAAAATTATTGATCAGATAATTGATTTTTTGGATAACCAAGATTGCCATTCGCGTAATTGACGCCTCCGATAACTGACGTTCGGATAATCGACGCTCTACAGTAAACTGCTCAATGCATGTAAAACATCCTGCAGATTCGTAACGACAATAAAAACAGGGCGTCACCTAATGATTGAAGAAAATATTAATGATAAAACTTAAAGAAATCTGACTAGCAGAAGAATTTTCGTAGCCCCGACTTTTGAGGAAAAATGTAATAAACGAACGTAAAAAAACTTTTTGAAAACAAGCTTTGATTTAAAAAGTACTGTACTAAAAAGTAAGAAATAATGTTCAGTAATATTGGAAATCTAGACAGTATGACTACAGAAAAGTCCCTTCTGGCGTCACTCATAGGTGTGAGCACTTGAAAGGTACATAAACGGAGATATTGTTAAAATATGAAATATAAATTTGAATAGCTTGAGGCTTTTTTTCAGCAATTTTAAAGTAGTATGAGTACTGATGACGTTGAAGGCCTCGAGCTTTTAAATATTATATTTCATATTTTTTTAAATATCTACGTTTATTTACCTTTTAAGTACTTGCACCTATGATGAGTGACCAAGGAAGAAACTTTTTTGTAATTATACGATTTTGATTTTCAATTTTACTGAAAATTATTTTTTCTTTTTTAGTACCTTTTGCAGTAGAAGTAGTAGTAGTAAGAAGTTTTATTTGCATCGACTTTTCGGCTTTTTACAATGCTGTTACATCGTTTAACATCGCTTTCATACAATACTATCTTATATCTTTCCTATTTGATTATTTTTAATTTTTGTCACACTTCATTCTCTCTCTCTCTCTCTCTCTCTCTCTCTCTCTCTCTCTCTCTCTCTCCTTTTTCTTTCTCTATGGTCCTTCTTTTTAAGCTTTTCAATTCCTTGTCTATCAAATTCTCTATTATTTTGATTTCTTTCCCCTCTTTTATCATATCTAATATTTCCGCAATTCCTAATTCCCTCGATACTGTTACTAAGTCTTTACTAAGTCTTTTCCCCATTTCGAAGGCTTCCTGTTCGAGATTCCCCTTATTTCCTCTCTCAAACAAATATTTGGCCATCTATTACGTTCCATTCTTATCACTAACTGTATAAACCTCAGCGCTCTTTCCCTAATTTTGTACTCGAATGTTGGTATTCCTAATTCTGTTCTCCACCCGTATCTGGGGGTTCTTCTGTCGATTCCTAAAGCAGTTACATTAATATAAAAGCTTGTTTTGTAAAAGTTTTTTACGTTTATTTTATTTCATACTTTTTAGGATTAGGATTCATTTGCCATGTCAGACCCCCATGCCCTTCAGAAAGCGGCGTAATAAAAGACCTAGCCTTAGGTTATAAAGGTTTTGCGAGAAACTTTATAATAGTGTCGTTATAAATAGTGTTCAAGTCAACAAGTTAATGAGCCCAAACTCAATTGTCCTATCATTTTCCATTTGGAAACTTCAGTTCCCACCTCCCACCACTATTATCAGACTTTCCTTATCATGTGCAATGAAAAGTGCTCAGGATAACAAAATAAATGAGCACAAACTCGACTGTCCTAGTATATTAAAGCGTTTCATTGCCCATCTCCCACCTCCATCATGAGACCAGCTCCATGGTACCATATTATTGCAGTGTCGACGAAGTTACATAGATATGCCAAATTTCAGCTTAATCGAATGCCAGCAAGTGGTACAAAAATGGATTACAAATTGTGAACCGGAAAGACCGACATACGAACGGAGCAAGTTAAACAAAAGCTTCTAAAACTGTCCAAAACTACGAAATTTGCGCGTCATTTTTTATTCTAGCTTATCATTGGGCCACTGCTATTTAGGGATGCCTTAAATTTGACAAAACTATAAGTGATATTGTAATTTTGTTTTTAAACTGGTTAAGATTTTCGATTATGAATTTGCCAGGAAACAGGACGAAGTAATTCCTGGAGAAGTTTCGTTCCTCAAGGACGAAGTCAGACGCCTCACCGCTGTCAAAGCAGCGCAAAGAGCCAAAGCAATGGACTTAGTGCTGGGCAAAGGTGGTGAACTTCGGGTAAATTAATTTCTCCATTCTTGGAGGCACCAAAATCAGCATTTATCATTTCAGACACCTGTTCACGAGATTGATTGTTTGCAGATTTGCGTGGGCGTGAATAACAACACTTTGGAACTACATTCCCTATCTCTCAAGGACAAAGAACAAGGACCCGATGTTTTGCGCACGATATCTTCGCAAGGGCACCGTACGGATATACGAGCGATTTGCTTCAGTTCCGATAACTTGGCGTTCGCCACAGCCAGCGGTGATTCCGTCAAATTATGGAACAGGTACAGGATTGAGAATGCGAAATAGAGAAATTGTGCGCATTGCAGAATTGCACATAGCTTCCTAGTAGTGCGGTACCAACCCAATGATACGATGAGGATGCGCTGGCCGGGTTTCTCGCTTTCATTCTGAACGTTTTCTCCATAATAGCCTATTTACGTAAAAGAATCGGCTCCGTGCAGAGTATAGGGTGGGGTTGATGAAATCGAACGCAGCGCCCACAGTGGACGAAAATTGCGATAAACTCGGCTATTTATCTGTCAAATCTGTATGAGCGTGGTGCGAGATTCTTCCAATCGAATTAAAAATATTGTTTTACTTAAAATGGGCCACGTCAGTTACTGTATAATAAATCGCAAATATATCGGAGGAAATAGTAACTGCAAATTTGATCGATTCTCTACGGCAAATTGAAAGTTGAACAACGCAGGAAATGGATATTTGCAGTACGTTCAAAGAAGTTTTTAAAGAAGTTTTTAAGCACTATATGCTTCTAATTAAAATTGTACGATGATTTTCTTGTTCTTTCCTCTTCCTCATCTTTTTAGGTTTACCAATCGTTTTTTTACCTTTTCATCGATCCTATCCACTTCCTTCTTTCCCTTATCATAGTTATTATTTCTTCTATCCGCATATCCGTTAAAACTGTTTCTAAGTTATTCCCCACTTTCATGGCTTTCCATTTGCAATTACTCTTGCTTCTATTAGTGCACAGATTTTTGGCTATCTCAAATCTTCCGTCCTTAGCACCTCCCTTATGTACTTTAACGCCCTTTCCCTTATTATATACTCCATAGTTGGTACTCCGAGCTCTCTTCTCCATATACAGGTTCGTGCAAAAGTTTCGGGCCAACCTTTTTTTCTCAGTTATTCGATAAAATATTTAATGCCTGAATCTCTCCATCATTTCAAATATTTGAGGTAGCTATGATATGCATAACAGCGTGGTATATTATTTTGTTTGTATAGGGTATGGTTTGTGTACAGCGTTGAACGCGTTCTGTCAGTGTGCAAAAATATTGGGCCGCTGTCTCACCTTCTCGAGCCACACGGTTGGTTTACGTTTTCTTCCGCGTTTTCTTTCGCGTTAGTTCGAAACATAAAGAACCATGAAAAAATCAGTTCTATTTCTGCCGCAATGGCGAACCACACAAAAATTGAGGTCCGCAAAGTTGTGTTAAAACTATTTGAAAAAGGAAAGAATTCTCATGATATTGAAAATACTCTATCTATCAGGAAAAGCACAATAAACCGTATTATTGCGAAATATAAATCAACAAATTCGTTGTGTGATAAAAGTCGAAGCGGTAGACCACGAAAAACTTCAAAACGCGTGGACAAAATCATTAAAAGAAAGTGCGTCATAGATCCGCAAAAAACCGCAGCAATAATTTCGCGAGAATTACGCAGTGACAATCTTGCTGATATCAGTCGGAGTACGGTATCCCGACGTTTGAAGGCTGTGGGATTGATTGGGCGCGTCGGTGTAAAGAAACCACTCAGCACAAAGAATAAGAAGGCTAGATTGAATCTTGCCAAAAAATATCAACATTGGACAGTATCGAACTGGCGGAAAGTTCTTTTTTCCGACAGATCCAAATTACAATTCTTCGGAAGTGATGGTCGCAAGTACGTAAGACGTCCATAGGGTACCAGATACAATGTACGATATCAAATTCCAACTGTAAAACACGGTGACGGAAATGCTAAAGTTTGGGGAGCATTTTCTGATAACGGTATTGGTCCGCTAATAGAAATCCAAGCGAATATGGACGCTATAATGAATCGAAATATATTGCAAGACCATATGCCGAATATGCTGAAAAAATATGCCGAAAGGGTGGATATTTCAACACGACAATGATCCCAAACATGCTTCGCGTGTTGTGAAAAATTTCCTTGAAAGGCAAAAAGTGCGCCTTCTCGACTGGCCCTCGCAGTCACCGGATTTAAATCCGATTAAACATTTGTGGCAAGAGCTCAAGGTTCGCGTTGGAACGACGAATCACTCCAACAAGCCGGAATTATGGGATCATTTGCAATATGAGTGGGAAAAGATGCCACAAGATCGCATCTCGCAATTAATCGCGTCTATACCCCGACGATGTGCTGCTGTAATCGCTGCTAAGAGCATGGCAACGAAGTCTAAACCATGTTTTGTTTTTCGTTTTCATACGCAATAGTATATGGCCCGAAACTTTTGCACGCTACTGTATATAGTTTGGTGTTATTTTATCAATTCCTAATGTCATTTTACAGTGTCTCCTCTATATTCTTTCAAACACTTTTATTTCTCCCATTCCCAATATCTCCACTCCATACTCCTGCTTTCACTATCGATTCTGAGAGATAGAGTCTCTCCTCTATCATATCCCTTTCCGCCCTCTTCCATATGACCTATACCATATTTGCCGCCTTTTGT
The DNA here is from genome assembly GCA_951751655.1 of Ophion costatus. NCBI lineage: Eukaryota > Metazoa > Arthropoda > Insecta > Hymenoptera > Ichneumonidae > Ophion > Ophion costatus. The sequence continues at coordinate 27,655,499 of OX632356.1, forward strand.
GCTTTTCCTACCAACCTTTTTCCGTGTACGCAGCTTGAGTTTTTGCTTGTGAACCAATACCCTCAATATTTGAAGTCCTTCACTATTTGCATTTTTTCACCTTTGATCTCTTATTCTTCTTTCTTCTTACCTTTTCCCCAATTCTTCAAAATCATTATCTTTGTCTTCTTTGCATTTATTTCCATTCGATTAATGATCGCCCATTCTTCAAGGTCCTTTATTATGCCGCTTAACCTCTCCGCTGTATCCGCTATTGCCGCTACATCGTCTGCATATTTTATCGCGAAAATTGTTCTCCTTCCTACTACCGCTCCTACCTCATTTTTCCTTTCCCACATGTCTTCTAAATTATCTATGTATACATCAAATAGGACCGCACTTAATGCGCATCCTTGCCCGACCCTTTGCCCGGTCCTGAAACTCATTGTAATACTTCCATTTGCTTGCACGTCTGCTCTCGTTTCTTCGTAGAATTCCTTTATTGTACCCAACATTCTTCCTTCTACTCCCTTTTCTTTTAATTTTCTTATCATTCTTTCTCTACACAACAAAATTGAAATCAAACAACAATATACATTTTAACGAAATTTTACTTATTTTTTTTAGTTTATTGAAAGGAAACGCTTCTTGCCGCCTTAAGGCAGACAAATTGATTGAATGCTAACAAATTAAATGCAATTGAGGCGCGGTATTAATTTTTATGATTTTTCACAATATTGTAACCAGAATCAGAGGGCCTTTAACAGAGTCGACACAAATACGAACGCTATGTGGCGCTAGTGCTGCGTACAGAGCTAATACCCTCCCGAACTGGCGAAATTTGAGAAAGCAGAACCACCGCTTTATTTTCTAAAATTGTAACTTTTCGTATTCGTAAAACGTCAAGTAAGCTCGGATCGCTACCACGGATTTTTGTTAAATTCGATTCTAACGTTTTATTTAGAAGAAGATTAAGGATATTCACTTTGAAATCAATTTGTATAATACATTTAAGCGTGGTTTGTCCGTGCGTACCGCTATAACTCCGCAACCCACTCCCGCAGCTCCATGGGGATTATGTGGAAGGGCCTATATATAGTCTTACTTATATAGCCTTACATCCCTTATCCATGACAACGGTTTTCGTTTTGGAACCGGAGGGCTGAGGTTCGGAGATATGGGTGTCAAAATACGGCATTGCACCAATGAACTTCTCATGGGAAGTCGGTGAAGTAGCTGGGAATCAAGTGACAAAGTGACTAACACTGGCCATAATGTTCCTGAATGTTCTAGAAGGTTCCAGAATGTTCCCAAATATTATAGAATCTTCCAGAAAGTTTGAGAATGCTCGACAATGCTCTAGAATGTTCTATAATTTTCCAGAATGTTCTAAAATGTTCGAGAAGGTTCCATAATGTCCACAAATGTTCTAGAATGTTCTCAAATTATAGAAGAATGTTCCAGAATTATAGAATCTTCATTATAGAAAAATTATAGAATCTTCTACAATACGCGAGAATGTTCCCGAATCTTATAGAATCTTCCAGAAGGTTTGAGAATTTTCGAGCATGCTCTAGAATGTTTCAGAATGTTCTAGAATTTTCCAGAATGTTGTAAAATGTTCAGAATGTTCCAGATTGTTCGAGAATGTTCTAGAATGCCCCAGAAGGTTTTCAACCTTCAAAAGGACGTTCTGTTTATTTTTTATTCTTTCAATTCACATTTGATAGGAGCTTTGTCCGAGAGCCTTGTCCGAGCGAAGCGAGGGTACCTCCGGCTAGTTTCAAATAAAAATCAACCAAAACAAAGCCTTTCCTATCAGCAAGCGAAATTTAACATGGATTAATTCCGCTGTTTGTTCGCTCATTCTCTAGACCATCTTTGACGTGTCTGAGAACAGTGGAATGTGGATACGCCTTGACCGCGACTTTCGTGCCCGGTGACAGACACTTGATAGTTGGCTTGAAGAACGGAAAAATGCTGATAATCGACATAGCTTCTGGTGACGTTTTGGAAGAAGTTCCGGCACACACGAAGGAGCTGTGGAGCGTCACCCTGTTTCCTGACATGGTAAACTAATTGACGAGCGGGGCAATTGTCCAAACGATCGATTGCCATCAGCGTGAGGAGCAAATTGAAACAATGTAAGGCGAAAATTGAATTGAACAATTGCAGAAAGGTGTCGCGAGTGGTGGCGGCGATCAGACCGTGAAGTTTTGGAACTTCGAGCTCGTCGAAGATCCGGAGAGTGAAGCGAGAGTCAAAGTATTGTCCGTACTTCACGCGAGAACGTTGAAGCTCGAGGAGAGCGTACTCTGTGTGAGAATCTCACCGAACAACAGATTCGTCGCCGTCTCTCTTCTTGATTCGACTGTAAAGATATTCTTTATGGATACCTTCAAGGTAGGCGACACCTCCGCCAATGTTCACTTTAAGGAGTTAGGCTCTTGTGACGACTCGAAAATCAGGGTTATTTGAAACAATAATTTTGAAGGAATACGTAAGTTTGAAAAATCGTTGGGACATTTATTTGTATGTAGATCAACAATGTTGTGTACTAAATGTCATACAAAATATCGATAATTTAAAAAGTTAAAAACAGTCTCGTGAAGGACCTCCGAACGTGAGGGGCTCAACGGTGTACTTGATTTTGGCCACCCAGTTAATCTGAAATTGAAATGACAGTTTGTTTTCCTTAAAATAATCAATATTGGCTAAAAAACGATCGAGCTTTTTTTTGTTATCGCATTTCTTCATCAAAAAATGTTTGTTCGGACTGTTCGAAGAAACATGGTGTCGTTATTGGTAATAACTAATTAAAAAACAATGTTAAGAAGATAAAAGTCGCTGAAGACGAAACTTTAAGCCAATCCGTTTATTAGACGTCGAGAAATCGTGTACACCGTTTTGAAAAACATAGTTTGAAGAAAAAATGCGTCCAAGTTTTACTAGCAGTTCTATCGTTGTAATTATAAGTTTACCTTCAACCCGCGACTCGCGCGAAGCTTTGAAATTTTCACAGAAGCCTGACCTCTTAACCCCTTCGTTGGGATTGACGCAATAGTGCGTCAACCTTTATTTCCCTATTTAACTTGGTCTGATTTGAAATCGGAGCCTCACTCGCGGGTTTTTGGGCTCGCTGAATCCGAATTTGAAGTCAACATTTGGAAATTCAAAATGGCGGCGCCAACATGGCGGACAAAAATCAAAAACTACTCGATTTATATGAAAATCAGTACTCCGGGTTTTTTGAAGTCGCTTGTTACGAATCTGAACTTTAAATTTAAAAACTCAAAATGGCGGCGCTATAACAGCGGGACGAAATTTAAAATTTTCCTCGATTTAGATAAGAATTGGTACTCTGGAATTGTCGAGGTCGCTTATTACGAATGTGAATACAAAATTCAAAAATTTTCAATGGCGGATCTAATATGGCGGACGAAAGTGCAAAAACAGCTCGATTTGGATAAATCTTGGTAGTCGGGGGTTTTCGGGGACGCTGAGAGTGATGCTGAACTCAAAATGAAGGAATTTTTCAAGGCGAATTCAACAACATGGAGCATAATACAATAAATGGGTAGAAATATATGAAGCTTGAGTACCGAGTTTTAACTAAATCAATCTGTATTACTTGTATTATCATTCGCCATATTTGTTCGTCATTGTGAATCCCTGAATTTTGAATTCAGATTCGTAATCAGCACCCTCAAAAACCCCATAGTACAAGTTTTCAGGATAAAAAATTTTGCTGCCATTTTGGGCCCTTTTTATCGAATTCTCTCTGCCAAAGAAGGAGTTAACTTCTCCATGGAAACGGATGTACGGAGTGTTTTTTAATTCTTGCTTCTTCCAGTTCTTTGTATCGCTGTACGGTCACAAATTGCCGGTTCTGTGCATGGACATTTCGAGCGACTCGACCCTCATAGCGACCGGCTCGGCCGACAGGAACTTCAAAGTATGGGGCATGGATTTTGGCGATTGTCACAAGTCGATATTCGCCCACGACGATTCGGTCACGGGCCTCTCCTTCGTTCCCAGAACCCATTACGTTTTTACGTGTGGCAAGGACGGCAAAGTGAAGCAGTGGGACGTCGACAATTTTCAGAAAATCATCACCCTCCAAGTACGATACAATTGCCGTTACACTTACGTTCCGCTTTTTGAAATTAGAAAACATTGGGGCACGTAATATAAAAATTGCCGTAAATACATAACGCGATCCACTGACGCCCTCTTTGTACAGTTGAAACTCACTCTATTCGCGTGTCCAGGGTTGTCACGCATATCGAAAACGCATAAGGGAACACTCAGGGAACTTCTTTCCTGCTGGAATAATCAGGGAAAAGTCTGTATATAAAAAATGTCTGTACATAAGAGTTGTATTTTTGTATTAGCTTTCGAGCGGCCGACTTGAAAAAAAATCTTATGTTCCGGTAACGCTAATTTTTTACCAAAAAAGAGGGAAATTATTTTTTTATTCGAAAACAGCCGTTTTTTGGCTGAAAAAATTACAGAGTCTTCCAGTGTATCTGATGATATCGCAAAAAAATCGCCAGAGTGGCACGGAGTGAGGTTCCGGTATAAAAAAATTAATTTGTGTGGTTTCATTTTTTTTACCCTAGGACCTCGATCCGTGCCACTCTGGCGATTTTTTTGCGATATCGTCAGACATACTGGAAGACTGTAACTTTTTCAGTAAAAAAAAATGGCCGTTTTTTAATTTAAAAAAATAATTTTCCCCTTTTTTGGTAAAAAATCAGCGTTACCGGAACGTAAAAATTATTCCAAGCCGCCCGCTCGAAAGCTAACACGAAGCTCAGACATTTTTTTTTCAGTAACTTCTAGTTTCCGAGATATATTCATTTGGAAAAAAGGCATTTTCTAACATGTTGAATTAAAAAATCTTAAAAAATTCACATAGAATGCCTTTTAGTAGTACTTTGATATAGACAATTATGGGCAGATCTGAGATGGTCGGAAACAAGTGGCTGTATTGACGGAGAATCCTTCATATAATTGTCCGGATAGAATGTGTTGTATTGTATTATCCGGAAGAATTACTTGCACGTAGTCATCCGAATAAAATCTTTATAATTTTGTTCGGGTTGGGTTGGTTGGTTGTGTTTGGGTTTGTTTGGGTTTGTGTTGTTTGAGTGTGTGCGTTTGGGTTTGTTAGGTTTGTTTGGGTTCGTTTGCGTTTGTATGTTTGGATTTGTTTGGGTTCGTTTGCGTTTGTATGTTTGGATTTGTTTGGGTTGGTTTGTTTGCGTTTTGGTTTGTGTTGTTTGGGTGTGTTTTGTTTGCGTTTGTTATTTTAAGTTTGTTTTTTGGGTTGATTTGTTTGGGTTTGTGTGTTTGGGATTGTTTGTTTGGACCGTTGTACAGCGTGTACTGTGTGAATTGAGATGCTATGCGGACGAATAACATACGCTCCTTCGTCCGATAACCGAACGGCTAGACGCAGCGTTATTATTATAGACACGTGTTTGTATTTATTTTTGGTAAACATTCGGAAGTGGGGCTCCTGCTAGAATCAGGTTAATTTTCTTCAAGGTTTCAAACAAACGCAAACAAACCCAAACAAAAATTGACTTGATTCTAGCAGGATCCTCGCTTCCGAATATTTACCTTGTTTTTAAAATTTATTTTCACTGGCATAAAAAATTCTGTTCATAATCAAAAACAGGTACTGTGTTTGCTTTTAATGTATTTTTTTTACTTTACAATGCTTAAATTATTTCTCGAAATTCAGTTTTTAAAAAAATGTTCAATTTTTAACATTTTCATATACAGGGTGGACCATTTAACGTGACCACCCCAAATATCTCCGTTGCCTTTAAAGTGACTAAAACAAACCCAAACAAACCGAAAATATTTTGGTAAAAAATCATTTCAAGGTCATGATATCATAGGTCGTTGGATTCGTCTGAATATCACCTACAACGTCTTACTAATAATAATAAAAACATGTACCTATTTGGAAAACCATTGATCACCTTGAGAACGCAAAAACTATGACCTTGACGAAAATGATTTTTTCGCTACTGTATTAGACCTTCGAAATCAATGAAATTACCTCCTGACATGTTTTTCGTCACTCCAAAGGCAACGGAGATATTTGGGGCGGTCACGTTAAATGCTCTACCCTGTATTTGATCTTAACAATTGTGTTATCCAGTTTAACATAATTTTTTACTAGGAGGATCGAATTGAGAATTTCCTTTGTTTTTTTTTTTTCAAGTTTGTTAAATATGTTGTTTTTTTTCACATAAATGATTCATTGCTATTTCTACGTATATACTTTTTCCCGTATGGTTTTTAACGTGTACAAATACTAGAATGGTTGAAACGACACCTAACTTGTGGCATTTAACTTTAAAATATATATATTTGATGAAAATAAAGAGTTCTTTATTTAACCCGATCAGGGTATCGTGGGTCGCAGGAGACCCGAGCCATTTTTGCCCAATACCTGCATTCTTGGGAGGTTGGTGTGTTTATGATGAAAAACAAAATATTTGTTTAATTTTTTTTGCAATCTTCATGGTGTACCTTTAAAGTAGAAGTATTCAAGAGTGTTCAGGAATTTTATCAATTTTTTTCATTATAAATTACGTGTTTTAACATGCCTCGGGTCTTCAGCGACCCACGATACCCTGGCAAGGGGCCGAAAAAACCGATACCCTGATCGGGTTAATCCCAATCTAGGTCATTTGCAAAACCTGGAATTTTTTGCAAAACCCGTATGGGAAACGTGGGAATGTCAGGGAATTTCTTAGCAATTAATGCGTAATACAACGCTGGTATCGTTTAGATAGTCGCCGATTCACCAAGCACGAGGCCATCGTGCCGCACTCAAGAGTGATAGAATTGTACATTCATTTTATTTGTCACCAAATCGTCAAGGGTCACTGCGGCGAGGCCTGGAGTTGCGCGGTTTCACCGAACGGAATGTTCGTCGCCTCTTGCGGTTCGGACCGAGTTGTACGACTGTACGAACGGTCGACGGAAACTCTGGTGCTGGACGACGAGGCGGAGGAAGAACGGGAGAAAGAGGAGAACGAATTGGCTACCGGCGATACGACTGCTGTTCAGGGCCAAAAACAGCAATTATTGCCGTCGAGAAAAACGGCAAATACGGAAAAAGCAGCTGAGCTCGTTCTCGAGTGTTTGGACGTGTGCAGAGATTATCGGGAAGAACTGGCGAACGTTGAGCCGCCGAATCCTTCGCCTCCGTTGCCACTTTTGATGCAGGCTTACAATTGCACGTCCACCGAAGACTTCCTGTTGGAAACATTCAAACGCGTGAGAGCAAGGTAACGGGAATTCGTAATGGAAACAAGTGACTTTTCTGATAGTTTTTACGAGGAGAACGAGAATTTATCAGACGAGAACTTGTAATGGGAAAGGCAACGCAAAGCTCGGGGCAGATGGCGCCACCATAGCACGTCCCAATCATTTCAATCTCACGTCACGTCCTCGAAAGTGAATGATTATAGATATTTTCTGAAAATATAATATTTTAACATTAAACATTTTTATTTTTCGTTAGTTGGAAATTTTCGTGTGCTTCTGTTATTAAAACGGACTTTTGAGAGCGACCCACGTCGCTGTCTGTACCATATATCTGTCAAAGACATTCAGGTTATTGCGGAGTCCAGTTGTTATTGTCTTCAGAGACGGGAGACATCGCTGCATTCTCTGTTGTGTGCAATGAGTACTGAAAATAAATTTGCACACTTAAGGTAGAACGAGTTCGCTCTTGATTTCAATAGATTTTGTTCAAATTTTAACCAGACATTGTTCATATCATTATGCATGTTTGAGTAAAATTTCAGAACAGTCAACTATTTTGATTGGGAGATAATAGGTTTTAAAATTGCAACTTTTAACACTGCAGGCTCTGCATTGACCGGAAGCCAGCTCACATAATTCGTCGTATCATTCAATTGTGTTTATAAATTTTTAAGAAAAATTATTTTTACGTAGAATACTAGTTAATGAAAGAGTGAAAAAAGTTTGGACTGCCTTTACTATTCGGTTTTGCTAAAAACGTTCAGTAAAGACAGAATAATGTCCCGTAAAAATATTTGTCCTCTATAATAAGAAGAGATATGGCAACACCGCATCGTTCCACGTATCCAAGGACGTAAGTTTCCGCGGCATATTCCAAATAATACTACAACACAAAGTTTTATTTGGAAGTAAATTTTAATCGAACAAAGTTTTTAATTAGTTATCAGTTAACCAACACTTTTATTTGTTAATGAAGATAACATAACCAATATAAAATATAAATATTTATAACGCAAATCTTTTTTTTAACGATACGTCGCCCATCACATAGCGTGCTTGTCGAGTGTTCTTTTTCAACGACACCAACACCTTCAACACATTTTTTCTTTTTGCCTTCGGCCATTCATGTCAGAGCTTTTATTTCATTGACCACGACTTTTTTTCCGCCACTTTCCTTTGAAACGAATTCTGTTTGACATTTTTATTTTTTTCCGATAATATAACCAACTAGCTAGATCCACATTGAGCTGACAGCTCGTTACAGTGTTGCCATGATCGGTCATCCGCCGAAATCTATAGTCTGGTTACTAGCTTGGTATAGCATTTCTCACGCTGTAGAGTACAGTCAAAAGGAAAAGTTTTATTACGAAACTATAGATGTATGTATATGCTCTCCTGCATGTAGCGCGTGATATTTTTGTTTCCGACGACCGCGCTAGGTCTACCCTAAGAGTCGAAGGATTGAAATCCATTCTCAGAAGCGGAGGGGCCAAGGTAACAGGAGAAAAAAGGACGAAGCTATTTCCCACTTTTTGCACCTGGCGTCATCCTTACGGAAAAAATGTGTTCCTTCAGCAGTGCATCCTACGCACAACACTGAACCACTTAAAAAAACAGCTGTCTACCCGTAAATACAGTCCCCAATAAGAACGCGTCCCCTATTACTCGCTCGAGCGCTTCCCCCACTCCGACTCGAATCCCCAGCTCGAGTCATTTCCCGTGTGTGTTTCTGAATAAGAACGCCCAGCCTAGGAGCGCTTAGAAGAGTCACATAAGATAAATATTGTAATGCACATTCCCATTTTAAACCATTCGCCTCATACTGTGAAGAAATGTTGCTTCACGATATGAAATCAATACTTTTTTAAATCGAACGCATGCATTTTTCGAGACAATTATAAAAATTTTATTTCCGTTTATAACAAGTAATTTCTGTACATTTGAAGATTGTCGTACAAAATAGCCAAAGATTCAGATAAATTATTAAAATTATTTTCTTTGTGTTCGGTCATTTTGATCCATGGGGCATTCAACTGGAGGTGGAATATTTTTAAGGGAGCCGAATTCCACCATTGAATATGCAGTCTCAGAGAAATCGAGTTTTTCAATGTCTTTTTTTTCGGTATAATTAGTACTACTTTGCGGCACAGACTTCGTTTGGGTTTACAACAAACTATTTTACATAAACAAGAGTTTATTTTTTCTCTCTTTTGTGACAACTTATATCGTTGGTGATCATCCACTATTATTCAATTACTGATATCTATGAATAATATTGGAAAAAACTATTCATTAAGTAGAACAAATGCGACAGAGAACGTCTTGCGCATGGGCTAATTGCAACTCGACCGAGCGGCCGTTCTTATTCGGAAGCTCGCATGCCGAAAAGAAAGAGAGAGACAGAAAGAGTCAGCGAGCGCGGAGTGCGCGCCTGGTGGGGGTACTCTAAAACTATTCCCCATGGGGGCTTCGGCGTTCTTATTGGGAGGTCGGACTGTAATTAGAGAAATCGTAAATAAATAATTAAGTTGAACCGTCTGGTGGAGAACAAACGCTCAAACCTCGCTCGCTCGGGACGTGCTATGGTAGCGCCGCTAGTGACGAAAAGAGGCAGCTGTCCTTGCCGCTTCGTTATGTCCGTTCAACGGTCTCGTTAAAGCTTCGTTGCTCCTGGCATTAGTACTTCGCTTAGATGCGACGATAAATGTGTAAACAGGATTTTGAGGGCATTATACACCTTTGAATGGTTGGAAAACAAGGCTTTTTGGATTTTTTTTCAAACACTAATAAAGCATTCAAAATGAGGTTTGAAGGGTCTATTTCACATATCTGTAGGTGCTTGAATCAATTTTTTATTTTCCAAAAAATACAAAATAGCGGCCCAGTGGTCGGTAGAAGAAGAACGCCTTTGCTTAGGCCCTCCACGGGCGGACTCGTTGGAGACGCACATGAGCGCATAGAACAAAAAATAAGAAAGGAAAAAACTTTCGTAAGGCTACATGACTTTTGCTAGCGAAGTACACACGATTATGACAAAATATGATTTTTGCAAATTTGGCACTGTTTGCCCGAAAAAGTCGCATTTCCGGCTAAAAAGTGACCTTAAGGGGTAACACCGCTGGAGGATTTTCAAAAAATTGATTTTTTTATTGGCTTAACGCAGTCGCCCCGTGTGACGGCCGGTTTTTTCGTTTTTATTGGGTTTTTGTTTACGAACAATAAGAATATAGAAGTTTGAACTTTTTACTATTTATTCATTGATTCATATATTCATTTCAACAGTAAGTCGGAATTTCTTTTAGACCAAAATCTTCATCACAACGTGTGTTGCACCACTCCAAAGGCAGCCATGTCGAAAAAAAGTTTGTCGACGGTCTCCAAGATTCCTGCTGATTGGCTTATCTGAAATCAAAAAAACCAAACGGCATTTAATCTGTGAAGCTGTGGCTATCGGATGAACTAGAATCATTTGAAAATATAGAAAATTGAATAATTGACATGTTTTTCCCGACAATACCCGGTAAATTATGTGAAGAAGTACTGTGCAAAAGTTTCCAAACGATTGGTCCAGTAGATTTTGAGTTATGGCGTACACGGACTTCAAACATGACAAGTTGCAGAAAAACGTTTTAAAGTTTTGCACACTGAAAAATTCAAAATAAAACTCGATCATTTTCTTATACTCACACAGAGTCGTCGATGCCAGGTCCGTAGAGCAAAAAGCTCCCATCAACATGATCTAGAGCATCTTTTTGCATTTGTCTACGCAAAACTCTTCCTCCTTTACTGTCGTGCGCCGCTTGCTCCTCTGCTCTACTAATTCGCAACTCGTCAACTTGTCGCGCCCATTCGTGAGAACTACTCATAACTTCGCGAATTTTGCTCCGATCGACTTGAAATTTTGACACAATATTCGTGAGATATTATGCATTGATTTTAATAAAATAAAATAAAAATGCCAAAAAAAAATTTTATTCCCTTAACCCCCCCCTTAAATATTCCAATTACGCGCGTACCCAACAAGCTACGTAGCCCTACTTCAACGCGTCGTTCGCCACGCACTGATCTCGCTTTTTCCTTTCATCGCAGCGATTTGGACGAAACTCTGTTGCTGTTGCCGTATTCGGCGGCTTGCGAGATTCTGCGGGAACTCCCGAAGTTATTGAAGGGCGCATCGCAGACGGAATTATTGGCCCGACTGGCCCTCAGTTTGGTGCAAGCTCATCACGGACCGATCGTCGCGAGTACCGAACTTTTGCCGACGCTGCAAGAAGTCAGACGATTAGCCATGGAACGTGTCACGTCGTTGAAGGTAATTCGAATACTTCCGCTGATGAGAAAATAAGGCGTAACCTAACAGTCGTCGAGAAGATCCCTGGGCGCTACTTCAAAAAGATAGATGATATTGGAGTACGCATCGTTGGAACGCAACGAAAGTTCTGTAGGCCGAACTTTTCTCGAGCAATTTGGGCTACGAAAGTGTCGAACGCCTTTTTAGGATCTTCGTCAGAAATCTGCAGCCGAAATTTGCACCTTAAGATTTCGAATGACGAGGAAAATGCACAAATGAAAATGAAAAAAACAGTTGCATTCCCACGTTGCTAACTTCAACATCTGCTACGTTGAAATTAGCAACGTGGCAAAAATATGCTGTCTCGTGTCAACTTTAAAACCCCCTTTTCACCCCCTTAAGGATCGAATTTCGATTTTTACCACTTTTGAGAAAAGTCTCATTTTAGGTCAAATATGAAGACTGTGGTTAAAATCAGGGGCCGCAGATATCGTAATACAGCCTCGTTTCCGATCATGTCACGAATTTAACTCGCGCTACTTTCGCTTGCGTTGAATTCTTCACTTCCTGACATCCATAATCACGTCCTAGTTGCATCGCGTTAAAAGAATATCCAAAATCAACGCGAAAAAATAGTACTGTGCATAAAGCAACAGTAACAGCAGTTAGGCTTATTATGTTTTTCTTCTTTTTCTCTTCCTCTTTCCTCGCATGCCCTTGCGGTCGCTTACGGTCTCATTCCTTTCACTTTTATTCCGCACTGGTCATTTTGGTTATTCTAGTTTCTCAGAGACTCCCCAAAGGGCCTTCCATCACTGTCGATTGATACTTTTCTAGCAAAATCCGTTTTGCATCACGAAGTAAAGATCATTACTTCGATGACGCAGCAAGGAGCAAGCATACAATGTCGCCAAAGCTCGCAGACCACATTCATAAAATGACCGATAACAAGCGACTTTGGAAATTGTGTAAACACTCGTTGGAGGATCAAGGAAACGTCTCTTATTTGTCATTTTGTGCCGCAGGACACGATAGGCTTCAATCTCTACGGTATGGCCTACACACAGCGCATCATTGAGGAACGCGAAGGCGTACAATTGTTCAAGGATGCCACCAAAAAGAGGGTTCAAAGACGCAAGGCTGTAAAAAACAGGCAACGTGCCTTGAAGAGAGTCATAATGACACTGTAAAAAAAACATTTACCGATTTTTTTGTATCCTGCGAAAACATCTGGATTAAACAAACATGATGAAGTGACTGACGCTTTCGTGATACGTTTTATGTTGATTTAACTAAACCTTTTTATGCATTTATTTTAATTCTAAGTTCATTAGTTAATTTAATTCGTCGACAAGTATGATCACCCGTAGAATTGAACAACAATAATAATGATACAAACAAATGAATCTCAATATATTTTGGAAACTCCAATTGCCTGTAAAATTCAATAAAAATTATAGTAAAAACATTGCCGTAGAAACACATAATAAAAGAAAGATCATTATCGATTTCTTTAACAAAGTTGAATTATCGTTGGATCATCGCTTTCGACTTACATTGTATTATATACAGGGTGTTTGGCGCATGGATTGACACCATTTTTGGGGGGATTGGAGCGGTCATTTGCTTCTTTTTGAACCCTTAGACTCTATGTCCTAAGTGTCGAGGTAATGAAGATATGATTTTTTTTCTTAACTACCTGAAATTTCGCATTTAAATCGTCGTAACTTTTTTGTTTGTGTTTGTAATAGCACGAAATAACTTTTCTTGTATTCTGCAATGTATGTTTATTGTAAATGAATCATTATTTGGTACAATTGGTTTCAAGAAAATAACTCATGAGCTTTCAAAGACTTAAAAATGTGGAAATGTATGGAAAATGTCAACTTCCAAGTTCATTATAAAAATAACCAAAAGTTACTTTGAATTTAGATTTGTTTCAAAAGGATCTCTAGTTTATACTTTTTCCAACGGTGCGCTACATGCCATAGAAATCATTCATTATGTGCTCAAAATAAAGAGAACAAGTTTCTTTTGTAATCAATTTAGGCGTTGAAATTTTTCATCTTGGGAGTACAAATAAGTCTCCGCCGTTTGAAAAGAGATGGCCCCACCAGGCGAACATGGTTGAAATTGTCGGATGTAAAACGTCATATCGTAAGGTTAAACACATGGAGACTAGATACAGGAGGCCACATTCGGCCTTTCAACTCGTCCCCAAAACAGTATACGAGATAGACGGTGCTGGGGTACTCCGGAGTACACGTATAGATATACGCAAAACATGGGTCCGATGAAGACGTTTCACAGCTGATGTACCTAACCTTCATTCATCTTTAAGTGTCAGAGTAATAAAATTTAAGACAAAGTGATACGGTATTTGATTAATACGCACACAGTACAGATAAAGCATAGTTTTTAAAATCAAACACTTTAGTTTTTAATTCTTGTGTCATTTTTGAGAGTACAAAACGAGTATGTACGACCAAAGTAGAGTGCACACTTTCACCATATTGCACACACTGAAATTGGATTACAAGAATAAAAAATTGATAATATTTTTCAATTATCGAATACGGTATAATATTCGTAACATTTATCATGAAATAAATACTAATTTCTATTCAGTCTCAGTGAACAAGGACATTTATTTTGTCATCAATTATTGAATAAATTACTTTACGGGCGATAAAGTCTTCAGTCGGAATATTTAGTATACTTAAGACGGAATGACACCCGACGTGAAACTTCGATGCGGCCCCGGCTTCCGACCGGTAGGGCAGAACTCAATCGAGCTTCTGCGCCCCACCGACGGATGTCACCGCGCGCGTTCGTCGCCGCGCGCGCGGAGACATTGCGTCTCGCCTTCCACGGGCCTCGACACGCTACGCAACGCATGTGTGCGTGCGTGTCGGTGCACGTCTACACCACGGGTGGAGAGACGTTATTGGCGCTGCCACGGGCCTCGATGCGCGTCGCTGCAGACCACGAGGCGAGCGCCGCGCGCGGAATTCTCGTGAACTGAGCACGTCGAAGTTCGGGCGACATTTGCTCGCAATTATCAACAATTACACGACAAATCTAGATTACCACTTTTCTCCTAAGATATGCAACGAAGTGCAGTGATTGAGAGCTCAAATTGTTCGTTTTTTATGTGGCTACCCGGTCTAACTTTTCTCTAAGTCGTGACATTAGCCAAACATCTGATTTTTCATCTTTTCGGTCTCGAGTTTCGCATGATAAGCCAATGTACGTTTTTTTTCTCAAATTCAAAAAATTTGAGGGGCTGGAAGCTGTTCGTCTATCTATTTGACGTCGTTTGGCAAAGTTTCGACGGGATCTGAAGACGGAACAGTCTTTCCGTCTTAAGACATTCCGTCTTAAGACGGAATGATACCTCATCGCGGTCGGTATGGTAGAACAGAATTATAGATACCCAAAAATCTCTGAAACGGCTCTTCAGATCCCGTCGAAACTTTGCCAAACGACGTCAAATAGATAGACGAACAGCTGTCTGCCCCTCAAATTTTTTGAATTTGAGAAAAAAAAACGTAGATTGGTTTATCATGCGGCACTCGAGACCGAAAAGATGAAAAATCAGATGTTTGGCTAATGTCACGACTTAGAGAAAAGTTAGACCGGGTAGCCATTTAAAAAACGAACAATTTGAGCTCTCAATCACTGCACTTCGTTGCATATCTTAGGAGAAAAGTGGTAATCTAGATTTGTCGTGTAATTGTTGATAATTGCGAGCAAATGTCGCCCGAACTTCGACGTGCTCAGTTCACGAGAATTCCGCGCGCGGCGCTCGCCGCGTGGCCTGCAGACGACGCGCACCGACACGCACGCGCCATGCGTTGCGGAGCATGTCGAGGCCCGTGGAAGGCGAGAAGCAATGTCTCCGCGCGCGTCGGCGACGAACGCGCGCGGTGACATCCGCCGGTGGGGCGAAGAAGCTCGATTGAGTTCTGCCCTACCGGTCGGCAGCCGGGGCCGCATCGAAGTTTCGCGTCGGGTGTCATTCCGTCTTAAGGATGTTGAGTTCCAAATCGCAAATGATGATAAAATTCTGAAAATTTGGTATGTTTTTGTATGAAGTATTTCAGAGGTCGTGTAAAAATTTCACGAAAATTAGAAAGCTCGTTATTGAACAATTAACATTCACAAATTAAATGCTGTCTTAATGAAAACTGATGTAACTTTGGAATAAGTTTTTTTTTTTACCTCTTAATTTTGTAATATCTACAATATACTGAAAGCAACGGAAACAAAACGAAGTTTATTGATACATTTTTTTTTATTTCTTTTAAAAATTGTTCTTAACAAAATGTTAATTTTTTATTAACGAGCTTCCTAATCGTTGTGAAATTTTAACACCACCTCTTAAATACTTCATACAAAAACATACCAAATTTTCAGAATTTTCTCATCATTTTTCATTTCAACCCTTAAGGAGGTTGAAGTAATCATAGAACTCTGAAAATTTTGTATGTTTTTACATGAAGTATTCAGGAGGTCGTGTAAAAATTTCATGACGATTAAGAAGCTATTTATTGAACAATTAACATTAACACGTTTCATAGGCACTCAACGTCCTTAAACAAAATACTTACCTTTTCTCGCTTTCAAAAAAGTTTTTTTTCAAATGGACATAGGGAAATTACCGAGCCGTGATCGCCCGAAATTTTTACGTTTGCTGTCACGCTCGGTCTGTCGTAAGGTTAGTCTCATCCGATCACTTTCACCTCATCGACCAATATATTACTATACATAGCGTCTGTAGCACCCCAGCGCCGTCTATGTTGGAGCCATTTTCGGGGACCCTTTTTCCAGTGGCTTTGCACGGGAGTTTGGTCTGGTATTCTCCATGTCCGTTACAGCAGGCTTTCATTCCCCCCATGGAGCCTAGATACCCATGGAGACTAGAGTACCCATGGAGACTAGAGTAAAGGAGCCCGAACGCATATGGCGGATCGTCGAAAAGTGGATCGCGAAAGTGATGAAAGATCTTGTAGTTCGAAAAATATCCGCAAGCGATACTAGCTCCAGGGACCAAATAGGATAGGTCCGTAAGGACCGGCTTAGCAGTGCTTGTGACATACATGCAATGACGTTTTACTGTCAGTTACTATGTATGTGAGCAGTACATATATGTCAGTTACATCCAGTTTACGCAGTTTACGGTGTTACGCATCGTTGACTGATATTTCGGTATTAAACGTATTTTTACAATCAAAACAGAAAAAGACCATCCAATAAAGGTAAGAACTGAACCTTAATATTATGTTTATGCAATTAATTCGCAAATTAGCCAAAATATTGACAAGTATTAGGATCGGCATGTGCAACCACATCTTGATTCATTTTGTCAAATCGTTTGTATTTTTTTAATTGCATGCTATCGTCGCCGAATTTAATTATAATTGCCATTCATTTTAATGCTGTTAGAGATTTATTTGATATACAGCAAAAATGTAATACATGATGCTTGCACACAAAAAAACGTTTTTTAGGTTAAATATGCGAATCCTTTAATATAAATACCCCTCGCTCCGATTTCGTTATAATGTACGATTTGAAAAAAATATTTTTCTTGGAAATCCAGCGTGCAATATTCACATTATGGCTGTTTAATCGTACATGTCACCGTATAAAAATAAAACATTCACAGTATAGATCACCTCCAAGTCAAAAAATTACTGAAATATTGTCATTTCATAATTTAAACAAAAGCAGATCAATATTACTCTTCAGTATTGCACGCTGCGCTAATAAGAAAGAAATATACGACAAATTGCGGATCGACGATTCAAAATCACTGCGCAGACGGAGCCCGCAGTGGTAGCGCCGCCAGGCCTGTACAATCCGCGGATTGTTCATCGCTTTCACAACCATTTTGCCAGCATTGCGTTTGGGCTCCTTTACTCCAGTCTCCATGACCAGGAGGTTCAGCGGCAATGCAAAGGCGCTGAAAAAAGCGTCCCCACCAGCCCCCTGGTACTGCTGGGTCTACCGGGTCTCGTTATTGTCGCCACGTAAACTAACCCACCATGCGGCGCTCGTACACCAGCATGACCCCCACTCCAGTCGCGCAGCGTCTGCATAATTTGCATTCGACGCGTCTGCAAAATTCATTGTTTAGAATAGAATTTAAACGTATATGTGTATATAGGAAGGGATGCAATATTTACACTTGTTGCAATATTATGTATTTAAAAATATTTATGGAACGAAATAAACAGATAACATTAATATTTTTTAAATAATGGATTAGTCACGTTGTACAATGTTTTGCGATTTTTTTCTTGTCGAGATTGCTTTTTTTTTGTTCTGCGTTGAGACGTGCAGAATATTGCTGCATCCGCATCAATACGTAATATTGTATTATGTGTAAAAGAACACTATCGGCGTGTTCTATACACGGAAAAGAGAGCTTTTCATAGTTATACACGTCGTCCAATATAGACTCGAAAACACGTGTTGAATTGCGATGAGCCACAAATCGCTTTTCTAATGTGATAAAATAATTACGATTTTACCACACTACGATTTTTTTTATTCGAGAACAATGACAGGTCGAGAAAAAATGACGAAGAAAATGACGAAATAATACGGAGAGGTGCTTTGCGGAGTGGGGGTCATGCGGGTGACTACTAGCGCCGCATGGTGGGTTAGTTACGTGGCGACAATACGCGGACACGTTACTGTTAAGAGAATTTATCCCAGTGTCAGCCCCCTGGTCCCCACAAATGTGACAAAGTGATGGCGCTGGGGTGCAACGGCACCTACATATATAGTAATATATTGGTCAACGAGGTGAAAGTGATCGGATGAGTTTCTAACCTCACGACAGACCGATCGTGACATCAAACGTCGAAATATCCGCCGATTCATAATTTTCTCATGAGGGTTCGAAAAAAAAACTCAAAAGCGAGAAAAGATCTCAAACTCAAAATGGCGGCGATAGAGCCCGTCTAGAAAAACGTGTTTTTTTACAAATAGCTTCACGGAAGAACGGTTTTCTCGTAAAGTATAAGACCTGAAACAATAACTAAAAAAATGACAATTTATATATTATTAGCTATGAGACTACCTAGAAATTTGCGTTCAAATTTTGAAAAAATAGCGCACTTTGAAGGAAACAAATAGATTTTTGCCAAAATAGCAGTAAATTGTTTATAAAAAAAAGTTTACATTTAATAAAAAAACGGTTACGTACTCCCATACAGAATGTAATTTGAAGCTGCTATCAAACTTTCAAATCGATGCATGCAAAGGTGTCGAGTAATCCGTCTTCCGAGATTGAAAAAAGTGGTTTCGTGAAAAACGCGTTTAAAGTTGCACGAGCCAATCAGCGCGCGCTTCGAGGCCCTGCGGCAAAATCGATAATTGAACCTTGAAATAAAAAAAAATCGCTACAGGACCAATTGCATATTGTTTTTATGACACCAAAGTATTTTTAGGCAAAAAAACGTCTTTTCAAAATCCTAGAGTGGTTATCCCTTAGCACGAATGAGTGTTAAGTAAATCATCTGTGATCTGTCTTAGAACGCGGCCATGTTTAGCGTATATCAATATACATGTAGGTGCCGGAGCACGCCGGCGGCATCCTTTCTCGATCTCATTTTGGGGACGAGTTGAAAGGCCTCGCTGAACCTCCTGGTATCTAGGCTCCATATGCAAACGAATCAAAATTTCGAATTCAATTTTTTAATAAACTCCGACCGAACCGAAAGAAATTTCGCATATCCGAAACGGAAGGCTGTGATTGGTCGCGATAATATACGACGTTTTTGCCATAGATGGCTTTGGTTATCGAGTCTTTCCACCACATATCGTCCTATCTCATGAATCGGAATTTTCTTATTGATTTTCCAAAAGAACGGGAAACTATCAAACGATTTGAATGAACTACCAAACGCTAGCAAACGACTACCAAACGATTCGTAAAAAAAAAAGTTCGATTAGTCAAAGTGGGGGGGCCAACTTACTGCCCAATTTTTGATTATCGATTTTTCGAAAAATGGAGAACTACCAAATGATTTAAAGGGACTACCAAACGCTACCAAACGATCATCAAACGATTCGTAAAAAAAAAAGTTCGATTAGTCAAAGTGGCGGGGCTAACTTTGGCGAGGTCCCGAAGTGTGCTTGTTTAGAAAAATTATTTTTGGTGGTTACGTTCAACTGGGGTCAAGATTGCAGCGCCGCGTAGTGTCAATTCTCAACGAAATTTTTCGTCAGCAAGCGGCCACCCCCACCATGCGAATTCTGGCAGAGTTTCCAGACCTGTATGTAAGACCGCGCTTAGAACGCTACTTGTAACCTCAAATTCGAATACACACAACAAGAATCGAAAGTTTCTCTGTGTTTGTATTCCGTATTCGAACCACGGTAACTTTCGTTCGCCAATTCGTCTGCCAAAAATGGGGAAGGAAACAGATCCCGAGGGTCCGAAGAAACGCAGAAAAACCGTAGCCAGTGTTACTGGAACTGCGACCAAAGAGGTCGATATGTACAAAGTAAGAAAACTCTTTTTTTCCATTTTCAAACAATCCGGTAGTCAAAAATAGCTTCGAGCAATTTATATTTCATTCATTTCGTGCGTCCTCCAGACGATAATAAGCTACGAGGAGAAAGAGGCCATGGAAGGATCACCCGACGAAGATTCCAAGAGTTTTCTCGCCTGCTGCGAAAGCGTGCGCAAGGGAATGAGCGACATTGCTAAGCTGAAGAGTAGCGACAACGCGAACGTACGTATTCAGCAGTCCCTGTGAGAACAGGTAGAGTCAAAAATCCTTGCAAATGTTGCAGATGATTGACGATATCAGGGAATCCCAGATTCAGACGTCTCTGGCATTTCTTGAATTGAAGAAGCTCAACAGAATGGAAAAATTCAGGACCAAATTTGCCAGAGATTCGTTGACTGCCGCTAAAAGCGCCGTAGACAGCAAACATCTTCAGCTTCAAAATTTACTCTACGAGGTCATGCATCTCAAGAAAGAGGTCATAAAGTGTCTACAATTCAAGTGGGTATTCCTAATGAGCGTCATCCATATTGGCTCCTGCGGTCGTGTATTGATCTCACCGATTTCTTTCAACCCAGATCCAAAGACGAGTCTATAGAACTGGTGCCGCTGGAGGAATTTTTCGGCGAGGCACCCGAAACCGTCTCGAGAAAGGTAAAAATCCATCTTCAAGTTTTTATATCCTGAGGAATTTTCGTTTGTAGACTTACATGTGTAGAAAGTTTATGTAATTATTTTGGAAGTCTGCGCAAGGAGCATCGAATATCGTGCCATACCTCCGCTATTTTGAAGATTAATTTTTTTTCAAATACCACGTAACAGCCAAAAGTAGAAATAAAACAAAACTAAGTCTCAAAAATAATAAAGAAATCCGTCCTTGTAATAAAAAATAATGAGTATCTGTACATTTTTACATCGCCTAATGGTATCCCGCCCCCTTAAGCAAGCGGCGTTGAGTTACTTTTTTCTCATTATGTGTTATTACTTGGCAGGAAGTTACAGAAACTGATACTCATCAACTGAAACTCGCGCGTCTCGAGTGGGAACTGACGCAGAGGAAACAATTAGCTGCTCTGTGCGACGAGCTGTCCGACAGTAAAAAGGGCGTAGCACTTAATATAGAATCGAAGCAAGAACGTCTTGACAATCTGGGACCTCAGCTGCGTGCGATCCTTGCAGCGAGCAAGCCTCTTCAGGACAGCTTTGGCTTGCCCCTGGATAAAATTCATCAGGAACATCGGAAAGCGGCATTGCTCGTTTCGCCGCTGTACGTCCTTTATGCGAAAACATCAGCCTACAGAGATGCTTATGGTAAATGGAAAACAAACTCGAGTGTATATATATATATATATATATACGGACCTTCTCGTCCCCTTGTGTGGCTCTTCGTACACTCCCCACTCTCAATACAATAGTGTCTTGACGTAACTGGCGAAAACAGATAATCACCCCAATTAGACTTTCATTTCGTAATAATAGGCGGTCTACTGCCATCTAGAGATGTCAAGGATTATTTTAGTAAAAATCTCAACATCGATACATCTATCTTCAAGTTCATCACAGCATTCAAATTTACACACGGGAATTGTAGTTCGTAAGACCCAGCCATATACATGCTCTAGGTACAGAAAAATTCTTCGCTTTACATTTACCGGCGATTTTGCAGAACCAATGTTATCCGTGAGCGTGGAGGGCGATGAGGACGATGCAAAACGGATAAACAATCAGGAAAATGCACAGGATTCGGATTCAGATCAGGAAATACAGTCGGAAAGTGTCGCCGAGGAAGCACCCGTTCATAAGAAAAGACACCACCGATTGTCGCGCGAAGCGAGACAAGAGGAGAAGAAAATGCGTCTTCTCCAGAGGCATCCGTTGAGCGTACAGATTGTCATCAGTCTATCGAGTAATTTCTCATCTCCCCTGATTTATTTCAATATTGAATTCTTTTGATCTGACGGAAACGCCGTTACAATTACGAACGTTCGACATTTTTTTTTTCTTCTCATTCTGCAGACGAAACCAAACTCACGTTGAAATTCTTCTACATGACTTACTTGAAAGTCATTACCGTCGAGTCGAAGCTGGACACCAGAGACTGCGGGAGTATCACGACTGGGTATAGAAATACTCGTCCAATATAAACATTATTCTAGTCTTCATTGACTACGTATGATTTACGATCCTTATTTTTTTTGTAACCAGAGGCATGCTCATATCCGAGTCCGTTCTTCGGGAATTGTATCCAAAAGACTTGGGACTCGACAGTCCGAATCCCGCTAACAATTATCAGTTGATGCGTCACAATTTGTCGTCGTTCGATGTTCTCGGAGTTGGTATACCTTACAGGTGGGCGCAGCGCATGGCGGGACTGCACTTCATAGCGTCCAACGTCAAAGAACAAAAGGTATACGCGGATGAAAAAAGAAACACGGATCGTCACGTGTAAATAAATATATACTTACACAACCGGCGAAACGTACGGACAGGCTTTCCGAATTTTCGATTGAGACGAGAAGTTAAAAATCTCGGTAAAAAATACGCCGACGAATGTCTGATGTCGTATTTTGAACATGAAATTCTTACGTACTTTTTTACTCGCTAGGTGCTCATAAATATGGTAGATTTTTTGTTGCGATTTAGCTATTCGTCTAAACTCTAGTCTAATGTTTTCTGTTCTAAGAGACTCATCAAAATTTATCTAGGGACTAGAGAAGTAGAAAAATCTACTTTCTATAAGTAGATAGGATCTACTTATCTACTTATTATACTTACTATCTACTTATTATAAGTGGATAGATCTACTTATTATAAGTAGCTAGATCTACTTATTATACTTACTATCTCCTTATTATAAGTGGATAGATCTACTTATTATAAGTAGCTAGATCTACTCATTATAAGTAGATAAATCTACTTCTTATCTAGAGACTTATCTAGAACCAATCTTATCTTAAAGATTTATCTCGAGTTCTTAAGTCTTAATGAAACTTGAAAGGGCCGAGAGTTACCTCCAGAAGCACCGTAACATTTTTATAATTTTATTTTTCACAAAGTTATTCGATTCTGTGATGTCGGACAGTTTCGAAAAATGTGATCTCCCTCGAGAACTATAAAGTTTTTAATAAATTATCCCGACAAGGTAAAGTTTGATAGAAAAAGAAATTAAAGTATTTGATTATTTTTTCTTTCGTATTTCGTTCTCGTGACTGTTTCTCATCGAAAACTCGCGAAAAGTTTAGAAACACTTTTCGTGGATAGTATGCGTGTGTGTTATATTTTTCAGTAGGCTTCGATCATAATGCGTAAGATTGTTTTTTTTACACAGCGAACGAATCACGAACTCGCGCAAGACAGTACCGAGAGCGTTTTGCGCGAGATTAAGCGACGCGTTAAGGCGCGACTTGATTTGTGCAACGAAATTAGGCTCCTCGAAGGAGGAACTTTTCTGCCTTCGGCTGCCACGAATGAACCGATGCCTGATAAAGTCGTTACGGAAGTGTTTCGATTCACGACTATAACGTGGAAAAGTTATTCCAGTAGTCCGGACACTCTTGGCTTTTTCAAAATGGGACTCGTCACACCGGTAGACATATTTTACGAAGCAGTACTTCGCCGTGGAAATAGTGAGTATCTGAGAAAAATGGATGCCAATTCGCGAACAAGAATTCTAAGTTTCCTGAATTTTAGATATACAGCAGAGCGTCGATTATCCGAACGCCAGTTATACGAAACGTCAATTATCCGAACGGCAATTTGGTTTATCCGAAACGCCAGGTATTCGAATGGTGATTTGGGTCAGCTAAAATATCAATGATCTAAACAATAATTTTGTTCATCCGGATGCTCAGTTATTCGAACGATTACGCCCTATGTATTGTTGCACGACGTATACATCTTGGTATGTCCCTTCCACTTTCTCGGTCTGCGCTTGCGCGCACTTTGCTTTCCGCTAGCAGTCGAGATTTGGCAGCACCGAAACGAGCTTCGGTTGTGAAGCCGAAGCAGCAGAAAATCGTCGACTTTTCAAAAAATAAATACATAAGAACTCAAAGATGTAGGAATGTTGATTATTTTTAATGCATATTTAACTTCGTTCTAAATCATTATATGATACACTGGCTATTTGCAATTCACCAACAATGTACTTGTATTATTAACATATTAATGTTCATTGCATTTTTTAATATATATAAATATATATATATTTCATCATATTGGAAGAATCAACAGTTTTTTCGCCCGAATATTGCTGTTCGGTTATCCGAATTTCCGATTATCCGAAATGCGCCCGGCCCCAATCGATTCGGACAATCGACGCTCTACTGTATCTTCGTACTAATGGCGTGGCCCAAAACGTTTGGAAATCGTAATTAAAAAAAAAATAACTGTGCTATAAGATACGTTCAAGTACTCAAAAATGAAGTTATATTTTGATTACATGCAGGGGCAAATTCTATACGGGGAACTCGAGAATTCCGAAATCAAATTCAAGCAAAAAAGGCGAGCAGTGCTGGTTAGAAATGAATCACGAATCGTATTCGTCTTCAAACCCATGATCATAGTTTGATGCGAAAAATATAAATGGCGTTGACGTTTGCATCGTTGAAGTGCAAACTGCAACGAACATTCTTCTTTATTATGATTTTTTTATTTTCCAGAATCTTTCAACTGACTCGTATTGTAGTTCTATAAAGAGCAATACTCAAAAATGATTCAGAGATTCTTGCAGTCCAAACCCGCCAATCAAAATTGGCCAACACAAAAAAAAATATTTTATTTTCGTCCCCTGCAAACTTCAACATCGTAAATATAAATTAAAAAATTACTTCAGGGTACAGAGTTCTTGAAATAAAAACGCGGCATTCGTCAACAGCAAAGCGTACATACCTTTCTAACAAACGCACTCCAATTAACGTTACATATCTTGGTCTACTTTTAAAAAGTTGAAATATTTATAGGTAAAAGAATGTAAAAAAAAAGAAGCTTTTATTTAATGTACTTAAAAGTAGGAAATAATTGTTTTTACCAAGTCACCCATATGTGACTGCAAATAAAAGCCTGGGGCGCTTAACTTTTCAAATGTTTGATAAATTTGATCAATTCAGTTTCAATAGCCGTATTTAGTTTGGCACAATACTAATTAGAGAAAAAATTATTATCACACGTTTATACTTAGTTTCAGGATTTTTATTTAAAAAATCCAAGGTTGTGTGGCAGTAAATTGAATACAGTTGATACGTTAACGGATTAATGTAGATTAAAGGTTACATGTTTAAATTTTGAGGGCCCAAGCTTTTATTTATAGCCACTTACAGGTGACTTGGTAAAAAAATTATGTTCTACTTTTTAGTATAATACATTAAATAAAAGCTTGTTTTTTTTCAAATACTTTTTTACATATGAATTATTTTATACTTTTTAATCTTTCATTGATTTTACTAGTTGTTACTAGTAGTTTACTAGTCTACGAGTTTGTACGTTAGGAACATGGAATTCTTGTAAAAAAATAACAAAGACTGTAAATTGGGATTGAACTTACGACTAATTGGTGCATATAAACTTCTACGAATTTGTTTGTGTGTCTTAGTACGATTTTATATGGATGATTAGATATCGCTAATTTTACATGAAAAGTTGAACATTTTATGGATCTATATATATATTTGTTAAGTCGAATCATGCAATGTCACCTTTTACATGCATGTTTGCAAATTTTCAGAGCTCCAAGTAGTCGGGAAGTGCGTGAAATATCGTTTTTTTTCGTTTCGCAGCTCACAGAAAATTGAATTAAATAAAACCTTGTAAAAAAACACTATATCAATGATAGAAAAAAAAGAATAACGCAATATAAAAATAATAATTCAATTGCAGGTGAACTGATAGCTCGTATCGCCATAAAGCCAGATTATCCAAAAGTCTCGGCGGTATTCAGCATAAGTCTGACACCCTCGATCCCGTCGTCCGTCGACATTGTCCGGGACATTGAGCGCGAGGTGAACGTCATGTGGAAAAAACCGCCGACCCTGTCCTTACAATTGCAACGTCTTCGCGCCTGCTTCGACATTTTCCTCGAAACGGAGAAGATTGTACCGTCGCGCGAACAGATATTCTTTCATCCGGTCAAAGGACGGACGCGCGCAAGACCCTACAAGTATCTTGCGCTGGGAGGCGGCGTATTCACTCAACGCTAGCAGTACCTGATGAAAAAAGCTTGGTGTGAAAAACGT
The DNA here is from genome assembly GCA_951751655.1 of Ophion costatus. Classification (NCBI taxonomy): domain Eukaryota; kingdom Metazoa; phylum Arthropoda; class Insecta; order Hymenoptera; family Ichneumonidae; genus Ophion; species Ophion costatus. Next base: position 27,681,823 of record OX632356.1, read on the forward strand.
TGTAAATTTATCAACGGCGCATTTTCGGGAAATAAAGTTTTGATACTTATTTTCATATAGTCGAAGGTGCGAGCGTGGAGTATTGGAAGTTGGAGGTGACCTATGAAAGTTTTGAGCTTCGGTACTGGTCCTTAGTCATTGCTTTGTAAACGAATAAACGATGTATAGCTAAGATAGGCGTCCATGTGGTTACAGAAAAATTTTCAGTTCACTCCAGTGTAGTGATATTGCGACAGTGGAAATTTTGGAAAGACAATTAGCTTATTAATTTGATTTATGAAATATATTAAAATTTCTTTGGTCTTCGAGTACTCGTTAGTCAAAACGCTGAAAGTATAACAACCGTTAATGAAAAAAATTAACGTTCGGTCTAGAACCGCTTTTTTCCCATTTCGAAAAACAATCAAAACTGCCACCTAAAATTGCTGAATTTGTTCCCGAGTCCAGGGTAGAGATATTTCGAAAACTACATTCAAAAAAATACGTTTTCGCGATAATTATACTACTCATTCAACGTTAAATGATTAATTATTTGCTTGATGCAGCGGGGTGGGTAAGAGCGTTGTGAGGCAGTACGATGAAAGTATCATGGAGGACTATATTTGGGGGTTAATACTAGAGTGATTTTAATTATAAAAGAATAAGTAAAATTGTTCATTTTTATTTCCACTCTTTTTCAGTGTTACTTTATTTTACTTTACCTGAACGCGTACTCCAAATTAATTTATTATTTTGTAATTTAATTTCATAATGTTCTTCTAATCAGAAGAGACAAACTTAAAAAAAAAAAAATTCCCCTCTTTATAACGCAAAGAGAATTAATAATCGAGCATGTACAATTCAGACTCAAAGATCACGATGACACTAATCGAGTATTTGTTAACGGGAGATATACACCTAGGAGCCGGAAAAAAGGTCATTTTTGTGAATTTTTTCAAGGAAAACTATTTGAAACGTCGGATTGGGATTTTAATTATCTAAAAGTATATACATTCAAAAATATGTTTAATTTTCTTTATTTAAAAATATCACAAATATACAAGGATACTGTATGATCCTTGGAGCGTCGAAAAAAAAATCGGTGCCCAAAATTTCTCGAAAACCAATGAATCGATTGCCTTGAGGTTTTTTGTGGTTATTCTATACATCATTATCTAGTACTTGTCATAGAATTTTTTTCCGTTACTTAGTTTTTGTTTTATAGGCAAAATAATAACTATTTTTTAGCCCAAAAATCACTATTTATGTTCAAACGTCCGCCATTTTGTCATAAATCGATATTTTCAAAATCGGTTATGACAAGTACTAGATAATGGTGTATAAAATAATCACAAAAAACCTCAAGGCAATCGGTTTATTGGTTTTCGAGAAATTTTGGGTACCGATTGTTTTACGACGCTCCAAGGATCATACGATATCCTTGTATATTTTTAAATAAAGAAAATTAAACATATTTCTAAATGTATATACTTTTAGATAATTAAAACCCCAATCCGAAATTTCAAATGGTTTTCCTTGAAAAAATTCACAAAATGACCTTTTTTCCGGCGCCTAGGTGTATATCTGCGCTTAAGGGAGGGCATTAGTGTAACTGCCCATTTTCGACCACTTTCTTTAGATTTTATTTGAGCAAAGGAATGAAATAGATGATCAAAGGAACGTTTAGTCCTTATTGGGTATGTATTGATGTAAAAAAAATTATTTGTCAAAAGAATACAAAATGGCGGCGCGCGAGATGATATAGCACTACTGGTTTTCAGTCAACCCTCTACGCGGCACGCAGTAGAACTGTCGTAAATTTAATCCTGGAACTAATTGTAACAGTGATATATTTTCGTTAATTATATTAATTTTAGCAGTCAAATACGAGGGCGGGGGCTTTAAAAAATAACGTAACAAAGAAAATAGCGACGAGTTTGAAGAAAAAGTTCGTTTTTACAGTGCCGTCCTCGCTTAAGGACATGGGTCACACGTCCGGTCGGTAAAAATCCTACTGCCAAGTTCTCTCTCAAACGAATTACATTCCGGGCAAGCGAAGAGAAAGACATTGTTCGTCGTTCAACAAAGCGGAAGGTGTTTCTTTTATTTTTTCCAAAAAATCAACCATTAAGGAGAACACTGGGAATCTGAAAATCAGCTATCTCTCTCGCACTCGTGGCCGCTCGGTCCGTGTGACACGTAGCCTTAAGGGGTTACCCCCACTTGCGAATTTGAAAAAATCGATTTTTTTTAATTGCATTTTTTTGAAGTATAAGTATCTAAGAATATGCCCTGAAAATTTCAAGTCGATCCGAACAAAATTTACTGAGATATGAGCGTTGAAAGAGAAGAATCCGTGAATTGAAGAACTGAAATTGAAACTTTAAACGCGTTTTTCTCAAAATGGCATTTCTGAAGTCGGTGACCAAGATTACTCGAACACTAATGAACCGATCTTCGTGAAATTTTTCAGGCTTATTTAATACATAAAAATGTAGTCTTTAATCGTTCGATTTGTTTTTTTCGAAAAAAATGGCCATTTTATAGCCAAAAAACGGCCGTTTTTTTTCGTTAAAATCGAACCATTAACTTTGACTGTCCGCCATTTTGTGAAAAATGAATATTTTTCAAAATCCTTCGATTAAAGACTAGTTTATACTTATATTTGACTAAATCCATCCGCATTTTTTTTTTCAGATGATCCACTTCGCCGCAATGTTGGTCATCGCAAACCGTGTATATAAAAACATTATTTCATTGACCGCCATTTGCCACTAAACAGTGTAATATTTTTCAATAAAAAAATTACTGAAAGTTGTTCAAGATGTTTTCTTTAAGATGGTATATTGATCGATTAAAAAAGTTTTGTAGTTTTCTTTAAAAAAATTCATGAAAAGGGCCTTTTTTTGCGCTACAAGTGGGGGTAACGCCTTAAATTGGTGTTTGTGGTTTGCCGGCCGGTATTCTAGACATCGTGATGAGGTAGTTGCGTAGGCTTTGCCTCAAACGTTTGTTTTCGAGTGCCAATCGATCGAGCTCTCTCTTCTTCTGCATATTGCCAGCTTTCACGTAATTGTACTGTTCCCAAAATTTGTCCATTTTGTCGTACGGACTCGTGACCTACGGGAGCAAATATTAGGTCGAGGCTTCGATCGACGATAGGAGACGAATAACAGAGAGAATTCGTCGCTGGACTTACACAGGGCTCGTAGGTTTGTTCGGTCGTTTCAGCGCAGTGTATCGCGTATTTTTTAACAGCCAGGGCAGTGGGCTCCAAGTTCGAGCAGATTCGAAGAAGCAACAACAGAGCGGAACCCTTTTCCTCGATTGTTTTGAGCTCGTTGATGACAGTGACGCTCGTGACGCTCAAACGTTTCAACTGTACGGCATCCATCGTTTGATGAATTCTCAACTCTTGCCTCGATTTGCATATGCTTTCGTTGGATCGTTCAACTCGATCGTTGAGCTCGTAGATACGTCGGTGACGTTCGTTCGAGAGTTTGTAATAATTTTCCTTTAGCTCATCTATGCTGCGGCGAAGATTACACTGCAGCCGATGGAACTGTGCAGCCTCTGAGCGCAGCACGCTGTCCTGTTCCTTCAAATATTCGTACTGCTTTCTCTTCTCAGCACTCGACGACTCGTAGTCCGATATGACGTCGACCAGTAGGGTCCAAAGATTTTCCATTCGCTCTCCCACTCTTTGCCTCAAGAGCGAGATGTCCTCTTCCTTGGAGTGTTCGATCCCGCAAATGCTCACAGCGTTACGAGTTCTCGTCTTCGTTAGAGTATCTTCCGTACGCATGCATTGCGCCAGTATCACGGTTTCCAGGTATCTGTGCTCTTTCGTGGCTAAGCTGCTTACGACGTTGAGTTGCTCCATCTCCCCGGTTTCTTTGTCGCGTATCGCCAGCATGTAACTGCCGTGCATCTGTTCTAGCCAACCCACGTGTCTTCCTGATTGGTGGATAATTTTGTATGTACTTGTTGTCTTATTTTATAGAGAATCGGATAGGACGATTAACAGGCTACATCCACCTAGGTGGGTTGAAACATTGCATTTTCAAACACATTTTTATTTCATAGTATCACCTTTTAGCTATATTCCCTGAAACTTTCATTGAAATATTCCTCAAATTGAATTAGCTACAGCTTCTTTCTCGAAATACTGATTTCAAAGTCGGTGGACACGATATATCGAGAACCACCTGATGGATTGTTTCCAAATTTACAGGGGATACGATGAGAAACATTTAAAGGTCGTTGACGATCTCTCTTTTAGATAATCGATCTTCATTTTTTAATGAAGTTATGGAAAAACTTCAGTTAAACTGGAAAACTAAACTGGAAAAAAACTAAATTTAGTTAAACTAAATGGAAAAACTTCAGGAAAACATAGTTATGGAAAAACTTTTTTCATAGATTTTGTATGCTCAAGGTTCAATTGGTCGCCACGTTGTTGAAAAGAATTGTTGGAAAAATCGACGATCGTCAACGACTCGTATTTATCGTTAACTTGAATACCCTGTTTGGGTTTTGGGTTTCGGATAGACTGTTTCAGCTGGAAGGTGTTCACCGCCAAAAGTCGCGAAAAAAATTTCATTATCTGCCAGTAGCCATGTTTTTGTTGTTTTTCTGTGTTTTTCGGTGATTTTTTTAAAGGCTGTCGAAAAAATGCGTTTCTTTTTCGCCACCCGTTTCCCAGAAAAAAATGCGGCATTTGTCCATTTTTTCAGGCCTCTAGGTAGATGTAGCCCCTTAAAGATTACAAAAGTGATATATTTCTCGCGTCTCCACGGCAAGGATCCGATGCTGGATCATCTTGAGAAGAATTCGAAAGTCTCGAGCACGTACTCTCTTACCGATCAGCTTGTCTATCATTTCCATGTGAGTCTCTTGCAAGCCTCTGTTACTCAGTTCCGCCGCTTCCAATTCCTCGTAGAGCTTTTGAGTGAGCGCATCTTTGGCCTGCAACGTTCTATCGAAGTTCTTCCAAAGATAATCAACTTTTTCGTACAATTCTTTGCACTTTATTTGACGGAGTATGTAGCGCCATTGCTCGTTTATCTTCGCCGTGTTCAACCGGGCAAACGCCTCTTCGCGTTTGAGCTTACTCTGCAATCAGAATTATTCACATTCAGAATGGAAATCGAGTCAAATGGCAATGTGTATTGTTTGTATATGGAACATTGGAAGATCGTCGTGGTTGTCTCAACTGCGTCATGATATCTGTATTTTTGTTTGTTTCAACGGTCGAATTGGTGGCGAATTTGCAAAATTCTCGTCACCGTTATGATATTATTTCGACCCGTGAATTATTGATGTTTACCGCGCCTTCATACCTTTGCAAAAACGGCGATCAATTGCTGTTTTCGTCGCTTCGCTTCTAATTCCAATTCTGCTCGATGCTGCAAATAACGCAAGCGTTCCTCATCGCTCATTCGCGCTAATTTCGATCCTTTTCCTTTTTTCTTCTTCGCAGGCATGTTGAAAAGTTTACTATGAACTAAAAGACTTGCAAACCGTTGAAACTCGGTTGCTTTTACGACGCGGATAAACTCGTTCAGCCGGGGAGTGTTTGATCAATAATACGTGAGCTTTTATCTCTTACGTGAGTACGGATGTCGATTCGTTTTAAAAGGTACACGGATATATCCACCATCCAGAAGCTACTAGCACAACGCACGTAGTAATGTTTGTTCAACGCGCTTAAGTAAGGAATTAATTACGTCAATTACAATTATTGAATGTTTATCAGGAATTACGGTGTTGGACAAATTTCCGTTCAGATAAAAACTCATACAAGTGCTCGGGATTGGTGATATTTAAAATACCCGTTTACGTAATCTTTCAACGTCGCAGGGGAAGTATTTGCGAGAATAGTCAACATATCGTCTATGTTAAAGGCGACGCAAGAATTTTTGCCCGAAATATTTGGTTTTTCCTCTGAATCTCGGTAACTACATGAAAATATTTAATGTTTTTTCGCAATATTGCTCGAAAGTTTCATATTTGTCTCTTCGCGCTTCTACACCACGTGACCCGAATGAAAAACAATAATCGGGTTGTCAATCATTTTTTCAGTAACAGGGCGCATGCGACGGAACATCGCGTGCCTCGACATTTATGTTGAACGTATATACCCGCAAAGTTAGAACAATATGGCTCTGCGTAAATTTATGCATCCGCGAAACAAGTACAAGGAGGGTCCCGACTTTAAACAATTGGCTATTCTCTACCCGGACTTTCGCAACCACACGATGACAGTGAGTAACTTTTTCGTTCGGCCTAACCTCTGCGATCACGGTGTTTGTCGCTCTCTTCGAAAAATAATTTCGAGGAGTGTAATTGAAAACACAATTCCGTCTGCAGGACCTCACCGGAAAACTGCGCTACAACTTCAAGAGCAAGGAAAGTCTGCAAGTATTGGCCAAGACTCTGCTCAAACACGACTTTGACCTGGACATTGAGATTCCCGACGAGAATCTCGTACCCGTCATGCCGTTGCGTCTCAATTACATTCTGTGGATCGAGGACCTCGCGAGCTATGCAAAGTTGTCACAATCCGGTGGAATTCATGGAATTGATATAGGTAACGAGTCGAAATACAAAAATGCGGAGTGCCGTTATTTCAGTTACAATCCTTCCGACAGGCACTGGTGCGGTTTGCGTATATCCGCTGTTGTGTTCGAAATTGTACGGATGGAAAATGACCGCTACTGAGATATCCGAAGCGAGCATAATCTCTGCAAACGATAATATCGCCAGAAACGGACTGGAGCATCTGATAAAAGGTATTATTGAAAACCGGAACAGCTGAGCTGCGTACTTTCTTGAGAACCGATTGAAGAGTCTAAAAAAAAGGTCCGATTAAGGAATTTGCGTGTTTAAAGAAAGTCAATTGAAAATCCGCTTAGAGACCTTGTTGGGCTCGTCTTGGAGCATACAGTAGGTGTAAAAAATGTCAGTGGCGTCATATTTTCATTCTTTATGACTCTGTGTCAAGACGCTGCGTCTCCTGACCTACAGAAAAAAATTCTCTACAAAGGAGCAGCGCCGGAGCCTTGTATAATTCTTTTTTGCACAAGGCGCTCCAGGGCTTGTAGCACAAGTGTTGCAAATTTCCATCTTGAACAAAAATCCACAATTTTTCATATTGTTCATGATAATGGATAGGAAAATACTTAGAGAGTTCTACGAACGTTTATAAAATAAACAAATAACAAGCATTTCAATAAAAAGCTTTATTTTCAGTGGAAAACAATTTCGTAAGAAATTGTTTATAACAAGAGGAGTTCCGTGGGGACTTTACATTTAAGTCAGTAGATAATGCAAAAATTTGCATTTGGTAATTAATATAGCGACTTTTCAGTAAAATCTAAGACTAAAAATAGTTCTTTTCAATCCTCGGGACTAGTGTTACTCTTCGAGAAAATTATACCCTATACCTTTCGTCAATCGATCCATGTAGACCTACCTTTTCAACAACCCAGGCGGTAATCGGAAAATCGTGATCGTCCTTAAAAAGGAGTTACTGATTCAAAGAGCTTATTTTTACATTGACTTTTTCCATAGAAGGATGAAACTTCTTAATCCCCTGGGCCCTCTCCTTTAATAATTTCAATATTTTGCAGGCATACATTTTTTCTTTAAAACAAAAAGTTCGTAACTGTTCCACCTTCCAGCTGGATATAGTTGCTCGAAAAAGTACGTCTTAAATTATTCACAAAAAGTGCACAGTTTTCAGGTGACGTTTAAAACGAATGCAGGTGTCCGGCTTCGATTTTTTTTAAACCCACATATTTGATTTGACATCGTAAAGCATTGAAAACTATTAGAGACATATTTTTTTATCGGCGGAAAAACGGTATTAAAGGGGGAAACCACCCCGTAATTAATTTTTTTTTCATTGCTCCTGTAGCGGATCTCATATTGGCTTTTAATGTAAAGCGATTTTTCATTGCTTTACATTAGAAGAGTTTTGGTTTTTGTTTCATTAAGATCGGTGGACTGCTTTCGGGCGAAGCTCCAAAATCAGCTCCTGATACGCTTTTTTTGAGGGGTGCTTTCCTCCAGCAAAACTGTTTTCCCGCTGAAAAAAAAAATACGTATCTAATAGTTTTCAATGCTTTGATCCTCATATAAATCCTACCGTGTCTCATTGCAAGGACAATCGATCAATGCGTAAAAGCAAATACCGAATCTAAAACCTGAAGCAAAGGCATGAAAAGTCGGTCACACAAAAATTGCCTATCATGTCCGGCTTTCAAAATTCAACTTGTTTATGCTTTACGAACGAAGATCTTTACGATGCTTTATAGAAAACATCCGCAATGTTTTACACAGAATATTGTAGCACATGGCTTTGCAAATGAAAAGACGAGAAGAAGAAACGTTTACATTCAAATTATATATTCATTCTATTCTATTTGTTATATTTTGCTTGAATGAAATCAACGGTGTAACTAAAATAGAATTCCGTTAATAAACTTGTCATCTATCGCAGTGATCCACGTGAAAGACGAAAAATCGATATTGACCGAAGCACTGAAAGAATCGGAGGACTATTCTTTCACGATGTGCAATCCGCCATTTTTCAACGCTGAACAATTCGTCAAACGAGACAAGCGTTTGCCACCGAGAAACGCCCCGACTGGAAACAAGTCCGAGCTTGTCGTCGAAGGGGGTGAAAAATCTTTCATAACGCGACTGATCCGTGAGAGTGAGACGTTGCGCGAGCGCGTCAAGATCTACACGACGATGCTCGGACAGCGGAGCAGCTGTGCGTTTTTCAGGTCTGAGCTCAAGAAGACCGGCATACGGAACTCCACTTGGACCGAATTTTGTCAGGGTCACACGAAACGATGGGGTTTGGCGTGGACGTTCCTGCCTAAAGAAATCATTGACTTGACGAAGGCCCCGGTTATAAGAACTCGGGACAGCTCTCAAACGACCGAGCAGTCGGCCGGTCGACCGAGCGAAATCGTATTTCCCTTGAACGAAAAAATTCGCAACATCGATCAATTGGTGGATACGCTCAAGACTTGGATGCAAGAATTGAAGGTGAGTTTCCGATTGAGACGTGTAACTACGGTGAAAAATCGCGGAGTGATTATTTTTGACGATAGGTTCAAGGAGCTTACGAAGGAAAAAAAACCATCATTTTGTACAACAGATCGACGTGGAAGAGTTGGACGTAGCGACGAAGGAATTCGCGGGATGGACGTGTCGCCTGAAAGCCAACGAGGACACGTGGTCTCACGCGCGAAGAAAACGAAGAATGGCGCAAAGGAGGGAGCGGTCGACGAAGAAGCGTCGTCTTGAAGATCCCCAAGGGGCAAAAAGCAACGAAGATTGCACAGGCACGAACGACGAACGTGAAGCGGAGAGTACCTCTGGATCTTCGAATACTGTGCTCGAGTGCAGTATCATAGTGGGCAAGTTCGAGTGCGAAAATGCGGCTGAAAGGAGCGAGGAAACGAGTATGCTTAAAATTTGCATATTGTACGAGGGCGGCCACGGTGGTAAAAACGCCCTGGAAACCTTTCGCCAATATCTGGTAAACAAATTGAATATTCGCGACTGTTTGCTGAACAAGAGTGCAAGCAAGCGCCTCAGGAAAAAGAGACGGAAGGGAAAGAGAGCTGAATCTGTCGTTACCGCGATTGAATAGATATATGCTATTGCATTTGGAATACAAAATGGTCTATTTTCATGTTGCTGGCCTTTACCAAATTATATAACAGATGTATACACGTAAATCAGGTATTTAACTTCATAACAATTAATCGTTCATTCTTATTAGCTAGAATCTTTTATATGATACAACTCTACTAACAGGTGTGGTAATACACTACTTCGGTATAACTATATATAACCTATGAATCTACATGTATATCCAAACGGGTAATCTGCCGTACGTCTATATATTTTATCTAGTTTCTCTTTTTCTTCATTTCCGTTAGTTTGGTCACCACGAATGTTTCTGTGCATGCCGTCCTTAACATTCTGGATAAAACGGTGATAATGCATCGGGAATGATGTTTATGAGCGTTATGACGTTTACTCGCGCCGATGCGGTATTCGACTCGTAGATAAGGAGGAATAAAAAAGGTCTTTAACCGCAGTTTGCTTTCCTCGCCGTACCACCTTTCATCGTTCTTCTTATTGTTTCGGCACTTAAGTTTCCTTACATATCGTTTAAAATTCATGGCATCATGCGTGCTGTCGAGCGACGAACATTATTGTACTATATTGTAGCAATATTGAACGAACGATTTGCGAAAAAGAAGAAAGAACAAAAACTGAAAAAGTCTTGGCAACGGTGGTCAGCCCTGACGTGACTACATTTCTAGTTGACTCTGTCTCGCTTACATTGTCGTATAAATCTCAACGCGATAATCGTACTTGTTTACACTTAGTGTGTCAATGATCAACCGTCTCACTGAAAATTAACTACCGGATGATCACGCAACGAATTACCCGCAATCGCGCGCTACCTTTGTTGCGATTCGTATGACGAAATAAAAATTAAAAAAGAAAACAACACTGGACTAAGGAAGTACGGGGATGAATCAATTGTAAAATCAACGTTCGATGATAGAAAGATATTCCGCACGTTTTTAGTGTTCCGCCAAGGTCGCTACCACGTTTCCGAGCCTTAAACGTAATATTTTACCGACCGCCGTTCTCTTTCACATTTCATTAGTTGAAAAATGTTGTACATTAATTTTGAACGTATCAAGAGCCATTGGTACAATGTATGCAAGCACGATAGAGCGGTGAGATTTTGATTGCGTGCTAAAAACGTGCTTCACAATTTCCTCCCTCCTCAGGGAGACCATCCTCGAACTAATGGATAATCGTAGGAAGCACCAGCGGACCTATCGCAGTTGAGCATCGAAGAGGAACGTAGAATGCAATTGTGAAAGCGTTCGATTCCTTATTTCGTTTCGTTTCTATTTTCCTTTTGACTCGTTGAAAATCTATCTTTTGATGCAGTTGGGCGAGCAACTAATACTGAAGATCAGCAAAACATAATTCCGTTAAAATATCTTTCAGACGCTAAATACGAAGTGCCCTGCAATATGAGGCAGTGATAATCCAACAGCGGTTGTTGCACGTTACAAACGACGCCTTATTTTGGTTTTCCTTTTTCTTACGGTGCAACTACTGAAAAAATGGGGCTACGCGCGCGTGTGCCTTTCCTTCTTCGTGCCTGTATGCCCTGTAAAATGTTCCGTTCCCACGTAAATACGTTGACGAATTTAGCATTTTTGACCTCTTCAAATTGGATCGATCATCCCGTACTGTTACATTTTTTTCTCTCGTTTCTTTCGGCACCGAATTCGAGACTTGTTTAAACCTGCTGTGTCTCGATCGGACAATCGGTTTCGAAGTATTCGTCCTACAGCTTCAAAAAAATCCGCTCATTATTCCTACGCGATACGTAACGGGCAACGTTTGTGTTTTTTTTCCGCCTTTGCACACGATATTATTTCCGTGGCTGTACAGTCGTTCGACTGATGACGCGAGATTCGAGCGACATTATTCCACGAGGCCCTCGATGCCAGTGATGAGTGTAAAACGCGCACCTTGGTACCAATATCTCTATGTTTGATCGCGCGCGCGCGCGCCCGCGTGTGTGTATGTTTGTGGCACATGATTATAAGTCATTACAGCGTAAAGCATCGCCGCGGCGATCAACGATTACCGTAAAAAAAACAATAATAAGAGAAACAGGGGAGAAAAGTAAGACGAAAGACACGATATATGACACAGTCGCTTCGCCGAAGGACAGCTCACTCTTGCTATTTCTCTGCTTCCGTTTGTGCGAGCATCTTTGGGCGGTTGTGTGTTTCACAATTGAACGTCGTAGCCGCGCCTTCGGCAATATGACTGAGCGCGCAGCGATAACGTCCGGGACTCAATGAACCGCGGATTCTTCGGTTGTTTTCAAGAGCTCAGCTCTTCGTGACATCCGAGCTCAAAGTTTCATTAACGCTCGATGCTTCGGCGTCCTCGTCTGTCTTGTTCGACATCACCTCGGTCTCTTCTATTTCTTCGATTATCAGTTTCTCGTTATTGTCCAAGGACTTTTCGTCCTTCGGAGCTGCTTCTAAGGATTTCACATCGCGATCGGGTGTCTGCTCCTTTTGACGTTTCTCAATCTCCGCTTTGAGATTCTCGATGTCCTGTTGGCTTATCTGTACGAACAGTATGCCGTTTATCACGTTTAGCATATCGAGGACGCTGCCCATGCTTGGCGGTTGTATCTGTATCGGCGGCAGGCTGACGCCCGGCTTTCCCGTGTATATCTCGTTCATCTTTTTCTGCAACACGACCGCCTGTTGCGTCAGATGACGCAGACAATCGCTGCTCTCCTTCGTCTTCTCGTGCTCCTCGCCCAATTGCTGCTTGTATATCGCGTAAGTTTCCTTCTCGTTGTTGAGAGCCGCACGAAAATCGCCCATGCACGACTGCGTCCTCGCGACGAGATGATAGGATACCGCTACTTTCAACGATCGCGGACCGTGATAGCGGAGATTCAAAGCGAGCGCGTGCTCCAGGAAACGCAGTGACAGCTCGTATTCACCGACCGCGTGAAGTATCAGCGAGATGTTGCTCTGCGGGCGAAAAAGATTTATGGAAATTAGAAACAAAATTTAAAAACGCGTCGGACTGCGCATTGACGGTACTCGATGCGTACGCTCATAATGCCCACATTAACTTGAAACTTGATTCAACAACTTTGCAAATCAATCGGTTGGTTATAAAGCAACAGGGTTGTTATTTACAATATCGACAACCTTGCCGATAACCTTGGGCCTGATTTATGTTGTAAGAGCTAAACCTCAGTAGATCTGACCTTGGATCATATGGCGGTCATGCTCCGTTTAGAGATTATTGAGGAGTATTAAACTTTTGGAAATAATACATCTCGTTACACGTGTATGAAAAACTCCACAGAGTATACCCGAAGGATCTAAATTAAATACGGTTATTTAGGATTATATTAAACATGTTTAAGGAGTTAGGCTACTGTGAAACTTTCAAAACATCGATAGTCGCTTGAGGCAACTCAAATTGAAGAAGAAGGTTCAACATATGGTGCAGGAATCGCAGATCCAAGGTGAGCTTATGATTACAACGATAAAATTGCTAGTAAAACTGTAAACGCGCTTTTCTCGCAATGATGTTTTTCAAAACGGTGTACACGATGTCTCGACATTTGGTGAACGGATTGACTTGAAATTTGTTACACTTATTCAGTGTAATAGTAGATTAGTCTTAAATAATTATCAATTATTAACAATGATGTCATTTTTCGTCGAAAAATCGAAAAAAATGTAATTTTTTAAGTAATTGAAACACGGTCACAACAAAAAGCTTGTTCAAGTCTCAGCTAATATCTATTTTAAGAAAAGTCATGTTTTTCAGATCAACCGGGTGACCAAAATCAAGTGCGTCATTGAGTTATGTTTTAAAGCCCTTCACGAGATCGTTTATAATTTCTTTAACCATTAATATTCTTCAATTAAATTTGGTATACAACTTTGTTAATGTATACACAAATGAATGTCAAAACAAATTTTTCAATTATCTTACTTATTCCTTCGAAATTAGTTTTTTAAATATCCCTGATTTTCGGGTCGACACAGTAGCGTAACCCCTTAAATCCAGTGCTTGAAGGGGGGAAAAAATACTGATACTAAGATTATCATCCTAGGGAACTTCATCAAGGGTCCACAACGCCAATTTATGGAGTTTTGACGTGCGTCCAAGGAAATGCTGTTCTTGAACTTCGCAACTTTATGGTTTCACCAATTTTAAAGAGTCCTCCACAAACATGGATAATTATGAATATTTGGCATGCGCAACTTTTCTATTGCTGTTGAAAATATGCCGAATTGTGCTTCATCAATTTAAAAACTATTTTCCTGTGTTTCCCCGAACGTAATTATTGTACAGTAATCACAATATTTTTTCTTCAAAGTGATCATCATATGCTATTTTCGCGAATGATATCCGATGATTGGAATCAAAGGGTTGAAGAATAATATCGTGGAAGGGGGAGACGGAGGGTACTATATGCAGTGCGGCACGGCGCACGGCCGGATATTACGAAATTAAACGTCTTCCTGATGCCTACAGAACCGCAAAAACGCGCAGACATATATTGTTGACTCACGTCGATCAGGGCCACTTCCGGGTGATCCTCGCCGCAGACTAGCAGCGCAAGATATCTTGCTCTGTACAAAAGCCTCAGGGACACGGAAACTTGACCGTTCGCGAACGAGTACAGTGCCAGATGGATCTGCAACGAATAGAAAAATACATACAGCTTTCAACACAATCTCCAGTAAGCGACTTTTCGGCTGGATATTAAAAATCTTTCACACATCATATGAAAACCCTCGCGCGCACGCAGGCTCACGTATAATATTTGCGTGAACAATGAAAACCCAAATACAATGACAGTGTTCCTGCCTTCAATCTTACAGAAAGTATTGTTCACACTTGATCATTCGTTAGTGTGTTTCTCACATATACTGCATAGATCGTACTCTATAGCGTAGGGCTTCTAGGTAGATGTAGTCCCTTGAGGATGTATGGGAGATACAATGGCACGCAAAACCAATCGAAATCCTGAAATTCTGAAATTTGACAAAACGATTCGTTTTGTCAAATGTTCAGAGTGAATCAATGAAAAAAAGCTTACGTATTCCGTGATCGTGTAAGGATGATCGATGCCGTTTACCCTTTCCGACATTAGGACAGCTTTCTGTTGAGTCGCGAGTGCCTCACCGTGATCGCCCATAATGTAATTAAGCCGTGCCAGCATTCTCAGACACTGAGCGATCTCGGGATGCATCGCACCGTAAACGTTGTTCAACAAATTCAAGGCCTCGCTTATGAGCTCGTAGCCGTCCTTCAGATAACCCTGCTGGATCTTGCTCTGGCCCGTTGTATAGAAGTTATACGCGTCGCTCGCCTGCGAAAGACATTTTTATTCAAATCAAAGAAATACGCACGTATTCGCGGGCAAACAATCATCGCCGAGGGCGAACTGGTGCATGACGTACTCGTGGATTGATATGCTTCACAATGGGAAAGATATTGAGTATATCCTCTTCGAAGAAAGTTGCCCGATTCTTATTTTCAAAGTTGTATTCCCGCAGAAGGATCTGAACTCCTGTCTTGATGCAAAAAGCGCGCATTAGCGAGATCTTCTGCAGATGAAAGTGCTCAATCATGGCGTCGAGGGACTCAGGCGCCGGTGTCTCCCAGTCGTAGTACGCCTTGAGGTCCGCTTTGATCTGTTGCCAGAGCAACTTTGGTGTCAGACTTGCCCATTCGACCTCCGACTGCTGCGGTCCGTTGATTCGTCCCTTTCTCTTGTTGCGCCGCTTGGCAGTTTTGCTCTGAAGCTAAGAGCGAAGGATTTTCGTTAATTCCACCTACCGATACGATTATTATTGTGGGGAGAGAGAGAGAGAGAGAGGTAGGTAGAGAAACGTATTCAGCTTGAAGGAAAATAGAAGCCTACTTCTTCGAGATTAAGCTGCGGATGCGTGAGCTGCGCCGACGACAGGAAGCAGTTGAGAAAGTGACTGACTGCTGCTGAGAGGCTCATCAGTTCGGTACCCTGCAACGACAATTATAAGTACGGTAAGTATTGAGCTACTCTTTAAATTCGAAGAGCCTATAAGTACCGGAAAATGCTTGGATAATGTGAATAGGATAATAAATGAAATAGGATATTAAGGTTATACCTTTCAAGAACTCAAATATTAAACAGTTAACTGATTTTCGTCTAAAATCAAGTAAAAATACATTCTAGTTCAGTCGAACATCGATACAACGAATCTCAAGGGAAGTTCGTTATACCGAGATTTCGTTATACTCAAGTCATGTTCCTTTAAAATGTTAAAAAAATATATATTTCAGTATTTTTAATGTGGGAATCTTTTATGAAGAAGGAACGTTTTAAATTGGAGCACTTTTACAAGCAAGTAGCAATTAGAACATAATGTATATGATTATGTCGTTATATCAAGGTTTCGGGTGTCTGTCGGAAGGGAATGGACAAATCTTCGTTATATCGAGGTTCGACTGTATACCGGTAAAATTTCAAGCCAATTTATCGAACTTTTAACGAAACATTACGGCTCTAAAAATCGTCTCATTTGTACGGCGTTTTATGGAGATGACACGTTGGCCACATTTCTATCTAATAATTTATACACTCAATAACTCTAAATGCCTGATATAAACTGCTTACGCGTGTAAAAAATCTATAGATCACGTAACGATACTAAAAACAGAAAATGTTCAAAGAAAACAATCACGATAAAACAGAAAAATATGATTAGCAAAAGAATTTTCGTAGTCGCGGCTTGTCAAAAAAATGTAAAAATGTACTAAGTAAACGTCTAAATCTACTAAGTTTGCGCGAAATTTTTGATTCCAGTTTATCGTCCGGTATAAGAATTGATTGTAACTTATTTTTATTAAGCGCCACTGTAATTTACCAATGATTCAGAAGGGCCCTTGTTACGCTCCCACAAAATGTGGCCCTCCGCGAATACCTCAAATTGAATAATTTTTTTAATTCGTCAAATTGTGCGAAAATATGACGGGCAAAACCTTATCAAATTTAAAGATGGTTTACGGGAACCGCGATAAATTTGACTCAGTACTACTTACTACCTCCTATTTCCATGAAAGATTTTACATTTTTCGACTAAACGTCTAAGAGAATAGAGGGATCAACGACACTCCACTAATGTCTTTCGTGGCTAACAGCTAGGGCTTGCAATCCGGATATCCGAATTATCCGGATGTCCACCATTTTTTTTTAAATCTGGATAATACAGGCAACTGAATGTGGATAATTCGGATGATACGGATAGCAAGATGCATCGAAAAATTACGATTTGAACATGGAACTAACTATACCAAAATAATAAGTTCAGCATTGTGTGCAGTAAGTACACGTAGCTAACGAGTAATGTCAATATAAACCATATTTTTTTTCTTTGCCTTTAACATTTTGTGACGCAATCAATAGTAATTCATTCAGAAAATTCCGCGCGGGTCGCGCGCCTGACAAGTTGCTCACTGTTTGTTGTGTTATGTCGTCCGAATTACAAGTAGCGTGCGCGCGATGCGCGACACTAGCGTCGGTGTGCCACGTCAGAGAGAGTGGTTAATTTTTAAATCTTAGAAGAAAGATGTTTTATCCTTTTTATTTGCTAATGATTGGTTTTCATTTTTTTAAATATGTTATGGTCTCATTATTACTATGATAATTAGTTTAAGTTTCAGAGGAAATAGTTACAAAACTGTTTTCAACGATTCCTATTTAATTTTAATATTTTATGGTAAATAGTAGGACACTATTATCATCGATCATTTTGTGATATTAAAAATGTTAATGTCGTCCATTAGCTATAGTAAAAGAGAAAAATATTTGCTTTATTTTAAATAAATCTAAATAAAACTACTTTTTAGCGGATTTCCTGTTTTTTTTTTTGCAAAATTATCCGAAAAATCCGGATATCCGAATAGTAAGGTTGACTACTGTCCATATTATCCGAATACGAAAAATTAACGGACAATGCAAGCCCTACTCACAGCGCGGAGCTGCGAAGCTTCTTTCAATCGCGTTGAGTGAGATTTTGCGTGCCTTATTTTCGTTAATTGTCCTACTTAAAGGGTTAGGTACAAGTATGACGAAACTAAAGATTTTAAGTAGCTCTGGAGTTTGGAAGAAGAAAAAAACTACGAATACTCGCCTGCATGTACGACGTGAAAAGATGTTTGGTCGACCGAAGCAAGAGTTCCGAGACGGCTATGCGGTTGAGATACTTCAATTGTGGCACAGCGGCCAGCATGGCTGCGAGTTTCCCGAGGTATCGAACATTTATCCCTCTCAGGTGTAGAGCCTCGATCAGCGTACTGCCATCCATAGCGGCTGCGGTGTGATCAAGGCACTCGCGAATCTGTCAACCAACATTTCCCTGATTAGTTCGTCGCGAAGAGCACTCAGCGCTGCATACGTCAGGACTGAGATTGTAAACTCACGAAAGTTGGAAGCTGCACAGTGAGCAGAAAGTCAGCCGCGTCCCGAACCAACTGTCTTTGCTTTTTCAAGGACTCGCCGTTCGGATCCGGATGTCGAACGCCCGGCGAATAAACGTCCGGATTGAATTTTACGTCGAACTCGGCATCGCGAAGACTGCCGACGGCCGCGGCTGCTCGTCGCACGATCTCCTTCGTACTCTCTTCCACTGAAAGTACGGGGGACAATTTAGACAGCAGACTATTGTTTTTCGCTTCTTAGTAAGGTAAAATAATGAAGAAGCAATAGACAAGACGCAGCACCATCTTCTTCCCTAAATCATCCCTCTATTCGATTTTTCCGAATGTCACGAAAAAAAGCTAAAAGTGCCAAATTATTTACGTTCTTGCTTCTCTCCACCGGTTATGGAATCCGTAATGCTTTCGACGATTTTTTTGGCCTCTTCAGCTTCAATGCTAGATTGCACGGAATCCTCTTTGTTACTATCAACGATTGCGTCGCTGCTGTCTTCTTTCTTGATGTCCTTCTCTTTCTTGATCTCTTTCTCCTTTTCTTTGTCTTCCTGAAATTCCGAATAACTTGTCCACAGTGATGACGGGGAAAAGAACAATTCCGTTTTTCTTTCCTTCGCGGTTGACGCACTCACCTTGGGAGAAGATTCCTTATCCTTCTGCGATATTCTCGCCGACGTGAGTTGCTGCAGATGGACCGCCGCGTGTTTTATGAACTGCACGTATCGTGCCTCGACGAACGAGTCTATAAGTTCTTGACGCAAGCAAGCCAATCGGTGCTTGTGCTCGACCGGGAAACCGAGCGCTCGAGCTTCCTTGCTGAGTTCCACGCCTTCGACTGAATGCAAAATGAACCGACAACGTATAGTGAAAAACCAAATTGATCACAAATAATCGAGTAGTAGGCGGATAGTCGGGGGTGAGTTACGTTTCAAAAAGTTTACATCCGGCGGAAAAGTTCTCAAAAGATCGAGAACGTAGTGGCGCGAATCATTTCCGATTATTCCCTTGCACTCGACGCTACTGCACAGCTCGATTTCCTCGTTGGCGTCGTTGATCACCTTGTGCGGCAGGATCTTCAGTTGCTGGCCAGCTTTGTGTAGCTGAAGGAAAATTTAACGTTGTGAGAGGAGAATAATTGAAAAAGGTGTGCAAATTAAGGCCCTAGGTCACAGTAACGGGTATAAAATCATGTGCGAATTTAACCATTTTTTTTCGCATGAAAAAGTCATTCACTCATAAAATTAATTACACTTCGATTTAGTATGAATATCGAGCTGTTAGAAAAAATATATATATATTTTTCGATGTACAAAACGGCCGACTAATCGAAACTTTTCGAAACAGCTTTTTTACCAATTGGCGTGACAAATAATTTCAACAATTTTCACTTGATTTACTTAAAATTTAAACGTTATGTTCCTAATTACATTTCGCAAAGACGTACGTGCGGAATTTCTGATTAATCGAAAACTTTTCATTTTATGAGCAATTTATGAGCAGTTATAACAAAATTTTTCACTGAAAATTTATTTCTTAAGGATGTTGAGTCCCTATGGAACATGTTAATGTTACTTGTTCAATAAATAGCTTCTTAATCGTCGTGAAAGGTTTACACGACCTCCTGAATACTTCATGTAAAAACATACCAAATTTTCAGAATTCTATCATCATTACTTCAACCTCCTTAAGGGTTGAAATAAAAAATGATAAGAAAATTCTGAAAATTTGGTATGTTTTTGTATGAAGTATTTAAGAGGTCGTGTTAAAATTTCACGACGATTAGGAAGCTCGTTTCTAAAAAATTAACATTTTGTTGAGAACAATTTTTAAAAGATATAAAAAAAAATGTATCAATAAACTTCGTTTTGCTTCCGTTGCTTTCAGTATATTGTAGATATTACAAAATTGAGAGGTCAAAATAAAGCTTATTGCAAAGTTACATCAGTTTCCAGAAGACAACATTTAATTTGTGAATGCTAATTGTTCAATAACGAGCTTCTAATTGTCGTGAAATTTTTACACGACCTCTGAAATACTTCATACAAAAACATACCAAATTTTCAGAATTTTATCATCATTTGCGATTTGGGACTCGACATCCTTAAGTTCAAATACCTACAACTTTTGAATAAAACAATATTTTTTACATTCCGTACGTACTTCTCTAGGTATTTTAATGTTGATTGACGAGAATTTTTGTTTTTTGTTCTAGGTAAAAAATTGTGGATGCTAAATGTCACGCCGCGGAGCGCCTAAAAAAAAAGATAAAAGAAAATATTAGTGTCGGCCATTTTGTACATCGAAAAAAAAATATATATTTTTTCTAACAGCTTGATATTCATACTAAATAGATGTGTATTTATTTTATGAGTGGATTACTTTTTCATACGAAAAAAAATTATCAAATTCGCACATGATTTTATACCCGTTACTGTGGCCTAAGGCCTTAAACTGGGTTGCACTTTGCTTCATCATTTTATTTCGCGCGCAAAGGTTCCAAAGTAAGCTTCCAATTTGCACCATCTTTTTCGTTTAAATCGTATTTTAGCAAAGCTGCCGTACGGCAGGCATTTTCGGTCCCAATCATTGCCAGTGATCGCTATGCTAAGTACGAAACTTGTTTCGTACACGGTGGATGCTTACGTAAGAACTAATCCGGATATGTCAAATTTTGAGAAAGTTACACGTGGTTTAAAAGTTAGTTTTATGAAAGTTCAGGCTACCATTGAATTTAAATCCTCTTGCCGATTAGTCAGCTTATTTGAAACGAATTATACACGATACTTCGCGTGAAACTTCAGACTAATGCATCTTTTGCATTTTTTATTCGTTCTAGTAGAAAACTGTAATTTTTTTCTAGCAATTCATATGCTCTAAGAATCGAAGACTTCTCGACGATTTTGCGAAAATTAATCTCCGAGATACATTTTGACGCAAATACTTCGATAGGCATTTGAAACGCTTACGATTGATTGCAAAGGTAGTAAAATGTGAGCAAGTACCAAAGGAAGTATTTGCTTTTGGAAAAACAATGAGTGTGATGTGTTAGAATGTCCGAATATTCATGCGCGTACGTAATCTTTGTCATAAGACTTTAAGGTATTCCTTTCGCGAACCCGAATATTTAACAGTTGACTGATTTTCGTCTATAATCAAGTGAAAATACATCTTAGTATACTGGTCAAATTTCAAGCCAAGTTACCGAACTTTTGACGAGAAATTACGACTCTAAAAATCGTCTCATTTGTACGGCACTTTATGGAGATGACGCGCTAGCCACGTTTCTATCTAACAATTTATACACTAAATAACTCTAGATGCCTGATATAAGCTGATCGTTGCGTGTAATAAAACTTGGAAAAATGTGACTAGCAGAAGAACTAGCGACTTTTCAGAGAAAATATAAAAATGTCTAAATCTACTTAATTCGCGAGCAATTTTTTACTCCAGTGTGACTTCTTCTTTTTTTTTTATTATTTGTTTTTTCCTAAGGTATACAACGCTGCTGTTCGCGTTTGTTACCTATTATTTTCCTCCATTGTGACTGTTTCGTTCCTCTGCTGTTTCTTTTTCTACACACCTTTCTTGACTTTTTTGTCCTTATCCCCACCCCCGCTCGTTGCGGCCGCAGCCGACTTCCCCCTCTGTATCATATTCATCATGACATTTCTGTCATGGGTATAGGGAAAACTCCGGAAAACTTATATACCAATAACAGCCGGTCATCAAGTTCGCACCCTAGTCGTGGAACTAGTCTTATTTCGCCACGAAATGCCGAAGAAAAAAATTTCACGACGAAATGTACGCGACTGGGATTCGAACCCGGGACCTGCCGATCCGCAGGTAGACCATCGCACCAGTTTGCGACTTCTTCTTATTAACCGCCATTGTAATTTACCAATGATGCAGAAGGGCCTTCCGTATGCCTCCACAAAAGGAATGCCTTAAATACAAGAAATGAATCGTTCCACCAATCCTCGCCAAATTGAATTCTAACCGCTCGTTGAGGTATAAATTGCGCGCGCTCTTGATTTCTATAGGTTTTGTTCAAATTTTAACCAGGCATTGTTCATATCATTGTGCGTATTTAAGCGAAATTTCAGAACAGTCGACTATTTAGATTGGGAGATAATGGGTTTTAAAATTGTAACTTTTAACATTGCAGAGTCTGCATTGAAACATAGACAGAATAATTTTCCGTCAAAAAATATTTGTCTCCTATAATAAGAAGACATATGGCAACACCGCATCGTTCCACGTATCCAATGACGTAAGTTTACGCGGCATTTAAAAAATAATATTGCAACACGAATTTTTATTTGGAAGTAATTTTTAATCGAACAAAGTTCTTAATCAATTACGAATTAACCAACACTTTTATTTCTTAATAAAGGTAACGTAAACAATATAAAATATGAATATTTATAAAGCAAATCTTTTTTTTGTGATAAAAGTTTTTAACTTCAAGAACACGATAATATTTTTTTTCTCGGAATATTGAACAATACCGTTCTGCGGTATTGCCATACGTCGTCTCATTATAGGGGACAAATATTTTTTATGAATAATTATTCTGTCTTCGCTGAACGTTTTTAGCAAAACTGAATAGTAAAGGCAATCCAAACTTTTCTTCACTCTATCTAAACATGATTTTTTTTTCAAAATTTATAAACACAATAGAACGGTACGACGAATCATGTGACCTGACTTTCGGTCAATGCAGACCCTGCAGTATTAAAAGTTGCAATTTTAAAACTCATCTCCCAATCTGAAATAGTCGACTGTTCGGATATTTCACTCAAACATGCATAACGATATGAAGGATGCCGGTTAAAATTAGAACAAAATTATGTACCTTGAGGCCTTAGGGCACAGTAACGGGTACAAAATCATATGCGAATTTAACCATTTTTTTACCTATGAAAAAGTGATTCACTCATCAAATTAATTTCACTCATAAACTCATAAACATATATTTAGTATGAATATCAAGCTGTTAGAAAATATATATATATTTTTTTTTCGATGTACAAAATGGCCGACTACTCGAAACTTCCGAATTTTTTTTCCAATTGGCGTGACAAATAACTTCAACAATTTTCACTCGATTTACTTCAAATTTAACATTTATGTTCCTAATTGCATTTCGCAGAGAAGTACGTACGGAGTTTCTGATTAATCGAAAACTTTTCATTTTATGAGCAGTTATAACGAAATGTTTCACTGAAAATTCATTTCTTAAGTTCATATGCCTACAACTTTTGAAAATAAAACAATATTTTTACATTCCGTACGTACTCCTCTAGGTATTCTAATGTAGATTGACGAGTTTTTCTTTTTTGTTCTAGGTAAAAAATTGTGGATGCTGAATGTCGCGCCGCGGTACGCCTAAAAAAAAAGATACTACCAGAAAATATTAGCAGTCAGCCATTTTGTGCATCGAAAAAAAAAGATATATTTTCCAGCAGCGTGATATTCATACTAAATAGATGTGTAATTAATTTTACGCGCGAATCACTTTTTTATGCGATAAAAAATTGTTAAATTCGCACATGATTTTATACCCGTTACTGAGGCCTAAGGCCTTAATGGTACTCTGCATTTGTAAGCTAACCCGTAAATTCCGAAATTTCAAATATTGTTCGATTTAGAGGGTTCGTGAGAAAAAATTCTAACCCACTTTCAATGAAAAGTGGAAAAATGAAGAATTACTATTCACAAATACGAAGCTCTGCTCCACGAGTATCCAAAAAAAACCGATACATATACGAAGCGCATAAGTTCTCGGCTTTGTCTCAAGTAACTCACGAGTTCGAGATATTTGGGGTGAGTTAGGATCGTTTTTCCAAAGTCGATGGAACCATAGACGACCGATTGTTCCTGATCGCGTTCCAATATACCGGGAATAATCGATTGCGCGGTAACTCGATATCCCCGATAGTCGATGACAACGGTGCCGAGGGTGTAGAGGCCGGGCAGATCGACGGCGGCGTAAACTCGCACGCCCTGAAGATCGTTGCGAGGCGCGACGAATGCGGCGGCGTCGCCGCCGAGCTCTTTGTAATGATCGCGCACGTCGAAGCCCAGCGAGAAAAATATATTGTTCCATATGAACATCTGCATTTTCGCTTCCTCGCCTGGATTGATGGCCATAACGTTGCCGTCGATAACAGCGACCGCGCCCCTCGTAGCTGCCGCGACAAAGTCGCTGTGAACTTTGAATATCGCTCGTTCCCGCAACAAACGCTCGGGAAGATTTTTTCGCGGCATTTCCCGGGTCGTCTGTAGCTCCTCGTTCCAGTCCCTCGTTTGTCCGGGTATGTGCTCCTCATAGCCGAGTTTCGAGGAGAATGCTGCGAAAAATTTGGCACGATGTTAAAATTGATTACGCGATAAATGCGGAATTTTCGACGAATTTTTTTTCTCGTCCGTTTGTCGAGTTAGTTATTTTGAGGTGTACACCGTGGACACATTCCTGGGCAGTCGTTTCATGTTATTGGAATTTCGGTACTTCGTGATTCGACAAAATCGTGAAACATGACCTTTTTGGGATCTCATGCACGTTGATTTCGGGCGATAATAACGCCAAGGAATATAGGCATTCACTTTTGCCATACATTATTTTAACAAATGATCTCTCAAGAAATATTCAGCGACACGATTGTTTCTTTTAATGGAACGAGGAACGGATAAACAGTTCTCTTTGCGATCTTTCTTTTCGATTTTTCTTAAGATGGAATGAGGAATGAGGAACGGATAAACAGATGAAAATAGAATGGAATGGAATGAGAAACAGCTGAACAGTTCCCTTTTCGATTTTTCTTTAAAAAATTTATGGTGAAACTTTTCGTTCAACGACTTGGAAATTTCTCGATATTTCTTTGGAAAGCCAGCTTTCGATTTTTGTCTTGCCAATTTTCCCGAATTTTCCGCAAAATAAATACATAAAACAAGGCGATTCCGAAGAAACTCATGAAAATTCAGACACTTCATCGAAGTCATTGCATATTAAAAATTCTTCTACTGAATCCTGTTGGTCGATTATTTTATTAACCCATTGCGTTTAAATATCTTCGTATTTATGTCGAATCGCAAAATATTAGGTTGGTCCAGAAGTAATGAGCTCTTAAGACTCCAGACGAATCGGTCGTTACTTCTGTGCCAACGTATTACTAAAATTCGAATAAAGTGAACCTTTTAGCTGGAAATATCCATAGTCGTAGTACGACTGCAGTCATTTTGCCATTGAGAGAAGAATGAAATTGAAATGACGCGAAAATACGCACTGTCTTCAGCGCGTATCGCGTCGATCGTGTGCTCCGTCTGTTGAGCACTCCAAGCGTAAAGCTGATAGGGCGTCGCGACCCTCTCGAAGGGATGCCTCTGGGTTCGGCGTTTCTGCATGGCAGCGAATCCACGCTTGAACGCGGGACTTAATTGATTCAAAAGTTCGATGAGACTGTGACAGAGATGACTCGGAGTTGCGGGTTTCGGATTGAAGCACTCCTTCGACGATTGATTCACGAAGAAGCCACGGGCACAAGCGGTTACGTAATATTGTTTGTCCTCGAGGGTTATCACTTGAAGATACATGAGATCACCGTGAAGCTTTCGGTAGCCGGGCGGTGGATTCCAACCTGAAGTCGTCAATACCTGTCGAGGCGACGAACAATTTAATGACAAACTTTTCTGCGATTATTAACGTTATTATTTTTACGCACCCAGTGCGATAACACAACGCCTTCGAATGAGATCGAAGTGAAATATTTCGTTCTTGCCTATTATTTCGAAACGTCCGTTCAATTTTATCGCTTATCTGGGGGTGACTTTTTTTTAAGATGCAGTTCAACGCAAATTAAGGATGTCGAGTCCCCAATCGCAAATGATGATAAAATTCTGAAAACTTGGTACGTTTTTGTATGAAGTATTTCAGAGATCGTGTAAAAATTTCACGAATTAAATGTTGTCTTATGGAAACTGATGTAACTTTGCAATAAGTTTTTTTTTTTGACCTCTCAATTTTGTAATATCTACAATATATTGAAAGCAACCGAAACAAAACGAAGTTTATTGATACATTTTTTTTAATTCCTTTTAAAAATTGTACTTAACAAAATGTTAATTTTTTAATAACGAGCTTCCTAATCGTCGTGAAATTTTAACACGACCTCTTAAATACTTCATACAAAAACATACCAAATTTTCAGTATTTTCTTATCATTTTTTATTTCAACCCCTAAGAAGGTTGAAGTAATGATGATAGAATTCTGAAAGTTTGGCATGTTTTTACATGAAGTATTCAGGAGGTCGTGTAAAAATTTCATGACGATTAAGAAGCTATCTATTGAACAATTAACATTAACATGATTCATAGGGACTCAACATCCTTAAAACATCGTAGTTTCGGCACCCCCGTTGCATCGTTTGTGAGAAAAATAATTTCAATGTAATCGACATCAAAGTTTTTAAAAAATCTCGAATTCAGAAAGTAAGAAAGTCGAAGATAAATTCGCGCTTGTTCATAACAATCTGTGGACAGTCGTCTAAATATGAATATTTCCTTTCTCGAAAACGATGACCGTCAGCTCATGGAAACGTCGAAGTTCAGCTTCTATTGGGCGTCAATAGCCGTTATACGTTAAGGGGTTACCCCCACTTGCGATTTTGAAAAAATCGTTTTTTTTATTGCATTTTTTTGAAGTATAAGTATCTGAGAATATGTCCTGAAAATTTCAAGTCGATCCGAACAAAATTGACTGAGATATGAGCGTTGAAAGAGAAGAATCCGCGAATTGAAGAACTGAAATTGAAACTTTAAACGCGTTTTTCTCAAAATGGCATTTCTGAAGTCGGTGACCAAGATTACTCGAACACTAATGAACCGATCTTCTTGAAATTTTGCAGGCTTATTTAATACATAAAAATGTAGTCTTTGATCGTTCGATTTTTTTCTCGAAAAAAATGGCCGTTTTATAGCCAAAAAACGGCCGTTTTTTTTCGTTAAAATCGAACCATTAACTTTGACTGTCCGCCATTCCGTGAAAAATGAATATTTTTAAAAATCCTTCGATTAAAGACTAGTTTATACTTATATTTGACTAAATCCATCCGCATTTTTTTTTTCAGATGATCAACTTCGCCGCAATGTTGGTCACCGCAAACCGTGTATATAAAAACATTATTTCATTGACGGCCATTTGCCACTAAACAATGTAATATATTTCAATAAAAAAATTACTGAAAGTTCTTCAAGATGTGTTCTTTAAGATGGTATATTGATCGATTAAAAAAGTTTTGTAGTTTTCTTGAAAAAAAATTCATGAAAAAGGCCTTTTTTTTGCCCTACAAGTGGGGGTAACGCGTTAAAAAAGGCCTTTCTTTTTCACCAGCCGTTTGCAAGAAGAAAAATTCGGAATTTGACCATTATTTTCGGGCCTCTAGGTAGATGTAGGCCCTTGTGCAAGTCTTTCGTGAAAATAACGATTTTCATCCGACCGGTTGATAATTTCGAAAGTCTCGAGTCGTGCTTGTTAGCATCGCCTACGCAATTCGCACCTTTAAGCACGGTGGGCACTTTTGTTCCTTAGCCTGCGGTTGAAGAGGCAAGAGAGGCCTGTCCTTGCTTCCGGGGATAATGTAATCCGGCGGAGTGCAGTCAACGGCGTCCGCCCGGCTCTTCTTCTTCTCGAGAATGTCGCCGTTCGTGACGACATTGAGAAAGGACAAACTGCTGCATTCGGCGCCGTTGTAGGCGTCCGACGGATCGATCGACTTCAAGAGATCCCTCACGTGTCGCACGTGAATCCTCGCTTCTCGCATTGTGTAAGGCTCCTCCACCACTCTGATCACCGAGCCCTCTTTCAGCCCCTCGATGTTCTTCAACTCGGCAAAATTGTCCAGCGTATTGCCGTGAAGTTGCAGCGAGAAGCAGGTGCGATGACACGTATCCTCGCGGTCCATCAGCAATTGATGAATTTCCTGATACCAAGCGAGGAAAAGAAAGAAAGAAAAAAAACGTCACGTTTATTTGAATTGCTCGAATTTTTCAATCGACGGATTCGAAAGGCGAAAATCACTCGAACCTTTTCAAGGATCCTTGTTAGAGTTTTGTAGAATTTGCGAAAAGAACGATTTCTCGGTTATGATAAAAATTGATAAAATAAGAAGCAAAGTGCACCTTGCTGCCTCGTCATCCCGACTAGAAATTGATGTTGGGTTTTTGCACAGATCATTGCTGGATCACCCCAATTCCTTGTTGGGTCGTTATCGGGCTTCCCTATTAGGTTCTTATAGGGTGTGTAACGATCTTCTAGGGTTTTCTTTGGGTTCTGTCAGGTTTTGCCTCGGGTAAGCCCAATTTTTTGTTGGGTTCTTATCGAGCTACCCTAACCGGTCCTACCGTTCACCCACTGAAATCAGTAGCGTTGCATGGATTTGGGTTGGGAATTTTTTAGAACGTTATAAAAATGGGAAAAATCGGGAATGAGTTGGTAGAAAAATAACCTACCCTTCATTGATTGAATTCACAATTTATCGCTTTTGTTTGGTTTTTTTTATTTATGCTTACATGTAAGCAAGAGATGTTGATTAATTTTTAAATCACATATTCATTTTTTGATTAAAGATAGAGAAACTAAAGAATACAAAATAAATTGTTTAGTACGGACACAAAGCATAACAAAAAATAAAATGTCTCTACGCTTATCAAAATATATGTGAAAAATTTGATGAAAAATTAAGTTCCGAATGAAGATGAAAAAAATTTCGAATAAAAAAATAAGAAAAGTTCTACAATGAAAAAAAAATCTCAAGATCCACTTATTATTGCAGTATCTATGAAAAACGTGTTTGTATATCTATTTATTATTGCGAAGTATAAGGTTTATATGTTCACCTATGACTCATGTGGTTACCCCTAAATAAACATTGTTGGGACCTTACATCATTACCTTATGCAAACCCCAGATGGGATAACCCTGTTAAAACGTTATAAGGACGTTATCGGTACTTCCCATCGCAGGGTTGTACAGATTCGGAGATCGCGCAAATGGAAAATGTTGTAGCGTAAAAAAAGGCTTTTCTGAACATTCGAACTCCCTTAAAATTAATCCTTTCACCGATTTAAATAAAATTCAATCCTGTCATGCATGATGCACCACTTTGCTAAATGTTTCAGACATCCATAACGAATATTTATGATACAAGAATGGAAGAAAACTACAGTAAGCTGGGTATTCAAATTTTGGATACATTACAGCGAGAAACGACGTCGAAATACAACGTTTTCTTTCCATTTATGTATTTTCATAGTTATCCGAGCCCTTTTTTTAAATTGAGGTCTAAAATCCCCACTAAGAATATGCGAACACATTCGAAGGATTTTGAAAGACAAAGGTGGCCAGAAAATATTTGAGTAATTCAAAAGAATTAATTTTCGTTGCATTCGGACAAAATAAACTTCCTCATAGCGCGAACAGGTATCCTTTTCTAAAAATGCATGCTCCCTTAAAGTCTGAAATTCTCATCAATTTTCGTAAAATACAATGGAATTATGCACAAGGACTAATATTTCAATCCTGTACAAAATGTTATTTCGATCTGTTGAAGGTTATGATACAACATGAGAACTATATCTATGAATTTTAAAGTACCCTTAAAATCTAAACCCTTCAACCGATTTTCGCAAATCCAAGTCCGTAAATACCTCCCAACGTCCTCTATTTCTCTACAAAAATGTAACCACATGACTCCAAAATTGTTCGAGTTACAGCGTTATGAATCATTAAAAAATATGAAAGCGCTCTTAAAATATGAAGCATTCCAATGAATTTCATTAAATTCATTTGTAACATATTTTCCACGATACACTACTGGTGCGTAAAAATAGTCAGGTATTTCAAAAAACTTAAAAAGTTTTTATGTAAAGTCATTTTCACACCCTTTGGAACATTCTTCACCCTTCGACTGCACACTGGGTCATTTTGACCGCGTTTTTGTCAACTGCTTGTATCGCGAAACGGGGTACTCTATTCGGCCGTAGTGCGGCGCTCGAGTGTTCCCCCACTCCTGCTCTATACACAGAGAGAAATGTATAGTAACTTCAACCACATTTCAACCATATTTTATATTACCCTGAAGGGACAATAATATTTTTTAGTCGTGGTTACTGCCGCAAATATAGTCCTGCTTATGATATTTTAGCAGTTGTGTTAACTATGCTCATATGTTAACCGCAACCAACAATCTTTCAAGCATACGTTGATTGTCAATCCTATATAATATAGTAGGTTTTCATAAAATGGACATTTCCTTACACTATCAAAAAAATAGTGATTTTTACCATATTGAATGGTATGTCTACTAATTGTAAATGTATATAATATTTCATAAATTCAGAAATTCAAAAATTCTCAATTGAGAGTACTACCTGTATGATTGTTTATCATGATTTGTTCTTCTCTGACCTCCTGAAATGATTCCTATCGATGAAAATATTTCACCTACATGGCGATTCGAACGTACGACCGACCTATCTATATTCACGCACGCTGCCACTATGCTACTGGGTACAATAAACTATAGGGAATTCGACCATACTCTGTTTGCCATGCGCGTTTTTTGTAAATAATATACACTTTTCTCTCAGTGTAGGTGGACACTCGGCCCCCATTCTAGGGGTCGTCCATTAATCACGTGAGGTTTTTACGGCCACTTTTGGACCCCCCTCCCCCATGGTGATATGTGGTGAGGTTCTAGGGTACCCCCCCCCCCCCCCCCCCCGCATGCAACATCAGGTGTATTTTTTTTTAAGAAATGTCCGCCACAACCTATAGAGAGTATGGTATTTTATTGTGAAAAACGAAGTAATATATGTTTTCAGTATATTTAAATGGCATTGTCCGCGCAGTTACAAAAAAAAATATACGTGATATATCACAACACCCCTCTCCGATCAATCGTGATGTTATCCAAATACCCCGCCGCCCCCCTATTTGAGCCTAACGTGATTAATGTACGACCCCCTACATCCTGCCCGTGTACTGAGGACAGCTGTCGAAAAAGGACCTGGGGTCGAATCGACCCCGTTTACGCAGTAGTGCAGTGAAAGTGAAAACAGTTTTCTTGTTAAAGGCCATAGCCGGGTAAGTAGGAAAAAAGTGCCCCCATATTTTTTCTAGCGAAATTTTGAGTATATTCTGCGGTATAAAGAAACAAATTTTCTGAAAATTTCACCCCCGTCAACGCAATGGTTTTAGAAAAATTATTTTTTTTTAAATATCAAAAAAAATCTTTTCCGGAAACGGTTCAGTGGATCGATTTGATTTTTTTTTGGTACTTGTTACGATCAAACGTGTTACGAAATAAAATTATAAAACATCTTGCGAAAGATTAAGGGTTGAAGAAAAATAATTTTAGTTATATATCTGTACTGATATAGTTAGTTATTATATATATATACACACAATAAAAAACCGTTCGTTTAATTAAACTAACAATTTTCTATTGTATATATATAAATCAAGATACCAGTACAGAAATATAACTAAAATATATCAATAAAGTCTGTTTCTTTTTTTCACTGTGGCGTACCGCACCGATCGTTTTGAAAAAATTATATAATCTAATAAGGTGCCCAAGGATTATATGAAAAAATGTTCGTTATTGTACCCCAAGTGGATTTTAGTAAAAAATAATAAAACAAGGAAAATTATTTTTTTTCAAGCCTTAATCTTTCGCAAGATGTTCTATCATTTTATTTCGTAACACGTTTGATCGTAACAAGTACAACAAAAAAATCAAATCGATCCACTGAACCGTTTCCGGATTTTTTTTTTGATATTTAAAAAAAATCATTTTTCTAAAACCATTGCGTTGACGGGGATGAAATTATCAGAAAATTTGTTTTTTTATACCTCAGAATGTACTCCAAATGTCGCTGGAAAAAATGCGGGAGCAATTTTCCCCTACTTACCCGGCTATGGCCTTTGGTGTTTTATTACTGCATGTAGGTGAGTTACGATGGAAAATGCTCTTGGATATTTTCTATTCAGCGCTACTATAGTAAATTATGTATTTAAAATGTCGATCATAAAACTAAAAGCAAGTGTCCGTTATGCAGGAGGGCCATGTGCAAAGAGCACCGAATGTACTTTTGCCTCGATGCGGTAAATGTGAATAATAATAATAAGTCATTGAAGTAAAAAAATCCGGCGAATATACGTTTCCAACAATTAACCTGCCGCAGGAGTCGACTTTTTCCACTTTTCACTGTCTCGAAAATGCTCAAATTCAAACCTCCGAATAATTCTACTTTTTGGAAACACGATCGACACTATCTTTTTTTCGATTCTACAAACCTTCCTCTGTAAAAACGTCAAAGGACTTTCTTTATATATACCAAAAAATTCTGATCTTTTTCGTGCAGGAACGTATATTCCAGCGCATCTACTTTGAACGAATGTTTGGCACTTTATTTTTGTTTTTGTTAAAAAATACATTTTGGGCCGTAAAATAAGGATCATAGACTACAAAAAACGTCTCTGCAAAAAAAAAGAACAAAACGCATATTTGCCGTAATACAACGATCTGAAAAACGTCTGGGGTCAGACTGACCCCACATGCAGCCAGAGGTTTGCAGTCGAAGGGTTAAAACTTTTTCATTCAAATTTCAAGCAAAATGTCCACGCTATCAAAGCTTCCTCTATGAGAAAAGAAAAAAAAAGAATTTTCTTTGCGCTCCGACGATGGGGACTTAAGGATGTTGAGTCCCAAATCGCAAATGATAATCAAATTCGGAAAATTTGGTAAGTTTTTGTATGAAGTATTTCAGAGGTCGTGTAGAAATTTCACGACAATTAGGATGCTCGTTATTGAACAATTAACATTCACAAATTAAATGTTGTCTTATGGAAACTGATGTAACTTTGCAATAAGTTGTTTTTTTGACCTTTCAATTTTGTAATATCTACAATATACTGAAAGCAACGGAAACAAAATGAAGTTTATTGAGACATTTTTTTAAATTTCTTTTAAAAATGGTTCTTGACAAAATGTTAATTTTTTCAAAACGAGCTTCCTAATCGTCGTGAAATTTGAACGCGACCTCTTAAATACTTCATACAAAAACATACCGAATTTTCAGAATTTTCTTATCATTTTTTATTTTAACCCTTAAGGATGTTGAGTCCCAAATCGCAAATGATGATATTTTTTATTTATTTCTTTCAAAAATTGTTCTTAACAAAATGTTAATTATTTAATAACGAGCTTCCCAATCGTCGTGAAATTTTAACACGACCTCTTAAATACTTCATACAAAAACATACCAAATTTTCAGAATTTTCTTATCATTTTTTAGTTCAACCCTTAAGGAGTTTGAAGTAATGATGATAGAATTCTGAAAATTTGGTATGTTTTTACATGAAGTATTCAGGAGGTCGTGTAAAAATTTCATAACGATTAATAAGCGTCTTCTTGAACAATTAACATTAACATATTTCATAGGGACTCAACATCCTTAAGGAGGTGGAAGTAACGATGATAGAATTCTGAAAATTTGGTATGTTTTTACATGAAGTATTCAGGAGGTCGTGTAAAAATTTCATGACGATTGAGAAGCTATTTATTGAACAATTAACATTAACATGTTTCATAGGGACTCAACATCCTTAAAAAACACAAGTGTCCCCTGATCTGAGGGAGGTCCATCTGTCATATATTTTTCAATTACCTGTACGAGCTCCATACTGGAGACTTGAATGTCGAACGGAAGAGCCCCGGGGCTGACGATCTTCACGGTGAATCCCATGTCCTGTATGAAAACGACCTCTTGCTCGTTCGATCCATCCGCGTCCTTCTCGCCGTCCGCGACTTCCTTTTCATCCTCGTCCTTTTCCTTCTCGCCCTCCTTCGTCGCCTCGACTTCGCCCTTCTCCAGAACGTTCTCCGACGAGGTGCCCGCTGTTCCGTGATCCTCGATCTTCACTGTTTTCCCGTTGATTGGTCCCACAAACAAGGACAAGTGAAAATTATTTTTCCTTCTCGATGGTTGAAGAGCAAACGAGCTCGCGGATATTCCTGAATAATCGGAACGGCGTATCGACTTTGCCCTTTTCGATAGCTTCATATTTCCCTTCGTTTGCCTGCCCGTCATTCAAGTCCAATCGAAAGAACGTATTTAAAAAAACGTTTCAACTTAGCGAACGTTCCGAACTCGCCGATTATCGGCAAAATCAAATGGAAAACCAACAGCGAGGGAGAATAAGTTCACCGACGGTTGAACGTCTCGGTCTTACTAGTTTTTTCTCATTTTATCTCGTTAAAACTTTCCGTCGCGAACGCTCGTTTCGGTACTGGAGCAATAAATAAGAGCAGACGAGAGAGAGCTGAGATTCGACTGGAAATCGCGTCGCTCGACCTTCAACTTTACAATCAATCGTCTCACACGAAGTCGCTTTTTTAAATTCTACGTTTGCAACGATAACGCCAGACAAGGCTTTGTTAACGAGAGGTTGCTGCGGAGCCATGCTCGAGTCTTCAGTTGTCACGCTTTCTTTTGCCGCATACAGATTATTCACACTCGACATTTTTATTGTCAATGATAATCCTAGAAAATTGAGTCAAACAATTAGACATATCTCAAACTTCCGATAAAAATGGATATTCCAATTTAAAAAAATCAACATTCTCTTAGCCCTTCTGTTCTATTTATTATTTTCACCGAAGCATACATTATACTTGTTCCGAAGCGAAAATGAAGGGCCGTTGGTACATTTGATAAGAAACGGCGTTGAATTTCTCATCGTCGAATTGCAACGAAAATTCTTTTTATCGTTATCCAAAGTAGTTTTTGTTATCATTCAAAACCTTGTCCTGTAAATTTACGATGTAGATATCTGAGAAGGATTTTAAAAAAAGTTCGAGTGTTTTTCGTAGCTCAAATTTGTCAAAAGAAAAGGGCGAGTTACTAAACTTTCGTCGCGTTCCGACGAGGCAAACTTCAATATGATAATAGGTCTCTAGTTAGAAGCTTAGGAAAAAAAATCAAAGTGATTTCTGTATTTGTCATCTGGGGAAAGAATTGGTAATGAGGAAAATATTAACGGAAGATGTACACCTAGGAGCCGGAAAAAGGCCATTTTTGTGAACTTTTTCAAGGAAAACTATTTGAAATTTCGAATTGGGATTTTAATTATCTAAAAGTATATACATTCAACAATATATGTTTAATTTTCTTTATTTAAAAATGTCAAAAATATACAATGATACGATCCCTGGAGCGTCGTAAAAAAATCGGTACCCAAAATTTCTCGAAAATCAATGAACCGATTGCCTTGAGGTTTTTTTGTCGTTATTCTATACACCATTATTTAGTACTTGTCATAGGATTTTTTTCCGTTACTTATTCTTTGTTTTATAGGCAAAATAATAACTAATTTTTTGCCCAAAAATCACTATTCATGTTCAAACGTCCGCCATTTTGTCATAAATCGAGATTTTCAAAATCGGCTACGACAAGTACTAAATAATGGTGTATAGAATAACCACAAAAAACCTCAAGGCAATCGGTTCATTGGTTTTCGAGAAATTTTGGGTACCGATTTTTTCACGTAGCTCCAAGGATCATACAATATCCTTGTATATTTTTGATATTTTTAAATAAAGAAAATTAAGCATATTTTTGAATGTATATACTTTTAGATAATTAAAACCCTAATCCGAAATTTCAAATAGTTTTCCTTGAAAAAATTCACAAAAATTACCTTTTTTCTGGCTCCTAGGTGTATATCTGCCCTTAATTTCGTTGCGTCCCGAAGATGCAAACATCGATATTGGGGAAAGAAATCTGGACGAGTCGATGCTCCGGGCTGCGGTACTTTGAACTCGATATTCAAAAATCAAAGTTCAACGCGTTGGCACTATCGTATCATCGAGATGGTCCGTTTTGCAAGCGATGGGCACAAGGACCGAAGGAAGAAGGAAGAGATGAAGAAAAATAAGAAGAAGCAGAAGAAGAACAAGCACATGAAGAAGAAGAAGAAGAAAGAAAAGATGAACAAGAACGAGGGTTGAGATTGCTCTTGCATTCACCGTCACTTATAAATAAACGGCAATGTAAATAGTGCGCACTCAAATGCCGTACTATTTTTATCGATCGTTTTTTCATGCAGTGCGCATATATCGGTGTCGAACATTACACTCATTTAGAGCATGGAAGGTTCATACCTATGTTCAACAGAGGCCAAATTATCAGGGCCGACAGTTTCAGTCTTCTCGAAAAACAGGAGTGAGAATTCGTCTTTCATTGAAGTTCCAAGACGGCGTCAAGAACATACAAGGGAACTCACGACCTGATGAATAGAACAAATAATAACCCCCGAATGGGTTTGGCAAGCACGACCAGACGAACTTGCGGATATATAAGTAACGCAAAGCGATTGAGAAGATCGCGGAGAGAAACGTTAGTTCGGCTATACAGTCTTTCCTTTCAACGACCACGGTCCACGGCCGTTTAATCTTGGCATGATTGGGACAGCTAAAAGTAGATTTTTGCCATGGCATACGAAGACATTTTTCTTTTCCTCGGCCTTAAAGTACTAAAAATGGATAAACTTAATTGTCACGTTTTGTGGGACCGCGTCCAAAAGTATACACATGTTTTTTATAGCCAAAGATGATCAAAACTATTTGGTTATTCTCGATTGAAAATTAGCAAGAATTGATCACAAAGGTCAAGGATTCTACAGCCTTGACCTTTATTGCAAGGTCTCCAAATTGTTGACTTTAATTTTTATATTTTCCATATGTATGGGAAAAAGTGATATTGACATTCTATTTTGATCGAGCGAACTACAATCTACTACGATCTACAATATAAATGTGCCAAAAATAATTTTAGATGAAGATTTAAATGAGGGAATTAACCTTAGAGCTCCAATGTATTTTTGAACACCCCCAACCATGGATCGTTCGCGCCGGTCACTCATTTATGGTGTCGAAGTTTGCATCGTTGGGATGCAACGAAAGTTCTTCGTTAGATTTGCATTTCTCAATTTTTATTAATATGAAAAATCCTTCTTCATAATTTATGTTGGAGATCTTTGAATAATTGTCTTAAAAATAATTAAGATATTTTTGTGGGCAAATTTGGCCAGCAGAAGTAAAAATAAATTCATAAGTATTAATTTCCGTTGCCTTTCAACGATGCAAACTTCAATCTCATCACTTATTTGGCTATGTTATAGTGTACGGAAAAATATAAAAAATGCATGAGTCTTCGTTGGACTCTCAACTAAATGATAACATGTTTGCCCTGACGAAGAAAAAAAAATTGTTTAATAATAATCTTTTGCGAAATTCGCATACATGCAGGTGTTTAAAAAATCATATCTTCCATGGTTTTTGGTTGAAAAATAAAAATCAAGCGGTATTTTTCAGTTAAAATGACATACTTTTCGAAGAAAATATGAGAAAGTTCATGGGTGAAAATAAAATATTTATTTTTCAATTTACGTAATGGGAATTTCGATACCGGCATGTATGTTCGATGAAGGAAGGGAAAAGTTTAGAGAAATTGATACGCCTACAAAAAGATATTTAAAAAATTATTTATTGTTTTTCAGTAGAAAAGTGGTGTATTACAACATCAGTAGGAAAAAGAGGAGAGATTAATAGAAATAAAAAACAATGGCGGCAAATATGGGCGTTTCGACGTTATTCTTTTCTTCCGAATCATCGCTACCAAAATATCGTGCTTGTTCTCGAGGCCGAAACAAATAATTGCACAAACTACGAGATTACTTTGAAAAAAGTCAAGATCTTTGCAAATATGCGTTTTTTTCACCTACCAAATATCTTTTTCATGAAAATCAATTCCTTTAGAACTTAGTTTGCACCTACCGAAGCCCCAACGATGTATCGTTTGTGTCCGCTCTCGATTCGATCGCTCTGCTGTTTGTAAACAAACTGGGAGAAACCGGCGGTCGGGCTTATGTTACTGACCTAAACTTTTTTCGGCAGGGTCACAGGCCCGTACGTGCGAAGATATGTCGTACTTTCTGTTGAAATATTTGGCACGTGGACAAATGACCCAACGTTGGGGTTCTAATATAAAAAATAACTTTCGTTGCATACCAACGAAGCACACTTCAATATCGTGTGTAGGCATGTTCATATAGACACTTTCAAGGAATATTCTAACGCTAAATTCAAAGTTACGTTTAAAAAAAACCTTGGTATCATCTTCAAAATGGCCAGATGAGCTTGTAGCGAATATTATATAGACATAACGAGTTGAATATACACTTTCGTTTCATGCAAAAATCGTTTCCCATGGCTTAAACGTGTCTGCCGATTCATATTGAACGTTGATTCGTTATCGGCATGTCATTTTGACATCAGAGGAGACGGCATAGAATAGCTCGAAAGAAATATGAGGAACAAGGAGAGTGAGAGAGGTAGTGGGGGACCGTGGTTTCGAAATGCGTTATACTCTGCGGTCGATAAGATTCGACGTGATTTCTGTATAATCTCGGCATTAAGTAAAATTCCTATCTTACGAGCGCGTATCAGCGTCAAAGTTGTCAGTCATATTCTGAACGGCATAAGGCCGTTAGGGTACGTAAAAATTGCAAAACTCTCGTTCGCCGCTTGCGGCAACCCAAATTAAAGAGGAAGGTCCAACACATGCTGCAGGAATCGCAGATTGAAGGTAAATTTATGATTACAATTATAGAACTCCTGGTGAAACTTTAAACGCGTTTTTCTCGAGCTATGTTTTTCAAGACGGTGTAGACGATTTCTCATCATTTAAGGAAGTTCATCTGGTACCGAGTTAGTCAAGAGAAAAATTATTACGACTAGCGTAGTCCGTTCAATAAGTTTGGCAACGCTGTAACCAATCGCGACCGCGTTTCCTGTACAGCTGCCATGTGCTAGAAATTTTTCACTCGCGTCCATGGTTCATCGTCGATCTCTTTTTCGACCATGGAAGAAAATTCCAAGAAGAAAGCGTTTTTCTGGAAAGGCAGACAAAATCAATTTTTTTCTCAATCAATCTCGAAATCAATTTTTTATGTGTTATTATTTCGTATCCTTTTTTTATAACTACAATGTTTTTATTTGCGATTAATTTATTTGATTTTATTCTTTAAGCCGATTTAGTCATTATATTTCCAGTCACTTCTGTATAATTTGCTGTAGAAGTGTAGTGCACATTGCGTCGTTCGGAAGGTATTTGTGTTGATTTCAAAAAGCGCGCGGCTGCGACGTTGCCATCATAATATGCGACTGGAGTAATATGGAGGTTAACCTCCAAAAAATCAGCATTTTTCGAGACAAATTAATTTATTCTGAAGTTCACAAGTATCTAATGGATTTTAGAAAGCTGTCCAAACGTTCTTTAGATATTTTTTTATCCATTATAAAAGTTTCTTTCGAATCTGTTTGTCAATGCTCGCAAAATTCGCGTTTATAGACGGGAAAAACACAACATTCCATAAGAGACCATGTTAATTTAGAAAAAATTTATTTACTAATTGCTCAGGAACAAGGTATCCGGAGAGTTTGAAATTTGAACATGCGACTTAGTCCAGTCATTTCGTCCGAAAAAAAGGCAAATAAAAGAAAATGAATTTGCGCTTCTAATTTTTTAATATGTTGTAGGGGATACCTAGAAAAGCTTAACTTGAGATTGTCGACCAAGCTTTCCTAGGAGCTTTCGCCGCCATCTTGGAAAACGCTTAAAATTTGTTTTTCGGCAATAACTCGGCTATCCGATGAGATTCGAAAATTTTTGTAAGACACTTTTTGTAGCTTTCTTTGTGCTCTACAATAACGCCTGAATCATTTTTAGCGTATCATGCATCGTTATCGAGATATCGATCGATAAAGTCAAAAATTTAGGACACAATTTTTGTTTTTTCCTTTTTTTTTCTTTGGGTCTTAATAAATATGAAAAATTGTGGAATTCAAACTTGTAGAGCATATTCAGACCTACAATTTCCTTCTTGGATTTTTTTATGTTGGACAAAAATTACGATCTCCAGCGCGCCGCAAAGTCGGTGAATCCACGCTCAGCGTCGAGCGCGCTCAAGTTAGTATATCGTATCGTGTTGAGTTTTTGCTGTGCGTAGTGTAAATCGAGGGTTCCGATATTCTGGGCAAAAATTTCGATATCTAGTTGGCTGTAAACTCGTTCATTAACACTCTCGAGAAAAATCCAGAGCTACGGTCATCGGTGGAATTATTCAAACAAGAAAAGGTCGATCCGGAGGTTCTCACTTGCGCGGGAGAGCAATTCCTTATCGCCCTATATGGTGGTGATAAGCACGAGAAGTCCATAAATATTTTGCGATTCCATCGCTTCGCAAAATCAATGACAGCGAATAAAGTGAATCACCTCTCACTACTCCCGCCAACCAAAAGCGCTGTGCGTCAACACATTTTCCGGACGTATCTCCAAGTTCAAACCTGGCTCGGATTTTTCAAGGATCCACAAGGATGGGGTTGGCGACAGACCAATCGAGGGCTCGAACCAATCACCAGCACCGCCGAACCCGCTCCGCCTGAACTATTAAAGCTCATTTCCTGTAAGTGTAAAGGAAATTGTGAGGCCGCCTGTGGGTGCAGAAAAGCGGGAATCAGTTGCTCCGTTATTTGCATGCACTGCAGTGGGCAAACATGCAGTAACGTCGCCAGAGTCGACATTTTGCTTGACGACGACGACGACGATGTCTGTAACGATGATGATGACGATGCTCTCATCGAATCAGCATCATTTCCAACGTTTCAACAGACACAACAACTCGAAGAGTTTACGGAGGACGAAGATCTTCAGCCTGGACCATCCAAGCGAAAAAAGACATGAAAAAAGTCCATCGTTCGTGTCTCGAGTGCAGAAAAAAATATTTTTCTTTCCGTTTATTTTGTTTTGTTTATTTTGTATTGTAAAAAAATAATATTTTTTACTGCACAAACAAATTATTTGTTTAATAAATTACTATTGTGTGATCCTTAATTTGTTGCTCTATGTACTTATTTTTTATCCCATCAATTTCCTGAACAATTTCCCATTCGATTCGACATCCAGACACAACCGAGCGAGCAGCTCGCTCGACGCTGAGTGTGGATTCACCGACTTTGCGGCGCGCTGGAGATCGTAATTTTTGTCCAACATAAAAAAATCCAAGAAGGAAATTGTAGGTCTGAATATGCTCTACAAGTTTGAATTCCACAATTTTTCATATTTATTAAGACCCAAAGAAAAAAAAAGGAAAAAACAAAAATTGTGTCCTAAATTTTTGACTTTATCGATCGATATCTCGATAACGATGCATGATACGCTAAAAATGATTCAGGCGTTATTGTAGAGCACAAAGAAAGCTACAAAAAGTGTCCTACAAAAATTTTCGAAATCTCATCGGATAGCCGAGTTATTGCCGAGAAACAAATTTTACCCCTTTTTTCAACATGGCGGCGAAAGCTCCTAGGAAAGCTTGGTCGACAATCTCAAGTTAAGCTTTTCTAGGTATCCCCTACAACATATTAAAAAATTAGAAGCGCAAATTCATTTTCTTTTTTGAATGTACGTAATGACTGGACTAACTTTAGATACTCATAAGTGAGCTCGAATTTTTTTATATCAATATCTGTTTGTTAATTCGATCATCAGATGAACTTCCTTAACGGACGGATTGACTTGAATTTTGGTACACTCATTCGGTGCACTAGTGGCCTAGTCTTGACCGACGTTTCACTTCCTAACGTTTTTTTTCATCGCGTATTAACTATAAGAATTTCATTTTTCCTCGAAAAATGGAAAAAAAAGTCAAAACTCTTTGCCGACGATCGGAACACAATAACAAAAAAAGCTAGGCCAAGTCTCGTACACCATTATCTATTCTAAGAAAAAACCCGTTTTTTGTTTTGGATTAACCGGGCGGCCAAAATCAAGTAAACCCTTGAGTCCCTCACGTGATTGCTTATAACTTGTTTGATTGTTAATATTGTTTATTGACAATTTGTACACAACTTTGCTAGCCTCCCGCGGTCACACGGGATCCAGGGAAGCTTTGAATTTTTGTCATTTTGAGCCAAATTTATTATAAGTTCCAGACGGCCAAGCAGCGGGCTGATCTGCCTTGTAAGGGTGCTTTGAAGCGTCGTTTGTAAGTACCGATTGGGTTCGGACAATTCACGACAGCAGTTTCGTCGTGGTCGTCGACACAAACAATCGCGCGGGCGTTGGGGTCGTTTTGACCCCCATGTGTCCTGCGCGTATATTTTTTTCGTAAAAAAGTGGTATTTTTTTTATTTCTTCGTGAGATCATTCCACGTAATGTAAGTATGAATATGACAATGTTAAAAAAATGTCTATCAAGTTTATATGAATTACTCCGGAATGTGAATTCTTTGCGATGCCCACGTCATTTAAAACTCATTACGATACTACGTGGACAACCATAAAACCATTTAGAATATGCGGCAAGCACAGAGTTTTTATCTCCGTCGACGGCGGGGGACAAATTAGATTTATTTGTGATATTTTAATATTTAAAAAAATTATGTCTTTGATATATATTGTGTTTACATAATGATCTCCTAATTTATCGAGCAGCTGTCGCGAATAAATTGCTAATTTTCACGATTATCGTTCTCTTTTTACTGCGAAACGGGCCCTCTTCAAATGTCCAAATAAATACCTTTTTGTAAACGCACACTATGAAAATATTTTTCCCTTAAACTACCATGTCTTAAGAGTTTACCCGATTTTTTTTTTAATCGAAAATTGCAAGTTTCGATTTTTTAAGCAAAAAATGACTTCATTCACGCATTGATTCCTTCCTGATTTGTTTCCGCAATTTTAAATGTTGATTACAATATTATGTTGAGAATACCACATTCTAGAAGGTTCAAACTAACACCATGCATTTCTATGAGCCATCCGGAACATTAGAATCAACGTGGCAATCGTTTGAACATCGCTGGGGTCACACGGACCCCATGTGACCAACTGAGTTGCTGGCCGAGAATGTGATCTCGAAGGGTTAATGTACATACAAATAAATGGCCACACTATTTTTCCATAACTCACTTATTCCTTCAAATGTAGTTTTTTCTAATAACCCTGATTTCCTGGTCGTTACAGTAGCCTACACCCATGAACGCACGCACGTGCTATCCATATTTATTTTATACTTTCCAGCCGCAATCTCATTGAGACCTCTTGCACCAATAAACTTCTGCATTATTGTGCAATGCATATGCAAGGTCAACGTAACCTCACAAATTTTCGAACAGCGTTTTCTCCTAGGTGAGTGAGCTTTTCCAGGAAAAGCAAAGCATCAAGTTCCGTAGAATT
Source organism: Ophion costatus (assembly GCA_951751655.1). NCBI lineage: Eukaryota > Metazoa > Arthropoda > Insecta > Hymenoptera > Ichneumonidae > Ophion > Ophion costatus. The sequence continues at coordinate 27,725,264 of OX632356.1, forward strand.
CTCCGACACAAAGCTTCAAGGTTTTCCTTTGCCCTGAATATTATTCATCCTTGAGAAACTTGCGTCCGAAAATTTCAGCTATCTCTCTCACGCACGATGTTGAAGTTTGCATCGTTGGAATGCAACGACACCTTTTTTAAATTTAATTTCTTCGTTTTCTCCATCATCAAAAATCTTATCCGGTAAATTTGGGCTTCAGATTTCTTATGAGGATCTTGAGAAACCAATTGAGTATTTTTCGTAGCCGACATTTGCCAAGAAAAAAAAGATCGGACTACCGAACTTTCGTTGCGTTTCAATGATGCACCAAGCACTTCAAATGAAGTTGAAGCACTCCAAATGAAGCTGAAGCACTTCAAATGAAGTTGCACTTCAATGATGCACCGAGCACTTCAAATGAAGTTGAAATCAGTTGAGTTGCGTTGATCTCACTGAACACTCTGGCAAGGCTCACTTAAATGTATTCAATTTCCGTCGAGTTAAGACGAAGCCAACGTTAGCCGAGTCAACTTCCGGTCTTCGAATTGAGAAAACAGCTCACTTTTGTGTTCGTACATGAGTGAAAGTTGGCGAGAAACGAGACGAACGGAGAGTCGATATGACCAAGAGGTTCGAAACCCACGAAAGAAAATACACGAGCAGAGAGTGAGAAGCGGCGGGGTGAGCATTGCGCTCTTCACCAAGAAACGCTGGCGGAACGCACATGGACACCACGTGGAGAACAACAACGAGAAGTCCACGGTGAAGGGAACAGGGCGTCAGAGCGACATGTTTCGTTCCCATGAATTTTCGGGAACGACAGCGACAGCCGGTGCAAGGTTTCAGAAAACGATCTGGGGGTTGAGAAAACTTTTTTTTTCATCCTACACGTTTCTACGGGAAAGTAAACTTAAGGGGGCAGATACCTTTAGACGAGGAAAAAGTTTGCTGATTTTCATGATTTGTCTTTAAAAGGCAAGATTTCTTCACCATTTTTGAAACTCAGGGTTTGTTTTATTACTATTTTTGGCTGTTAAGTGGTATTGTTTTTGTTATTAAACTTTCGAAATGGCATAGGTATGGCACCACCTTCAAAACTGGCGTGGCGTGTAGCAAAAAAAATAATCGACTGATTCTGATCAATTTGGTATTAATCTTTCTGACCTTGTTGTCTAAAACATGATTCTTCATTTTTTTAAGTGGAAAAAAAAGTATTTTTTATTGCATTTTTCATTTTCATTGCAAGTATCATTTCAACATGAAGCCATTTTTTTCGGAAAATTCAATCTTTTTGACTCAAAGCCTGCCATTTCATCGATTTTCATGGTCTTGAAGTTTGCATCGTTGGAACGCAATGGAGGTTGATTCTTTTACATTCATAAAAAAAAAATTTCGGGCGTTTAACGCTATGAACATCATACGAACGTTTTTACGTATTTTTGTCACAGATTTACGACCTCATGTTGCAAAAAAGTTTGTGAATAATAATAAAAATGAAGAAATAAGAAGAAGAAAAAAATCGATTTTCGCAATTTCTGACTTTTTTGGTTCATATTCTGCGTATGAGTGTTAATGAAACAAGAATCTTCGTTGGTTTTTTTTTCAGATCGATCTCGCTGACGCTACGTGTCACGCTGTCCGACACATCCACCGCAACCCTTTAGACGACCGTTTGCCATTTTCGCCATTTTTCAAAATTATTTAAAAAATACAACGCAACAGCCAAAAGTAGTAGCAAAACATACCCTAAGTCTCCAAGTGGGAAAGAAATGTTTTCTTATATAAAAAAATCATGAAAATCAGTAGTTTTCTCCTCGTCTGAAGATCGCCAAACGCATCGCTCGTTTATCTTATCGCTGTCGAGGCGATTGATCCGCATTGACGAAAGGGGCAGGGGCGCAACGAGACGGTAAAAACGCCGTTGGATCGCTCAACATTGCACGAGTTCTAATGCTTCCTCGCGTAATTATTCTTCAACGTATTTTCAGTAAAGATTCTCTGGAGACATCGGAGAAAGCATTGGGAGTACAATTAAGTCTCCGCGGTTTGACAAAAGATGGCCCCACTAGGAGGTTATGGTTGAAATTGTCAGATGTAAAATGTCGTTCCGTAAGGATGGACATCTGGCGAGACCATAACCTTGAAATATTAGCGATCTTGTATCAGCATCACATAATTGTTTTCGTGCGAAAATGTCGAGTTTTGCGCCGAATAAGCGTAAATTGCGGGAACTTTTGATTCACTTTTTTAATTTGAAGAAATCTGCAGCCGAGGCGCATCGATTGCGAGAGAAGTTGTCGTGAGTGGTTTGAAAAGTTTAAGAACGGTCTCCGTCCCATCGATAAGCGAGCCCCGAAAACTAACCTCTCGAAAAGATTTCGATCGGTGACTGAAACAACAATAGCGTCGACGTCGGGATTATTGCCGGTTGCGGCAAATGAAATTGCGGGGCAACGATGATTTCAAAGCGATGTACACGAGTGTAGAGAGGAGTGACGGTTGCTAAGAGCCACCGCGAAGATGCGAATTAAGAATAGTCGTGGAGCAACCGCGTGGACTATCATCGCGCGAGTAAGGAGGAAAAAACGAGAAAGACGGCAACAATGGCGCGAGCCGGGGGATGATGCAACTCTTTTCGTACTTCGATACGTTGGCGTGCTCTCTCTCGTCGTGGTTGAACCGCGGGTATTGGAAGAAGAACGACGAATTTCGAAATACGTGCGAAGATAGGAACGAGACATTGCGGATAGCGCGTAAGTGCAGGATATTTCGGGATAATATAATCGAACGTGGAAGATTAAGTGTAGTTTCAATGTGAAAGATCCTTAATTGGGTTTGAATTGTTGTGGCGGTGATCCCGGTTAAGATATTCTTTTTACGAGTCCGAATACTTAAGAAATCATCGCAGTGTAACATTTAAAGAAAAGAATTTGAAAGAAATTATCTTTGTTGCGTTCCAAAGATGCAACTTTTCATCACGGGCTACATCTACGTAGGTGGGTAACAGCATTGCATTTTCCAAAAAAAAATTATTCGTCAGTATCCTTTAGCTATATTCCCTGAAAATGTTATTGAAATATTCCTAAAATTGGTAAATATTCGGAAGTGGGGCTCCTGCTAGAATCAGGCAAATTTTTGTTTGGGTTTGTTTGAGGTTGTTTGGATTTGTTCGAACCCTTCAAGAACATATTCAACACTTCCGAATATTTACCCTAAAATTGAATGAGCTACATCTTCTAACAGTCGGCCGGGCGAACGGTAGCAGCACCAACCCAAACAAACTTTGAACTCGTTTTTTTTTTCTTCGAAACACTGTTTTGAAAGTCGCTGGACGCGATATCTCGATAACCACTCGCTGGATTGTTTCCAAATTCACAAGAGATACGGAGAAAAACATTTAAAGGTCGTAGACTATCTCACTTTTTCAAAATGGATCTTCATTTTTTAATAGTTACGTAAAAGTTACTTTTTTTATAGATTTTGCAACGACGTGTTTTTATTATATCGAATAACTCGTTTGGTTTTTTAATTTCACGATCAGATCGACCGTTTAAGCTGGAGTGTCCGCCGCCAAACGTCGCGAAAAAAAATTTCATCTGCCGGCGGCCATGTTTTTGTTGTTTTGCTGTATTCTTTGGTTTTTTTAGACTCTCAATATATCTACCTTAGTGTTAAAAAAAAATGCGTTTATTTTTCACCAACCGTTTCCCAAAAGAAAAATTAGGAATTTGGGAATTTTTTTTCGGTCCTCTAGATATAGATGTAGCCTAGAGTGGCACAAATTTGAGCTTTATTTTTATTCCTTTTTCTCACAATCCGATGATCTTTTTTGAAGAAAAAAGAGGGTCACGAAAAATCGTTTTTTTTTCTTCATTTTTCACTCATGAATTCTACGCTTTATTATTTTTAAGTTAACCTTTCGAAAGCTCTAGCCAGCCTATGAATATTTAGCGGTCGCTCAAGGTCTTCGAACTCAGAATTTCCGCCAAAAAATACATCTCACATGCACTATAATTCGTTGTAGCATAAAAACAAAATAAACAGCGACGTGTTACATTTTCTGAATAATTTATTATAATAATTTGTAACAAACACCAATTTGACGATATGTGTGGTTATGTATTATTATGTATTATTGTATTGTGGCGTCGCTCGTCACAGAGTACAGCTACGATTGGTCCGCAGTTTGACTAACGAGACCAACTGTGGGACGCATTACGATGCGCGCAAAACCGCTGCCATTTCAGTTTTACGAATAAAACGACCTATGCTTTTGTTTACTGACAAAAGCTTTGAAGAATTATTTTGTGGCAAAAAAGATTATAATTCTTGGGTTAGAAGTGTGAGGTAAATTTTAAAAATCTGTTTCTAAAGAAAAAAGTATTAATTGTTTTGAAAATCTACCAAAGCGTCAAATTTATGAGTGATAAGAGTAAACAAGTTGGTGAAAATTGGAAATTTCGAAGCTCTTGAGCGGCAACTAATTATTCATTGGCCGGCCACAGCTTTCGGGAGGTTAATTTAAAAATTATTAATCGTAAAAGTCATGGGCGAGAGTGAACGAAAAAAAACAATTATTTAATGAAAATTTGAATTTTTGCGAGGTTTAAGCGACCTCTAAATATTTTTTGACCGCTCGCAGCTTTCGCGACAATTTTTTTTCTTTCTTCGAAGAAGATAATTGGATGGTGAGAAAAAGAAAAAAAATAGAGGTTAAATTTGTGCCACCCTAATGTAGCCCCTTGTGAAAAATCATTGCGACAAACGATTCTGACAACATATTCAGAAAGCGTCACCGCACAGTCCAATTTCTAAAAATTTGAAACCTAAAAAGATTCGAGCGCAATGAAAACTGAGTAATTCGCCACTTGTCGAATTCTGAAATTCAACGGATTTCCCTAAATATGGGCAAAACATTGACGACCGCCCCGTTCCCAAGCACTTTCGAAACCCGGAACATGAACTATCACCATTAACGTTCGTATGCGAAAAAAACCCGATTCCAAAATTATTTATCGATAAAACGCTCGAGCATGCGTGATATTCTGAATACAGGACAAGAAACGAAAAACAGCGTTTCGCCGGTAGCGGAAGCATGGGCGATCACGAGGCAGTCGTAGAGCGGGCGCACGTTTCCGATACGCGGAGGCTGTGATAGCGTGAGACGCGCCACATCTCGATGGCGGGCGTTTCTCGCACTGTCCGTTCGATTCCCGGGCGCAGGAGCGCTGCGATCGCCACGAGTATGGGCAGACTCGCGCTCGCGTGTTTCGTTACAAACGGGGGGTACGAAAAATTCGTCTGCTCGACGAGACTAGGTGTAACGAGGGAGTCTTCTGCTAGGTAGAACTGACCGCTCACATGACTGTTCCCCTCTCGTCCAGCACACGGTACAAGAGCATGCGGCTCCAACGGTGTCGCGCGCGAGCTTTGCTCAATTTTCTTATATAACACACGACCACGGCGTTTTCCCGTCCAGATTATTTCGCGCGCTCGATAGCACACACCGTTCGCGATTCACGAGCGCCTGTATGATTTTTAATTGAGAAAGAAAATGCGTACGACTTGATAGGCGTAGAAAAACGAGACACGCGCGCGCATGCACAGATGTAGATGTTCTCGTTTGAAACGCATCTCTCGTTCGCGATATTACGTAATCGTGCGTTATTCGCGCACGACCGGCGTTCGCGTTGTACACGGTCGCAATCTCCGTTCGTCCTTTAACCTAGAAGAGAGTCATTCGCGACGAGCGTATTCGCAATCGAACGACACGGGATGGCAAATGACTAGGTTATCATTCGCACAGAGATACGCGAGACTAAGCTGCGATAGTTGATCAATTTCGGCGAGTATACTCACCGTTACCGGCACCTTCCTCCCTACTCGCGTTCCCGTTTACCAGCGGAGTTTTCAGAGCACCTTCCTCTCCATTCCCGTCTACCTGAGAGCCTAGAGCCATAGCCTTTTATCCTTTTCTCTCAGGTTTAATCGTGAGGTACCGCGCGCGCGACGACACTTTTTATCGTATCAATTCACTCTCCGTTGCAACGTATATATAACACTTTGGAGCACACGAGTTTTGTGCGGTTCGGGCGAGAAGCCAGCGCGCGCGCAGCGAGAAACGAAAAAACCTTCTATTCTCCCTATTCGTTCTATATCTAACGACAATTCTCTAGTCTATCCTCCCGTTCTCTCGCAGCGATTATTTCTCTCGTTTCTTCTTTCTCTTCTTCGATCCCGTGTTTGTCGTCGTGCTCCTTCTACGCCGCCGCCGTCGCCGGGTACGTTTCCTCGAACACACAATCTTCCTATCACTTGCGAAATAACCTTTTGTCTCTAGTTCTTCGTCCAACTATTTCGCAGCGCGTTAATTCGTGACACTTTTGTATGAAAGCAAAAAAACGGGAGCAACTCGTTTTTCTCATTCAGCCCTCTTGGAACCGCTGTTTTCTCGTCGACCGATGGTCTCAGGGCGACTGCTCTATTCGTTCTGCGCTCCTCTCGCTCCGATTTGCCAGTCTTCTTTTTCTTTCCTCCTCTCTCGCTCCGTTCCGTCGTTCCTCTCTTTTTTCCTCTTACGCTCACTCATTCCCTCTCTCTCTCTCTTTCTCGATCCCACTCTTCCGACCATGCACGTGCGTTTCGAACGGGTGGTACAAAGTCTACGTAACTCGATTGGGAACTACCGAGCACCAATTTCATTGAACGTTGAGCTGTACTGGCAACTTTGCGGCTGTTTTCGCGTCACATGACCAGTAAATTAACCTCAGCTAAGGGTACATCATCCACTCTATGAAGTTGGGAATGGATCAATGCGAATATGTGAGTTTTTCTCACTGTAAACGTATCATTGTCGAAACGTTTGTTCATCTTTATTTTCGACACGGAGAGATAAAACAAAGTGTACGTTTTAGTGCATCCGCACAATGCACCCTGTCAACATAACCTATATTACTCTAACGTATCTTCCCCCCAATGCAAACTGAGGCACGAGTTTCAACAACTATGCTCACGGGCTTCGGTGTCGAACGAGCCTACCGCCAATGAAGGACACTCGGGTACAAGAATCTTCGCAATAGGCCTTTAACGTTTTTTTTATGTATTTCACGACTTTATCAGTGTGAAGTTCGCATCGTTGGAACGCAACGAATTTTTTTTTTCTTTCAATTTCTTATTTTAGTACGGTCCAAAATAATATTCTGCAAAATTGTTCTGAATCACTAAATAAGAATACCAAAAAACATTACTCGATTTTCGTAGCTCAAATCTGCCAAACGAAGTTAACCCGATCAGGGTATCGCTTTTTTCGGCCCCTTGCCAGGGTGTCGTCGGTCGCTGAAGATCCGAGGCATGTTAGAACACGTAATTTATAATGAAAAAATTTGATAAAATTCCTGAGCGCTCTTGAATACTTCTACATTAAGGGTGAACCATGAAGATTGCAAAAAATTTAAACAAATATTTTATTTTTCATCATAAGCACACCCACCTCCCAAGAATGCAGGCATTGACTAAAAATGGCTCGGGTCTCCAGCGACCCACGATACCCTGATCGGGTTAAGGAAATTTAAAAGCTAGTAATTTTTGTTGCATTGCGACGATGCAAATTTCAACGTCGTACGACTATGGACTTTCTCGATACGCTCATTTTGTATTTTTACACTTGTCCCTAAATGGCAACAAGTTATTCCCTGTGCATAGGATTTTTACAACTGTGTGGCTGTACTTGTGAATGTAAAAGTTCTACTTATGTACCATCCCCAATGTCCGCTCGGTCTTATTGGTTGGCGATAGACTTTTTTCATGAATTTCGGTAACACACACCGATACCTGGAACTTTGCTTTTCATGTTGCGCACCCCGTGTTTGTAGTTGACAGCAAAAGTCAGCTGGATGCAGTAAGAAAAGCGACCTTTCATCATTTTAAGCTGGTTGAGGCGGAGTGAAAAAGAGTACGGACGAAAACGAGACAGTTTTTGCGTCGGACAGCGAATTATTCTGATACAGTGGACATTGTATACGAAAGAAGAAACTCGCCACCTGATTGAGGATCTATCCCTAACTTTTACCTTTTACAGATTACGTTACCAGGCGGATTATGCAGAGGCTCGAGGCAAAGTAACTGGAAGAATGTGGCATTACAGGCGTGGAGATTTATACGAAAATAGCAGAAGCTGTGTACCGTTTGCTCGAGGTACTAAGGCGGCACTCGATACTTTTCTCTATGAAAATACTTTGATCGGAATCCATGATTGGAATCATTAGACGATACATTATTTTACCACCGACTTCGAGCGAGCGGATTTCACTCGGGGCCTTGCGAAACGAATATGGGTGCGAAGTAGACAAGCCAGGCAATTTGTTTGACGCCGCATGAAAGTAAGATGACACTCATATGCACTTTACATCGACCCTAAAGTGTAGATTCAACTATTTTCCAAGGGGCACTGACTTCACGAAGTAAAAGACTTGTCACGTGTTGAAATGATGCTGCACAGTTTTGAAAACTTGTGCGTTTCTGCAGCGCTGAAAAATCGATGAAAATGACGGATTACAATTTTCGTTACCGATTGAGTCTTTCACATCACCACCAGGATGATCTGGAAGACGCGGTGGACTGCCCGCTCCACTTAGCTATCTCTCTCTTGAACCGAAAACTCTCAAATCATACTGAGGTGATGCGAAAAATATATGTCGGTGTGAGGGAGATAGCAGTAGTGGCGCTGATGGCAAAACGATGAGACAAATGGACAATGCGTTTCACGTTAGTTGACGACTCACCCAAAGCCCTCAAACTTTTAGGTAAAGCTTTCTCAGACACAGTGAATTTTTTCTGGGAAAACGTGTGCAGGTTGTTAATTTTTTTTCTTTTTCATGGTAGAGAGTATAGTTTTAGGTATCTTTCACACTTTTGTGTTGAAATATATTTATAGATGTGGTGGATTCAATGGTTTGTGCAGTTCGCTGTTGGAATAACGTCTTTCACAGTGACCACCGGTGCTCGGAGACAAATCATTCGTAGTAAAAAAAATCAAACCCATTTAGTTATCGCATGAAATTACTGCTTTTTTATGTAAAGGGCAGGCCCTAGACCTAGAATAATATTTGTAAAATACTATCATTGTGCAATAATAGTGAATAGCACCTTGAACCCAAACGATCAATTATCATCCCGCAATAACATTGGCGGCCCATAGCGTCAATGTTTTCGCGTGAGCAAGACCTTCCTAGCGTATGGCGCAATACTAATCCTACACGATGCAATGGAAAAATATGGCGCAATAATATTTAAACTCGCTCAGACTTTTATTCAATCATTGCGCAATCTTCAATATTAACCCTTAGCCGTGAAAAACAGTGCGCAATTCGTAATATTGTGCAGTGTAATTCATAGTTTAAGGCCCGCCTTAAAGAAACTTGTGAAATTTGAAGTTGATCGGTGCAGTGATTTTTGGGATATCGTGGTCACGGGTTTTGAGAAAGTAATTTTGGGAAAAATGCGTTTGGAAGTTCGCCAGTTCACGGAACCTAAACCCATCACTCCTGTAATTTTGAACGGATCGATTAAAACATTTTAAAGGATATTTTAAGGCGTCTTCTTGCTTTAGACGCTAAAAAAGGTTATTTTCATGAATGCTTTTTATAGGTTTATATTATAGATATTGATATGAAAATTGTTACACTTAATAAATACACTTTCGAAATACATTTCAAAAAATGATTTATTTAAGTCCCTATTCATAGACGGTAATGGTAGTTAAAAAATGTCCTCCAAAATTGTAGGTCTGCGTTGTTGATGAAATCTCGGAGATGGATCATCCGAAATAAAAAAGTCAAACGGATTTAGGTTCAGTATGTTAATGGCTATAGCGCATATACGATTTTTGATACATGCAAAAATAACAAAATGGCGGACGTTTTTCGAAAAAACAAACGTGTTTTTTTCACCGTTTTTGGCAAAAAAATAGTACGATTTTTTTTTAATCCTCGATATGCGCTATAGCTATAGTTGTAAAGAATATCTGGTTAAAATTGCATAAGGATCGGTTCAGTAGTTTCGAAGATTTTATCAACGGGCCGTCGAAGAGCGTTGTTTCGAGAAAAACGCGTTTAAAGTTTGAGCGGAGCACATGAACGTGTTCAGGTAGTAGTCACACAAAAATACAGTTAGACTCCTCCGATCTTCATAAAATTTTGTTATGATAATTTTGGATATGTATACTTTCGAAAAATTTTTAAAAAAATCGATTTTTTGAAAATTGTAAAGTAAGAAGAAGAATTTTACACGAATAAAATTCTATTGTAGATACCTCTGTGAAAACCATTATTCGCGTGTATGATAGATTTGAATTATAATTGAATTGTTCAGCTTTGCATTATCAACTTAGAATATTTCCGTATATATATATATACATATATATATATACATATATATATATATATATATATATATATATATATATATATATATATATATATATATATATATACATATATATATATTATATTCTAATATATATTATATATTAGAATATATATTGGGGTGGTCCTAATTGTAGGTGTTCTCCAAATTTTGTTAAGTTGCGCACGCGTATTTAGAGCCGAAGGCTGTCACATAACAGCCAACGCTAGGTAGTGGCGATTTCAAGAACTAAAAAGCCAGGACAAAACGCGTTATCGTTTATCGTACAGGAATAGTAGGCCAGTGTCAGGGGGCTATAAAAATGCGACTAGCAGGCGAATTTCCGTAGCCGCGACGTTTCAGAGAGAATGTTAAAATGTCTAAATTTACAAAACTTACGTTTCTCGTCAGGTATAATAATTGATTGTGAGTTATTTTCACCAAGCGTCACTGTAATTTACCAATAATTTAGAAGGGCCCTCCTTACGCCCCCACATAAAACAGCCCTCCGCGAAACGAATGCCTCAAGTTTTTTAGGAAAAACAAAACATCACGCGTCGTCTCATTTTCATCTCAGAGTTGTTAATCCGAAAAGTCAGCCACTTCTCTTGGCCCCGTGTCGCAGCTTTCACTCTGCTCTACAGCCGATCGGTAAAAATCGTAGATCACGTTTTTTCCCTACGCTGATTATTGGGCATTTCTTCGAGCATACAAACTCCGTTCGTCGTTTCACAGCGCTCAATACGAGGCTTTTCTATAATTCCAAAGCATCAGTGGTTTGGGAAAACTTTGCATTCGTCCACGACTACCCTGTCTCTCGCGTGAACATTGATCGTTGCAGTCATTCGTAGCCGAACGAAGCGGGCGCTGCGGGGGGACGAGGTTCAATGAAACACGTTTCGCTTTAAGTACAAATTGATTTAATTATTGCTCGAGACTCCACGCTATTATTCTCGTGTTCGGCAGCGTTACAATACACAGGCGTCAAAGAGTATGGCAATTTTTTGCGATCGGCGCATATGAATATCGAACGCGCGAAAGAGCAGAATAAAAGAGTTCGCGTCGGACGGTATAGCGAGTATATAATCGCGAAATTCAATTATAACGGACACGCGTAACGCGAGAGTTTCGCGGTTACTTGACGGTACGAACGATCCCGAGCTTTCGAGCTAGAGATGCGGCGCAAATAACGAGCTGGGCCCTCGCACGAAGGGACGGGGGAGGAGGGATACGGGACGATTTTTTTTTCCAACAAAAAGTAACTTAGCTGCGCTTCGTCAGTCGTGTCATTTGTGCGCCTCGCTAAATGCATAAAATACGTAATAATTATATCGACCGTTCGACAAATCGATCGTTAAGAAATATCGCGAATTCTCTCTTTCGTCAATTTCCTTTAAAATTCTATTCAGTCTATCGCACATCGTTTGATTCTCAAGATCAACGCGGTTACGCGATATTAGCAGCGCGTGATGCGCGTGCCCGAGAAGAAAGGGTCGAGGGGAATAAAGGGGTGGTTAATACTTGGCTAGTGTATCAAAAACTCATCTTTCGATTTTCCGCCATTGGTTATTCTTTTTTTCTCTCTTCTAGCTTCCGTTTGCCGGAATTGCCTTCGTCGTTTCGGAGCCCTGAGGGAAGTACGCGCAGAGTTTTTCGTTAATTTTGTTCTTTTCTTTTTCCGTCACTCGTCTCGTTTAAGCGTCGATTCAAATAGTCGCAGCGTCATCGGAAATTCGGGCAAGAAGCGCGAAACGATTGAGGGGCGCGACGTTAAGAGGCGTACGTTTCCCTAAACCGGCGTTGAAGATGATGATAAGCCGTCAATACGCCGCGCTTCTTCTTGTGCAATCGACAGAGAGCTGGTTCCTGGCCGGATGCAGAGGCAATTTTTGCTTCGAGCGGCTCGATCGTTGCGTCCTTGTCGGGATGAACGAAAAATGCGATCGAGTGACGTCCACGACCGTAATGCTCCGGCACGACGATACGATGCTTGAGCGCCTGAAGCTGCTGATTCGTCCAATTGGCTAGTATGTCACCGGTCTTTATCAATATGGCACCCGGCAGATGGCCCACCCGTCCCCAGCGACCACCGCTCAACGTCTGAATCTCGAGGCCACCCTCGGTGTCCTGTACGACAAACAACCGACGACAAAGTTGAGATCATTATTCTATTTTATTCTTCCACCTGTCTGCGCTTTTCACGCATTCGTGTTCTCATTGCGAATTACGTTTACAGGTATCAACGGCACAGTGGTCCATTTCGGAAAGAGATTCGAGGCTGGCACTTTGCATTGTTACCAAATAACGAGCAATCGAATCAACAATTTTGCTACAATCGTGGGTTGCGAGGAGGTTGCGCGGGATCGAGACAGGCAAGGCACAGAAAATGCGATGTTGAGGTTTGCAACGTTGGAACGCAACGAAAGTTATTCTTTTTTCTTATTGCTCACATTTTTTTGGTCGATTTAGCTTACGAAAATAGGGTATTTTTTCCTATGTGAGAAAAACACTGAGAATGTATAAATAAGATAGTTTTCGCAATAAGCAATCGAATAATGTTGGCTTTAATTTATAAAAACACAAAATGGGTTTTATAATTCATTTTTTGATACTTTTTTTTGCAATTATGCAGTACGAGGACTTTTCCGAAAAACGACGGGAATTTTTTTTCTCGCCATGATGTTTATTACATTGTAGTAAGTGATATTCCGTCGGGGGAGGCTGATATTTCCCATTAATTCCATATGTTATAGGGTATTGAAGTTTCCAGACACAGCTAATATTTTGACGCCTCGCTGAACAGCTACGTCTTTCCTTATACATAGTACATTATGAAGATAACAACGTTATGTTTTGAGTTCGGTGTCCACAACTGTCCTATTTCGGGAAACAGGTAATATTTCGTCGACTCTTGTTTGTTGTCGCTAAACAGTTACGCGATTCCTTATAGTGTATTATGAAGGTAACAATGTGTATGTTTTGGAACGATGAGACGTGCTTTGAATTCGTGTTCGTGAAATATTTTTTGATTTCGTGAATATTTCTTCAACCGTCAATATCCAGACCATCGTGATCGGTTTCACATGATCTTCGAAGTCATCGGAGCCACGAAGGAAGAATAGAAATTTCGACACTTTTCGACATCAAAACTTTTCAAGTTTTTCATCGGCCCTTAGTACCGCCACAAGAATTACCAACGTAGTACCAATTGTATAATACTTCACACTCCCCAATATCGGCGTCGAAATATTTGAAAATTTCCTGTTTCATCGCGTCTTTCCGCGAACTTCAAAACCCCATAACTTATGGAATTAATGGAAAAGGTCAGCCTCCTCCGGCGGAATAAACGAGTTCACGGTGCAAAAAAAACCTCCCGTTGTATTTCGGAAAAATCCTCATGCCGCATAATTACCCTTTTTCTTATCTGTTCAACGAATATGCGAAACGTTAGTCGCCATAATGGATTCCGACGTGACGTCATTGACATAGTAAATAAAGAAAGCGGTAGATGTACCACCCTCTAACCTGTGAAAGAAAGCGTCGACAACTGTGCATTCTCGTTTGTCATAGTTAATTGCAAATTTTCAAATAGTTATATGTACTTCACAAAACTACAGATGAGTTTTTTTCGGACAATGACTTTGGATCTCTTCTCGCAAGTTTTAAGCAAGTCTTCCTCATATGTATATCACTTGGCATTGGAATCCACAACATACCCGGTGTCATTACACTAGTATTCTTACATTTAGGAACAACACACCAATCATAGCGATTGTAATTCATCTTTAATTTAAAACATTGACGTATTCACAATTAGCGCAGCGTCGATGTATGCTATGCAAGTGACGTCACAAACTGGAGCAGAACGGCGGCTAGCGATTTCAATGGAAAATGCATGCAAAAATGCAAAATTTCAATGCATTTTTATGGACATTATCGATTTCATAAAATGGAAATAAAAATTCTAGTAGTTTATTACCACCAGAGGATCAAATTGAGACATCTTTTTAAAAAAGGTGTGATACCCTATTACTCAAAAGATGTTTCTTATCCTCATTAGAGATCTACGATTGTAATATACAAAAAGATTATAAATTGTGATAAAAACGGCGGAATTTTTTTAATTAAAAAGAACTTTGGCTGCGTTCCACCGATGCAAACTTCTACGCCATGAGAACATTAACCTTGGAGCTTCGTCACAGTGCCAACAAACCGGGATATACTATGGATTAGCTGAGGACGATCTTCGATTGTTTTCAGTGCCGCTGAAAAAATACAGCGTTGAAGTTGGCATACTTGGAATGCAACGAAAATTCGTTTTGATTCCTGCACTTCGGTTTATTATCCGAAGTCTTTTTTCGTCCATTGACGTCGTGAATCTTCAACAAAGAGAACAGAAACGTTCGAGCAACTTTCGCAAGTCGAACGACGAAACAACGTTGAGGAATTTCTGTTGCATTTCAACGGTGGGAGCTTCAATATCATGGGAAAATACGACAATGGACGCGAAATTCAGAGTAGGTTTTTTGAGAACTCGTCATCGGGCCAACCGACGAGTGGGTGAAAAAAAAGTATCGACGCACCTCGCTTCTTCTGTTTTCTGGGAATTTTCGTTAACACACATGATTTTATATGAACTTTAACATGCAGTAATTATATATGAAATACGCTGTCGAATGAGATAATCTTCAAAAAGTATCTTCAAAGATACTTTTCGAATGTTATAAAAAAAAATCCAAGGTTTTTCATTTTAAGCGAGTTGTGAAAACGCCTTTTTTCAAAACTAACTTTAAGGGGGGAAATACATAGAAAAGGTAGAAAATGGCGAAAAGATTAGGGTTCTTTTTCCAACGCCACTACTGGACCACTCGTTTTGAAATTTGTAGGGTATTTTATTGTACATGAAAAGATATGAAATGTATTTTTAATCGACAATAAGTGTTGAATTTTCCCCGCGATGTCGAACTGCGGCAGCTGTAGGTTTAAAAAAATTTGAAACAACAAATGCAAAAAACTTTACATTCTCTATGAAAGTACGCTGTCGATAAACCAAGAAAAAGATTTAAAAAGTTGCATATTGCAACAATGGCGGCACTCAGAAAAAAAGATCGAATTTTCACCGAAATTTTTCGTGTTATTTATTGAAAAAAATGATTGTTTGATTAAATTTTTTTATTGAACATGGAGATTTATAGACGATAGTTTGCAATGATGTGTCTAAAAATCTTTGGTTGAAATGAATCCTATGAATAGTTTTTTTTCATCGCTGCCGCAAATTTCGAAAATTCGTTCAACAATAATTGGCTGCAGGCTGCTGATGAACACTCATTGTCGATTTGAAAAAAAAAGTTTTTTATGTCTTCCAGTATACAGTAAAATACCTTACAAATTTCAAAACGATTGGTCCAGTAGTTGCGTTGGAAAAAAAAATCCCGAAATTTTTCGTCATTTTCGACCATTTGCATGTATTTCCCCCCCTCAAGCTTGTATCTCCAGTTGAGTCCTTTTTGTTATAGCTTGCGAGTACAATTTCCAGGATACCTGAGCGAGAAGGGTGAAGGTGCCGTAGTCGCAGCGTACTCCGTAGCGGGTCAGGCCGGACTCTGGGGTGCCAGATGGTGGATAGTAGAGAAGGCGAAGAGCCGTATCGTTGCCTTCCTTGAGCATATGGGCGTGCTTGCTTGGCATAAATTCGGGCGGTTGATCCAGACCGACTGAGAGAGCCTGTGTAAGCATTTTTCGTTCGTTCAAAAAAAAAAAAAAAAAAAGTACGGAAATACGAGCAAGAGGAGAAAATGAAGTCGATGATGTTCAAAGATAAGGAGAGCCAGAGGACGGAAAGAGGGACAGTGCAAGAAGACGTACGGTCAGCAGCATTGCCGAAAGTTGTTTAAAGTCCCTGGCGAGTTCTTGCACCGCTGTACGAAAGCCAGGCACGTCATCTTCCGGAAGTACTCCGTCATTTCCGGTCACTATGAAGGTGTGCCTGGCCTCTTTATCGACCGGGACTGAAACACTGTTAAGACAGCCATGGTCAATCGTGAAAATGTTGTTTCACCACCGGGCTGATTATTTTTCTCTCAAGTTCGATTGGCCGCCACACGGTTAGGCTAATTGGTTGGCTACCACTCGACACTGAGAAATCTTGTCTTTCTTCGAGGATATCGATGAATTACGCGGCCAAACCGAAATCAAAACTTACTCCTCCGTTTCCGGTTTGACGTATCCGTGACTAGAGGGTGCGACGCACTGGTACTTGGCACGAGAATTCTCTGGCAAGTCGCAGAAAGCGTCCAAGGCTCTGTACACGGCCTTCATCTGCAACGCAAAGAGAGACGGACACATATATATACACATGCCCACACACACACACATGTGTATATATAGAACGGTCAGCGAGAAGGGAAGCACTTGCGCGAGACTGAGAAAATTATAGAGAACGTCCCTCGAATACTGACGTGATCGTTTTGAGAGAGAAAATAGAGTACGTAGTCCGTTTTGTTCTTTATTTTCAGAAAAGTTGTATACTCCAGGTGCACTGTGAGAACTTTGCTAAAAATTCGTTTCCGAGTTTTCTCCCGAACGACAAATGTTTCGCAAAATAAGGAAGGTCGATTTTCATTGTTCCGTGGTCTATTAACAGCGGAGCAGAAACGGTCTTTTCTTCGTTTCGGAGCAAAAGCAATTCGGGAGAAATCTTGAAATGTTGTCCCGTCCGAACGATTCTCGTTTTTACAACGATGTCGAAATTCGCATCGTTGGACTGCAACGAGTTCAATTTTTTCTGCAGATTTCGCTTGCAAAAGTCTTTTTTTGAAGATATTAATTTAGCGCTCTACATCATAGATCCATAGAAACACGATCGCCTATAATAATACGAATATGGAAAATCACGTGTAAAGCGGAACTTTCGTTGCGTCCCGACGATGGAAACTTCAACAGCACTATTTACAGTGGGTGCGAGGAACGCAACTGTTTTGCGGATTAAAATTTTTCTTTTAGGGGTTTCGTATTTCGCAAACAAAAACAACTGCTCTGTAAGAATAAGAACGGAGTTTGCTTGGAAATCCAAAACGCCTTGGGGATAATTTTGTCGCGCGATTTTTATCGATCGCGTGTGTGATATTTCTCTTTGAGGCGGTGTGAAGGAGATACGGGTGCGTGATAGCGATAGTTGCGCTGGCAGCAGAGCGTTGCATATCACCTTAAGGATATGTTGCACGTACATTCCTTACCAAAAGTGAGCTTCGGTGAGAATTTTGAGTACTCTACGATAACATTAAAATCTGAAAAAAATCAACCGTATTGAATATGCTTAGAACATTGGTTTTGCATAATAAGAATGCCAAAAATTTATAAATAGATTGTTTAAACAAAAATTTGTTTAAAAAATCTCCGGTAAACTTGGTTTTCTTGTGACACTAAATGAATTATGACATTTTTCTGCATACATGAGATTTTTTAAAGAACTTTGTCTCCATTTCGAAAATCCTGTTTTAGAAATTTTTCGGAAGCTGTGCCTATGAAACTGTTCGTTCAATACCCCGGACACTTCTTGGATTTAATATGGAACATAGGTCCGGAAAAACATATCGAAAATTGGTGACTCTTCATTTTTTTTAAATTCAAAAAGTTAAAATTAAAACAGAAAGAAAATTCTAAAGAACTTCATACCTATTCAGAAAAATCTACCAATTCGTTTTATAATATAAAAAAAGTAGTCCACCGGACATTTGTTGAACAATGTTTTTTCCAACAATTTACTTAAAACTTTTGTTGCATTATTGTTACCGGAAATTGATGTTCTTAGCAACGTTGATGAGGTTGATTTAAAAAAATTAATCTCATCGCAACGTGCTCAAAATTTTCTCCGAAACTCACTTTTGGTAGGGAATGTACGGGCAATACATCCTTGAGGGAGGTTTTTACTTTATTGGGCCAAAAAACGTCTTCAAAAATATGTTTAATTTTCTTTATTGAAAAATATCAAAAATATACAAGGATATTGTATGATCCTTGGAGCGTCGTAAAAAAAATCGGTACCCAAAATTTCTCGAAAACCCATGAAGCGATTGCCTTGAGGTTTTTTGTGGTTATTCTACACACCATTATCTAGTACTTGTTATAGGATTTTTTTCCGTTACTTAGTTTTTCTTTTATAGGCAAAATAGTAACTAATTTTTGGCGCAAAAATCACTATTTATATTCAAACGTCCGCCATTTTGTCATAAATCGATATTTTCAAAATCGGCCATGACCAGTACTAGATAATGGCGTATAGAATAACCACTAAAAACGTCAAGACAATCGGTTCATTGGTTTTTGAGAAATTTTGGGTACCGATTTTTTCACGACGCTCCAAGGATCATACAATATCCTTGTATATTTTTGATATTTTTAAATAAAGAAAATTAAATATATTTTTGAATGTATATACTTCTAGATAATTAAAACCCCAATCCGAAATTTCAAATAGTTTTCCTTGAAAAAGTTCACCAAAATGACCGTTTTTTCCGGCTCCTAGATGTATATCTGCCCTTAAGTGAGAGAAGTTGTCGTGAGTGGTTTGAAAAGTTTAAGAACGGTGAGTTTGACGCCGAAGACAAGGAACGTAGCGGAAGGCCGAAAGTGTACGAAGACGCGGAATTGGAAGCATTATTGGAGGGAGATTCGTGCCAAACGCAAGAAGAACGTGCATTTACATTATAAGTGACTCAACAAGCAGTTTTAATTTGAATAAAACATAAAGTACCGCTCTTTTACAATATTTGTCAATTTTTTTATAACAAACGGCGGAGACTTATTTGTACTCGTAATGAAAAGTAAAAAATATGTTTGATATTCTTTGCTTCAGGCCACTTGTCCAGAACTTAGGACTTCCGCAAGCGAAGAATGTCATCGTCGGCGCACCGACCAACGTGGCTCTTCTCACTGCCAGTACCATGTTTCGTCGAACACTAAAAAGTATTGTCATT
The DNA here is from genome assembly GCA_951751655.1 of Ophion costatus. Taxonomy (NCBI): domain Eukaryota; kingdom Metazoa; phylum Arthropoda; class Insecta; order Hymenoptera; family Ichneumonidae; genus Ophion; species Ophion costatus. Next base: position 27,744,619 of record OX632356.1, read on the forward strand.
TTCAATGAAGACCGCTCAGTAACCATACCAAATTTCAACATCCTATATTTAACACGTTCTCTGCCAGGTAGGTCACCTATGAGCAGGTCCTGTTCTGTATCGAGCCACCACGTAGGCCACCGGTGACCTCAGTGCAGACCTGATTTCGAAACGTAGAACTGGGGAAACCTGCTGCTAATCGAACCCTAACTGATATCATAGTCTACGTTTTTACCTAACGCATCAATTTCGACCAAAAAGTTTTCATGTAATTTTTCTCATTTACCAGGTGTAGAAGTAGGAAATCGAATTTTTTTTTGTAAAAATTACATGTCTGTTGTTTGAAAATGATAAAAACGAACGGAGTCGGCTTCCCGCGTCACATTCAATTGATCCGCGAGTTCTTGTTGACTTTGAGCATCATCTGCATCCAATAAGGCTTGCAATTCGCCGTGTGCGAACTTTTTCGGTGGTTTCCCACGCTCTTCGTTTCTCACGGAAAAACCACCACTTTTGAATTTTTTCAACCACTCGAAACACTGTGTTATACCAAGAGCATGTTCACCGTAAGCTTCGAAAAGCATTCGATGCGATTCTGCAGCAGTTTTCTTCAAATGATAACAGAAAAGCAATGCTGTCCGCAAATCGTAGTTCGTAGGCACAAAACTCGACATATTTGAGGTTATAGAAAAATATACGGGTGTAGGGAACTTGGGTTGTTGTGTGTTGAAAATCTTCGTCAGCTGTTAGAGGGAGATGATGGCGCTGCAGAAGCGCTCCTACGGTCCCTACACTGATGGCTGGCACCATCTATAGGGAAATTCCGGTTTCGTACTTCTACACCGGGTACAGTAGGCAGAGAACGTGTCGATATTTTTCGCCTGAAAAATTGGTGAAAAAAATCGAACATTTTTTGGCCCAACAACGTAGAAACCTTCCTTAACGAGTCACGCTTACCTCGTGGCCGGAAAAAAGAGGACTTGTCGGGGATTTTTTTTTGGGGAAAACGTATGCAGCTTTTCTTTTTTTTTTTACATTATAGAGAATGGTTTTAAGTATGTTTCATAATTTTTGTATTGAAACATATTTAACATATTCAGTAATTTCAACTAGCCCTCAAGGTGAGCCGGCTCGCTCAGTCGGTAACGAAACCTGTAATCAACTTTTGCCAAAGATGTTTGAGACTTACAGAAAGGGGCTAAGTTGTGTGGCTTGTGCCCTTCAGTTCGACAGACTTTAAAAGATTTTCTCCCCCGGAAATTGTATCGAGTTTTGAAAATAATTGAATCTACTAGAGAACGTGTTTCATATCACCTTAAAATTCGCAGCAGCGAATCGAGATAAGGATATTTATTATGGCGACTTCCACTTGATCGACGATATCGATCCGTCTCGCCTCGAGATCCGTTGTAAATATCACTATATTACGATATATTAGCGTATCACTATATGTAACGTCGAGCAACTCGTTTTCACCGCCTTTTCGACACATTCGACGTTATACTTGATGAGTTACAGCGTCTCGAAAAGTACGCGACAGGCCAAATTTGATATCTTCGTTCTTACGTCGACGAAAAAGTAAACAATGCTACAGAGTCGAACCGAGAACCAACGCCACAAAGTCATCATTTCCGTTTCACCCACTCAAATTTTAATTTTTCTTCATAGTTGACGTCATTATAGTGCTCGTTTGGAGATTTGCCATGAGAGAGTCCCTTGGAGAAACGCGGGAAGAGAAGTTACATTTTCGGCACGTTTTTTCACGTTGGGAAAATATCGTTAATTTTGAAATAAATTTATTTCCAAGGAAAAGAAAATTGGTGAAGTTTCGAAATCTTGATGATAATTTAGATATTGCATTAATTTCGATAGTACTGTCTCCTGTATGCTCTAACATTTATTCCACTAGTCCAGGTTGGGATAAGTTGTGTGAAATTTGAATCCAACCGGTTTTTATTTTTCGACTTTTTTTTTGCCGTTTAGGCTGCAGTTACGTAAAAACGAACGTGCAGTAAATTTTGCACGAGTTTGTGTCATAGTGAAAATAATGAAATGAAAATGGTTGCATTCGAAGCATGCATACTCCATCAACGTTCATTACCTTCCTTCTTCTGTCTCTCTCCCTCCCTCTCTCTCTCTCTCTCTCTCTCTCTCCCTCTCTCTCTCTACCCCCTCTCCTTTCCCTCTTGGAATGAAAATTTACTCGAGTTTCGGTTTATCTCACATCTGAATAAACACGCGCCGGTACCGCTTGTTTGTGGTGATTATTTTTGCGAATCGACTTAACCACGCCAATGCCAATGGTTTATCGTCGACGCCTCGTTATTGTACTCGTTCGATTTTCGACGAAAATCTTGCGTTCGTCCCGGAAAGCAGACCGCGTTGGTTCTTTTCTAAGCGGATTTTTTTTCTACACTAAATTCTTCAAATACCTACGACATTAGAAAAAAATAATTTTTACTCGATTGGATTTATTTGTCGACAATTTCGGAGTTTGTAACCCACTTCGTAAGGTTTAAAAAAACTTCACAGACCAATCGTCCTTGCGATAACTGTACACTACCGACCAAAAGTTTCCGGATGCTTCAGATAATTTCAAAACTTTCGATCACTTTGGATAATTCCAAAATTGTATAAGAATAGTACAATTAATTATACAGAGCTATATAATATCTTCGTAAAATAATAAATGAAATGAACTGTATTATTCTAACATTATTTGGCAATTATGCAGTGATCGAAGGTTTTGCAATTATCTGAAGTGTCCGGGAACTTTTGGCCGGTAGTGTATATCGTGGATCGTGTCGCTTCCTTCAATGGATAGCATGTAATGTTGTGCGCTCGGACGAGAAATAAAAATATTGACTATGTGAACGATTGAATTGCTGACGATGTTCAAGTTTGCATCGTTGGGATACAACGCAAATTCTTTTCAATATTTTTATTCCTACCTTTCCATTATTATCCAGAATATTTCCTTACATATTTCAGCTGAAGGTATTGGGAAAAAAATTTGGAGTGATTTTGAAATCCAAAATGAGCTGAAAAATTCGGCTCCGAAACTTTCATTGCGTTCCAACGACGCAAACTTCAGTATAATTACTGCTCGTTTATCAATTCAGAGAAGACCTTTCCCTCAGGATGCAAAAAACGAGTACAGATTAGAAACTCTTGAAAAAAATACTGCAACGGGATGATGAACCATTTCTTTTGCAAAATATTCTCTCCAGTTGCTTCTCCTTCCACATTTAAAAATGATAAAGTTGACGCAGACAACTAAAAAGCAGAGCAGAACGAAAACTCAATTTTTAACTAAATCGTTACATCAAAATATTTGACTAATTCGTTGAAAACTCACGCAAATATAAAATTCATTGATCTCTAATTTTTTTAAATGTAGTCAATGTCAAACTTAGTATTTCGAATACGAACCGCTATTGGCTTGGCACAAAGTTATTCAGTCATTTATGTTCTCCAAACAAATTATTCTCCGTATGCCCGCCACCTATAAAATGGGAATCACCGTGTTTCAAGAGCTACTCACGTTCCTTGGAAATTCGAATATTGGTCGGAATTTGCGAAACTGCATTAAGGCCTTAGGCCACAAGTAACGGGTATAAAATCATGTGCGAATTTAACAATTTTTTTCGTACAAAAAAGTGATTCACTCACAAAATTAATTACACATCTATTTAATATGAATATCAAGCTGTTAGAAAATATATATATTTTTTTTCGATGTACAAAATGACCGCCTACTCGAAACTTCTCGAAACATTTTTTTTCCAGTTGGCGTGACAAATAATTTCAACAATTTTTACTCGATTTACTTCAAATTTAAAAATTATGTTCCTAATTGCATTTCGCAGAGAAGTACGTACGGAATTTCTGATTAATCGAAAACTTTTCATTTTATGAGCAGTTATAACGAAATTTGTCACTGCAAATTAATTTCTTAAGTTCAAATACCTACAACTTTTGAAAGAAACAATATTTTTTAAATTCCGTACGTGCTAGTGCATTCTCGTCCACTTGTCATTAAGCAAGTGGACGAAACAATGCGCTGGTAATACTAGCTCTATTTTTTTTTATCAATTCCCCGTTTCGAATCGAGAGCCGTGTATAATTAATCTGACGCAGGGAATAATTTCGTTTGTACAAAATGATACGAAGGTGAGTATGACACGGGGCGAAAAACAGAGAGTCAGAGAGTGACGAAATGAACAAAAGAGAGACGAAGAATAATAGAGAAATATATGGAGACCCTGGTCTGGAGTTTCACCCGCGGAATTACAGTCATTGAACGGGCGAAGATACAAAGCGCTTATCCAAGATACATGCCTTAGGATTATATCATCCATCCACTAACCACATACGGACATGTCTGATTTACGTGTACCCCATTTATATACAGGGTGTTTGGCGCATGGACCGACACATTTTTTGCGGGTTTGGGGGGGGGGTCATTTGCTCATCTTTCACCCTTAAACCCTATGGTCCTAAGTGTCATGGTAATTGACATGTTTTTTTTAACTACCCAAAATTTCGCCTTCAAATCGTCATAACTGTTTTGTTTGTGGTTGTAATAGAACGAAATGACTTTTGTCGCATTCTGCAATGTATGTTTTATTAAAAATGAATCATTTTTTGATACAATTGGTTTCAAGAATATGAATCTTAGCCTCCCAAAGTCTTAAGGCCTTAGGCCACAGCGACGGGTATAAAATCATGTGCGAATTTAACAATTTTTTTCGTATGAAAAAGTTATTCACTCGTAAAATTAATAACACATCTATTTAGTATGAACATCAAGCTGTTGGAAAAAATATATATTTTTTTTTCGATGTCCAAAATGGCCGATTGCTCGAAACTTCTCGAAACAGCTTTTTTCTAATTGGCGTGACAAATAATTTCAACAATTTTTACTCGATTTGCTTCAAATTCAAAAGTTATGTTCCTAATTGCACTTCGCAGAGAAGTACGTACGGAATTTATGATTATTCGAAAACTTTTCATTTTATGAGCAGTTTATGAGCAGTTATAACGAAATTTGTCACTGCTAATTAATTTCTTAAGTTCAAATACCTACAACTTTTGAATAAAACAATATTTTTCAAATTCCGTACGTACTTTTCTAGGCATTCTGATGTAGATTGACGAACATTTTTATTTTTTGTTCTAGGTTAAAAATTGTGGATGCTAAATGTCACGTCGCGGAGCGCCTAAAGAAAAGATAACAAACGAAAATATTAGTAGTCGGCCATTTTGTACATCGACAAAAAAAATGCTGACAGCTTAATATTCATACTAAAGAGATGTGTAATTAATTTTACGAGTGTATCACTTGTTCACACGAAAAAAAATGTTAAATTCGCACATGATTTTATGCCCGTTAAACCCTTTGCGGCATAGTGTACGACTGGTGTTACACCTAATTCAATTCAGATTTTGACGATTCAAAAGTGTTTTTTAATTGAATATGGCGGTTGTAAATACGTTTCAAGGTTCCTAGGACTTCGATAACTACTAAAACATACCTATTGAATGTTCATTTTTCACGCAGCGGGTGTTGACTACCCCGAAAACCCCCGAGTACAAAATTTCAAGCCAATTGCACGTAAATAAAAATGTATGCTTCAAAGGATTAAGGGGAGGGTAGGGGTTCGCACTTTTGAAAAATCGATTTTTTTTGTCTTTTCTTCTAGTTAAACATTCCCAGAATATAATCCCAACCCTTTCAAGTCAGTCAGAGCAAAACTCTCGAAGTTATTGACTATTCAGTCCCGCTCCTCTAACACTGTAGCTCGCGTTTCAAACTGTAGCTAACACTTCAAACGCGTTTTTCTCGAAACCACTTTTTCAAAGTCCGTGTTCACTGCCATTTGAAAACTACGTGACGGATTTATTTCAAACTTGGTACACACTTTCTACACATAAAATACCTCCCCCCAACGGTTAGTTTGAGATTCTTTTTTACATTGAGGGGGTTTTCCACCCCCAAAATGGCGAATTTTTTCTCGAAAAATAGCACTTTTCACTTTGCATGACGACCAAAAATTTAGAAATGAAAAAAAAAAAAATTATCAAAGACCGTTGGGGGGAGGATTTGATGATACTTTGACGAAATTTTAATGGTACTTGATTTCAGATAACTTCTAGCTGAGATACAGTGAACACCGCAAATCGTGTTTTTCCAAAGACGTTCTTGGAAAACTTTTGTCACCGGCTTGTTTGTGGATATTTTCGCGTATAAATTTCACGCAATCTTCTTGAAATGACACTTAACAATGTACAAAAGGTTTCAATAAATTTACTCTATCCATATAGATGAAAAAAATTCGCAAAAAAGTGTTTTGTTTTCACGCTGAAACCCCTGCCCTTCCCTTAAGGAGCTAAGTAAAAATTTCGAGCAATCGGATGAAAACTGCCGAAATTACGCCTTCTCCCGATTTCGAAAACGTGGTTTTGAAAAAAAACGCGTTCAAAGTTTCAAAGCTGATTTAGGAGGTAACGTCCACGCGACGGAATTGAAGCTCCCACTTGAATCACGCGTGTACCTATGGAGACATTTTGTAGGTCTTCAGTTGTTAGGACGTTGTATATTTTTCGTACAAGTGCACCAAACGATACAAAATTGCTACTTTCACCGTCTACTAGACTGTTTTGTGCGTTTCGGAGCGCTCGACGTCGCTTCGGAAAATAATCTTTAAAAATAACAAATAAAAATGATCGCGTATCATTTTGTATTTTTTTCGTATCACCCCTTTTGTATATCATTTCCGTGACGTTTACACATCATTCAAAGCAACAAAAAAAATGCACGCCTCAAAGACGAAAATTTTGTGCACCAGACGTTTTTATTATCCGACTTTATTTTCGCAATTTGGCGGCTGCACTTTGAATGGGACACCCTGTATGCGTCCACGGCGCATGCATATACGATTACGTACTGGCCGTATGTTTCCGCATACGGGATCGAGTTTGTCATCACGGTCAAGTCACGTGATCCGTCACGTCAATATTTTTTTGTTAACATTTTGTTTTTTTTCCTCGCGTGACGTACTTTTCACGCAAATTTTCACTCGCCGATAAGGCGACGATAGCAGAGTTAGGCGCGAAAATGTTTTATCCGCACGTGCTGCGAGAGCAATGAATAATCGAGGCTTAACGGTGAAAAACGAACGTAGATAATCACATTATCGTGTAGCGAAAATTACGAGAGGAAATAAAGTAATAGTAGAAAAAAAAAATAACGCAGAAAAGTAAATGAAAAAGGAACAACGACAAGATATTTGAGACTGCAATGCCAGCGTCGTTGATACTTCAATGTACAAAACGGTTCGTAGCAGGAAGTTCATTGGTCCCAACTTCAAGATGCTGTTTAAGTTTGCATATCGTTGTAGCGCAACGAAAATTCATTAAAATTCTTTTATCTCCTCCTTACCATTATTTAAAAAAATGCGCAAACTTATATTATAGATCTCTAAATAAATAAACTAAAAAATTGTTGGGCCATTTTCGTGGCTAAAATTTACCAATGGAAATTGGAGCAAATAAACAAGCATATTTTTCGTTGCATTCCAACGATGCAAACTTCAACGTCGTGCTTCAAGCTATCTCGATAGAAAGTTATTAATTTTTTGTGTATTGGGATGCCCGTTTAGCCACTGGAAATCTTTTTCCTTTCGTTATGTCCTACTTGACCTTCTCTGACAGTTGAAAAATCTGTATTTGATTAATTTCTTTTTCATTTTATTTTAATTTTTAATTTATTAATTGCATAATAATCCAAAGACTTTTTTGCAATTTGAGGTTGAACGTTTCTAATATAAGAATACGTAGTAACGTTTGAGCGATCGTCACGACCCAAAACGTCCAAAAAATTGAGTAATTCGAAAGAATTAATTTTCGTTACGTTCCAATGCAAACTTCAATGTCATCGCGAATCAAACTTGTGTTCTGTTAAGTCAAATTGTTCTGGTTACTGTAAACACGTTATATTCGTTTATATTATATCGCTATATTCTTCGTATTCTATATATCGTTTATATATAATCGTTATATTCGTTATACCAGGTGTAGAATTATGAAACCGGAATTTCCCTATAGATGGTGCTAGCCATCAGTTTAGGGACCGTATTTATCTTTAAAAGATAAATTGGACATGAAAAATGAATGACTTTCATGTTTATTTCGTGATTACAATCACCATCCCTAATAAACGTCCAAATAATGGTGTTGAAATTAGCATCGTTGGACTGCAACGAGAATTCTCTTTTACTTCCGTGTTTCTTCGTAGCATCTAAAATCTTGTTCTGTAGATTGAGGTCGTGGAACTCCAATGATAATACCAACAAAAAAAAGTGTACGAGTGATTTTCGTAGGTTGAATCGGCAAAAAAAATTTCGGGGAATTGAAAAGAAATTAATTTTCGTTGCTGTCCACTGATGTAAAGTTCCGGATCATCGCTGGCGATTCCCCGTTACTCTGACTATAGAAAAACAACATTTAGAACAAGAAAGTTGCAACTTTACGTTGTTTTTCGAGATGAAAGATCATAAAACGGCCGTTTCAATGCGAAGTAAAAATAAAAAAATGAGGTTGACGTTTGCATCGTTGGAGTGCAATAAAAATGGTTTTTTTTCCAATCGCTCGAATTTCTCGTAGCTAAACTTCGTTACAAGAATACATCAAACATTTTTTCAGCTGCTTTATTTAGTCTATGCTAAATTTACATCTATTATTATATAATTCTATAAGGATATATAATTCTATAATAAAGAATATATAATACTATCTATAATTATATTTACATCTGTAATTTACATCTGCGAGAAAAGATTTTGCAAAAAAATAAAAATGGGGAAATAAAAATATGAAAGAGAATTCTATAATTTATTATTATCTATATTTTATAATTTATAAAAAAAGATTTTGCAAAAGAATAAAAATGGACAGATAAAAATATGAAAGAGAATTATCTTTGCATGCCAACGATGCCAACGATGCCAACTTCAAGACCACAAAAAAAACGTTCATTCACCGATATTATAGAATCTTGTAAAATACGACTGTTCGATAAAGAGCACATTACTTCGCAAACTGTTATCAAGTAATTAAGGGGTTACCCCCACTTGCGATTTTGAAAAAATCGATTTTTTTAATTGCATTTCTTTGAAGTATGCGTATATGAGAATATGTCCTGAAAATTTCAAGTCGATCCGAACAAAATTGACTGAGATATGAGCGTTGAAAAAGTAGAATCCGTGAATTGAAGAACTGAAATTGAAACTTTAAACGCGTTTTTTTCAAAATGGCATTTCTGAAGTCGGTGACCAAGATTACTCGAACACTAATGAACCGATCTTCTTGAAATTTTGCAGGCTTATTTAATACATAAAAATGTAGTCTTTAATCGTTCGATTTTTTTTTTCGAAAAAAATGGCCGTTTTATAGCCAAAAAACGGCCGTTTTTTTCGTTAAAATCGAACCATTAACTTTGACTGTCCGCCATTTTGGGAAAAATGAATATTTTTTAAAATCCTTCGATTAAAGACTAGTTTATACTTATATTTGACTACATCCATCCGCATTTTTTTTTCAGATGATCCACTTCGCCGCAATGTTGGTCACCGCAAACCGTGTATATAAAAACATTATTTCATTGACGGCTATTTGCCACTAAACAATGTAATATTTTTCAATAAAAAAATTACTGAAAGTTCTTCAATATGTGTTCTTTAAGATGGTATATTGATCGATTGAAAAAGTTTTGTAGTTTTCTTTTAAAAAATTCATGAAAAAGGCCTTTTTTTGCGCCCCAAGTGGGGGTAACGCCTTAAGTTTTACATTACGTGTGTACCTAAGGAGCCACGGAGCCCTATTTAAGGAACTTCATCTGGTACCGAGTTAGTCAAAAAAAAATTATTACGACTAGCGTAGTCCGTTCAATAAGTTTGGCAACGCTGCAACCAATCGCGACCGCGTATCCTGTACAGCTGCCATGTGCTAGAAATTTTTCACTCGCGTCCATGGTTCATCGTCGATCTTTTTTTCGACCATGGAAGAAAATTCAAAAAAGAAAGCGTTTTTCTGTAAAGGCAAACGAAATCAATTTTCGAAAATCAAATTTTTCCTCAATCAATCTCGAAATCAATTTTTTATGTGTTATTAATTCGTATACTTTTTTTTATAACTACAATGATTTTATTTCAGATTAATTTATTTGATTTTATTCTTTAAGCCGATTTAGTCATATTTCCAGTCACTTCTGTGTAATTTGCTGTAGAAGTGTAGTGCACATTGCGTCGTTGGGAAAGTATTTGTGTTGATTTCAAAAAGCGCGCGGCTGCGACGTTGCCATCATAATATGCGACTGGAGTGATATGGACCAAAAAATCAGCATTTTTCGAGACAAATTAATTTATTCTGAAGTTCACAAGTATCTCATGGATTTTAGAAAGCTGTCCAAACGTTCTTTAGATATTTTTTTATCCATTATAAAAGTTTCTTTCGAAACTGTTTGTCAATGCTTGCAAATTTCACGTTTATAGACGGGAAAAACACGATAATCCATAAGAGACCATATGTTAATTGAGAAAATTTTTATTTATCAATTGCTCACAAACAAGGTATCCGGAGAGTTTGAAATTTGAACAGGTGACTTTTAAGATACTCATAAGTGAACTCGATTTTTTTTTATCAATATCTGTTTGTTAATTCGATCGTCAGATGAACTTCCTTAAGTAATGCGTAGCCCGACCACGTTGCTCCTTGGGCTATGGTATCAATTTTTAAATGTGAGTTCGTATTCCGTTTCTCGCCTTCTCTCGGCGGAGTGAGGGTAGAGTATGGGTTCGCATAGTGATTTGTGTGCGGTACGAATACCCGTCGTCGTCCGGGGGTCTGGGAACACCTTTCGCCATGGCGAAGCAGCGCTCATTGTGGAAGGTCAAAACCAACGGCGGCGCCTGCGATCACGTCTCTCTCGCTCTCATCAATGTGGATCCTTCAACGATATTCCCCGCTCGAAGGCGAAGTGAAACTTTCGGAAATTAAGGGCCTTGCCGTAGCAATGACGATGTTCGAGATTACGATTACATTTCGATGTGCGACGATAAATAATATCGTTATGCCAATAATATAAAGCTTTAGCCACTTTCGTTTTCCAAACAAACCCAAACAAACAAAACAATATTTTCGTCCTCTGTTGCGAAATAACAATTCTCTAAAAATAAATCCAGATTATTTTCCAAAATAGCAAAATGGTCGGCATAAAAATACTTTGAATTGAATTATTTTTGCCGCGTCTGGAAAATGCCCGGATACTTGGCTACGTGTGCGGAGATTTTTCTTTCGTGTCCTTCGTCGCAAATTTTGAACTATCGGGATGAAAGTTTTTGCGGAGAAACAGTGAGAGAAGGAATAGTGTGAATTGAATTTGGCGGGAATCGGCCTAACGTCTGAGAATTTGCGAGAAATATTGATTTTTCGAATTTTTCAGAAACTGAGATATCGACATTTTTTTCTTCTTCATATAGCAGTGAAATTTTTTTATACACGACGTGCACCAATGACGGACGGTTGACATTGAATTTTGCATTGATCAGTTAGAGAGTTCAGAATTAATAAAATATTGGATTTTAGAATTCCACAAATTCAGTAAACGCTTCAACTTGCTCAAATTTGGGGACATTGGCACGTGAGGTATACGAATGATGACATTTTTTTAATTCTTGGCAAATTTCGTAAACGCACTCGTGGTTGTGACGCATTATTGACTCACAAATTTCATGATATTGAAGTTTGCATCGTTACAACGCAACGAAAGTTCGATGGTCGAATTTATTTAGCAAATTTACGCCTCCAAAATCGCTCAAACTTTTTTCAGGATCCTTTTTAGTGATCTTCAGCCTTAATGTGTACGGGAATTTTTTCGGATCGCAATGAAAATGCAGCCACAGAAAAATAAAAATTAATTCTCGTTGCATTCCAACGATGCAAACTTTAACATCGTGAAATTCGTCGATAATATTTTTAAAGGTCACTTATGTGAAAGTGTTAAATTTTAAGATCAAATAAAAAACTGAAATTAAAAAAATTATTTAACTGTAAAATCATATAAAATGCATTGAAAGCAAACACGGAACCTGTTCGTCATTATAAACAGAAATGCTTATGTCGGTGCCAATCAATAAAAAATAAATATAAACACTTATCTACAATAAGAATTGTGTGGACGTGTATCTGCAAATCGAATGCAAATGAATTTATTTTTAGTTTTTTAAATTTTCCATGTTTGGCAACTGACAAAACTTTTTTTTGCATATAACGAAGAATAATATAAAAATTAAAAATATACAAAAATATTTATTTTTCTACCTTTTCTTTTTTTTCCAAGTCGGTTCCGTAATTTTTGCAAAAAGTAAATACCGGAGAAATACCTGAGAATTTTCAACATTGAAAATCAGGACTTTTCCCTGATAATTTATTTCCTGACTTTGACTGTACTTTTTCTTCCAATTTCGATATACCGATTTTTTCTCGTTCTTTGATAGGAAGCCACTGAAAAACTTCCTGCCCCTAGGGAATATTTCGCTCGCAAAATGAAATTCCGAGGAAGCAATGTGGACGTTTTTTTTTCAAATTCTCTTCTCGCCTGTCCAATTGTTTCTCTCCGACCGTTTTCAAAAGATTTTTACCAGCCTCTGAGAAAATAAAAGCTGGGATAAATCTCATCTCGCGTATCCTTGATTTGTTGAAGTTCTTTGCCCCGTTCAGTTATTCGAACCGCACGTTTCGCGTCACTAAAGCTTATCGTTTCTCATTGTGTCTCGCGTACGTTTTTTTTTTCAACGTAATAATGAAAAATTGTATAACGGAACACGCAAGCGGGTACGCGGGGTGTTGTCTTGTCTGGTGTCATTTGCATGCTTTTTTCCCTCCCTGCGGCTTTTTACCTTGCAATCAGGGATGCCATGGTTCACGATGAACGCCAATCCTTTCTCGGAGAGAGCCCGCACGAGTTTCGAGGCGACCTGCTTAACCACTCCCTTCTGTGGACATCGTTCGATGCCTGAAATGGCAAAAAGAAGAGAGAGTTGAAGAAGAGTCGAAGAGCGTTTCAGAATCCCGATGTTATTTCTAGATGAAAATAAAAGAACAAAAAAAAACCAATGATAAATTGTTCTTAACTTCCCACGCCAACTTCGCAATTTATTTTTCCATTCAATTAGATAGCATCGTTCTTTTGTACACGAATCATCAATAATATTAATAAAATCTGCACTTTGTATATTTTTTAAATATATTTCCAGTATACATTTCCATCCCAATTTATGATGTTGAAGTGTGTATCCTCGTAACGAAATTAAATATATTTTTTTTCTCAAGATCCCAAATTTTCTTTTACAGATTTAAGGGGTCAGGCTACTGTGAAAATGACGAACACTCGTTCGTATAGCTTAAGGCAACTCAAATTGAAGAGCGAGGTCTAATATATGACGTGGGAATCGCAGAGTGAAGGCAAATTTGTGATTACAACGATATAACTGCTAGTAAAACGTCAAACGTGTTTTTTTTCTTCGCGAAACTATGTTTTTCAAAACGGTGTGCACGATTCTTCGACATCTGATGAACGGATTGACTTGAAATTTGGTATACTTATTCAATGTAATAGTAGTTTAGTCTTGACCAACGTTTTTCTCCTTAACCTTCTTTTCCAATAGTTATCAACAATAATAATGTCGTTTGTCCTCGAAAAATCGAGAAAAAGCTTCAAAATTTGCTTCCCATGTTTGATACCCGCTAACAGAAAAAAGGTCGGTCGAGTCTTAGCCAATATTACCTATTTTAGAAAGAAATAGTTTTTTTTTGTTTGATATCAACCGGATGGCCTAAATCAAGTACACCATTGAATCCCTCACGTTCAAAGGTCCTTCACAAGATTTTTGATAACCTCTTTAAGGTTCTAGGCCGTTTCTAGGCCGTAACGGGTATAAAATCATGTGCGAATTTAACAATTTTTTTTTCATATGAAAAGCCGATTCACTCATAAAATTAATTAGACATCTATTTAGTATGAATAACAAGCTGTTAGAAAATAAATATTTTTTTTTCGATGTACAAAATGGTCAACTACTAATACTTTATTTTGTTATCTTTTTTTAGGCGCTCGGCAGCGTGACATTTAGTATCGACAATTTTTTACCTAGAAAAATAAAACAAAAATTCTCGTGAATCTACATTAGAATACCTAGAGAAGTACGTACGGAATTTAAAAAATATTGTTTTATTCAAAAGTTGTCGGTCTTTGAACTTAAGAAATGAATTTTCCGTGAAAAATTTCGTTATAACTGCTCATAAAATGAAAAGTTTCCGTTTAATCAGAAATTCCGTACATACATCTCTGCGAAATGCAATTAGGAGCATAAATTTTAAATTTGAAGTAAATCGAGTGAAAATTGTTGAAGTTATTTGCCACGCCAATTGGAAAAAAGCTGTTTCGAGAAGTTTCGAGTAGTCGGCCATTTCGTAGATCGAAAAAAATATATATCTTCTAACAGCTTGATAGTCATACTAAGTAGATGTGCAATTCATTTTATGACAGAATTGGTTTTTCATACGAAAAAAATTGTTAAATTCGCACATGTTTTTATACCCGTTACTGTGGCCGAAGGCCTTAATAATGAATATTTTTTAACGAAATTTGACACACAACTTAGTCATTGTGCATATGAATGAATTTTTCATGAACACAATTTTTCAATCATCTTAGTTATTCCCTCGAAATTATTATTTTTTAAAAGTAACCTTCTTCTTTTAAAAGTAACCTAAAAGTAATTTTCTAAACGTTACAGTAGTCTAGCTTAGTACCCTTAGTACAAACCTGAAGTTTGTATGAGACAACATATTCAGATATGGGACAACAAAAGTTTTCCTACCCCTTAAGCGGTAAAAACCACGCGATCATTTTGTACTCTACTTATTTAGGGATCTACAACCCGAGTCTACAAAATATGATTTTCGATACTAATGAAAAACAAGGGATTAAAAAAAAAACGTTGCCCTCCAACGATGCAACCTTTAAGCCCATTTTAATTTGCTGTTCATTCTATTCGTTCATGTTCATTACACCTAATTTATAACTCGTTCTAAATTATTTGTTATTCACCTTCACGACTTATTTATTACGTATGAAATACTTATTGTTCGTATTTATTTATGCTTATCCCGTTGGAGTAAAACCTCAAAACAACGTAACATTTTTTTTCCTCGTCCCTAAATTTCGCTCTGAGTAACACACACGGTAGGTAAGTGAAAATCCCGTCGTATATTACGAGCTGCTGAATGAACGAAGAAAAAATAAAAACGAGAAAGAAAAAGAGTACTGTGACTCCGATGATGTATGATAGCTGTATTTCACGTGGCTGAAACCCACTTGAAGTTTAAGTTTCCAAGAGCGGTGTACGCGGTGGCTCTAGTGTCGGCTATAAATTATCAGTGTGACGTTTCGAGCGTTCGAAAAGCGATCGTGTACGACAGCAGAGCTATATATTTCGTCGAGACTCACGCGTTTTCCTGGGAAACGCGTCTACGTCGGTGTGGAACGTGTATAGTCCGCTACGTGTATAATGGTGACGCGAGTTCAACGTTTACACACGTACACGCATGTGCGCAAGTTTCGCCAAAGGCACTCGAATTTTTTTTGCCACTCGGAAAATAATTGCTGTAGTCATTGGGGGATAGGATAATTAGAACTTGCAAAATATTGACAAGTTTGTGCATGTATTCCTTTTGTCGAGATCTCATACACGTGTTATTTTCTATAGTACAAAAAACCCGCGGATCTTTCGTTACAATTTAATAATGATTAAATATAAATGCTTGATATTATATTACAATTTACACCAATTTATGGGTTTAGGCTACTGCGAAAATGACGAACAGTCGTTCGCTTGAGGCAACTCAAATTGAAGAAAAACAGTCCGACATATGGTGCAGGAATCTCAGATTATTATATGATTGCAGGAAATTGATTTGAAACGTGTTTTTTTCGAAACGACGTTTTCCAAAACGGTGTACACGATTTCTCGACGTCTTATAAACGAAACGAATTGAATTGAAACTTGGCACACTTATTCAGTGTAATAGTCGTTTAGTCTTGACCGACGTTTTTCGTCTTAACATTTTTTTAGCAGTTATTATCAATAATGATGTCATATTTCCTAAAAAAAATCCAAGAAAAATGCAAACATCTTTTTAATCCTTTAAATACGATAACAAAAAAGCCCGGTCAAGTTTTAGCCAATATTATCTACTTTAACCTTGCCAGTCACACCGCGAAAAAATTACGTAAAAGCCATTGTGCGTGAAATTCCCCCCAATCATTTTACGATGTGATAAATTATTGAAAAATTATTTTTTTAAATACTACCATGTACTTTCGACTCTTTTCTACACGACCATGCCAATTACTTTCAAATAGTGTGATTTTAAATACGCAAAAAATAAGTCCCATTTTCCCGCGGATTTTCTGGTAGGTATTCCAGGGCAAGAAACGGCTGGGCTATATTTTACCTGGTGTGACGATTAAGGGTTAAGAAAAAAAAACTTTTTTGAATTTCAGATCAGCCGGGTGGCCAAAATCGGGGGGGATATTACGATATCTGTGGGCCCTAATTCTGACCACGCAGCCTTCATATTTTACCAGAAATTCGACTTTTGTTAAGAGTGGTAAAAATCGAAACTCGATCCTTAAGGGGGTGAAACGGAGGTTTTCAAGTTTGTCTGAGACAAAATATTTTTATGTCAGAATGAAACTTGGCGTAGATACTCTGCAATACACATAATTGAACACGTATTTCAGCATTTCGTAAAATTCGACCCTTAAGAG
This sequence comes from Ophion costatus, assembly GCA_951751655.1. Taxonomy (NCBI): domain Eukaryota; kingdom Metazoa; phylum Arthropoda; class Insecta; order Hymenoptera; family Ichneumonidae; genus Ophion; species Ophion costatus. The sequence continues at coordinate 27,761,492 of OX632356.1, forward strand.
GGTTAAACGGGGGTGTTGAAGTGTGTATCAGACGGAATATTTTTTGGTCAGATTTACTTGAAATTTGGCAAAAATACACTGAAATACAAATAATTATAGATGTACTTCAGCAATTTCCAAAATTTAACTTTAAGGGGGTTTGACGGGAGTCTTAACGTTTGTATGAGAAAACGTATTTTTTAACCAGATTTACTTGTAACTCACCAAATTTATTTTATATACAACACTATATGTTTTCCTCGCCGTTTCGTGCGTGTAGACAGTCAAGTAGTACTTTTAACCCCTTAACTGTGTTGGTTTAGGTAGGCATAAATGCACCAAACAAACCCAAACGAATATACATGTTCAATTATTCGTATTGTAGTGTATTTATACCAAGTTTCGAGCAACAAAGTATTCTAACCAAATAATATGTCTCGTATAAACTTTAAAACCTCCGTTTCACCCCCTTGAGGGCCGAACATCGATTTTTGGCACTCTCGAAAAAAAGTCTTGTTTCGGGTGAAATATGAAGACTTCGTGGTCAGAATGAGGAGCCAAAAATTTCGTAATACTGTCCAAAATCAAGTACACCGTTGAGGCCCTCACGTTCAAAGGTCCTTGACGAGACTGTTTATAACTTCTTTAATTATCAATACCTTTAAATAAAATTTGGCACACAACTTCGTTAACGTTATACATACAAATAAATGTTCCAACGATTTTCCAATCATCTTATCCCTTCAAAATGTATTTTTTTTAAACCACCCTGATTTTCGTTTCGTCACATTAACCCAAGCCCTTAATGATTCCGTGGAATATTTATTACACGAAGTTTCATTCCAAGTAATCTTTCCAATTTTCGAACATCGTTCTAAATTGTTCAGTGCAACCGAACAATATGCACCAATGTCCAACAATTTGCAACACAAATAATAATATTCAGAAATAACATTTTCGAAATATTATACAAAGTACCGCATCTCATCACAACGTGATCATATCGACAAATTAACCACACGTTTTTCATCCAAAACTAACCAGCTCGTTTAATTCAAAATCACTTTTCTATGAAATTGTTGGCCATTTTTGGTATGACGAAAACTCACTCGCCGAAATATAATACGTCTCGTAAAATAAAACAATGTTGCCTCAAAACGCCGCAATGTGTGTTGGGGAAACGATCGGGCTCGAAGTGCACCGGAAAAAAGGATAAGAACGACGAACCGGTAAGCAGTTGTGTCACTAAGGTGGTTCTAGTCGGACGTAAACGAGTTCGCGATCATATCACTGTACGAAACGACGGCCGAGCGATACCGCGAAGTGTGTGTATTGGCGAGAAATGCAATCGCACGAGCGTTGGCGAAACTCGTATCCGCATACGTAATTTATGTATTTTCTCTCTCTCGCTCTCTCTCTTTCTCTCTCTCTCTCTCTCTCTCTCTCTCTCTCTCTCTCTCTCTCTCTCTCTCTCCCTCTCTCTCTTCCTACTTGAAATCAACCGGTATATCTCCGACATCGCCTCTTGTATGAGTGCGCGTGCATTATACATATATACGTATAGGACGTGGGTAAAAAAGTACGATGTTGAAGTTAGCGTCGTTGGAATGCAACGATTTTTTATTTTCATTTTTTATCTCATCTTTTTTATCATAGTCCAAAGCCATTTGTTGCAAATTGAAACCGTAAATATCTCATAAGAATACGTAGAAACGTTTGAAACATTTTTATAGCCTAAATCGCACGAAAAAAGCAGTGAAAAAGAATTAATTTTCGTTGCGTTCCAACGATGCAAGCTGCAATGTCGTGGAAATATTATTTGCGCACGTCGCTTTGTAAAAACGGTTTGGAAATAAATAAGACAACAATCTAGCAGATTATTTCGCTTGATAGTTTATTTCAAATGCGGTACGTTGACACCAATATTATTTAAGTATGTTAATGTCAATGTCCGATAGTTGGCAGAAGAAAGGGAAGTGTGCAAATACTTTGTCTTTAACTTCTACATTTGTAGGTCCTATGTGTAAATTTTTAAAACGAGACACTGAAGCTTCCGCACCAAGGTACAGTCCCTTTTAAGGTGGCGTTGAAGTTTGCATCGTTTAAATGCAACGCAAGTTGTTTGAATTTTTTCTAGTGTCAGTGAAGTTACCAGGGAATTCGCGAGCAGATCAAAACTAACAATAAGTGAGAGTTCTCTTCGTATGCAGTTGAGTTCTATAGTTTGTGATGGTTTTTAGCAATAGTTCTGGTTATTCTATAAAAAAAACGGTGATCGAAAAAATAATCTGCTAACTCCCCGTAGCAGATAATTTTCCAGAAAACCATAAAGATTCAGTCACTTTTTTTTGTGAAATTGCCAGAACTGTTGCTAAAAGCTATCAGGAACTATAGAACTCAGTCGCATGCACAAGGAACTCCCGGTCATGTATGGTTTTTTGGAAAATTATCTGCTACGGGAAGTTAGCAGATCAATTTTTCAATCACCTTTTTTTCATAAAATCACCAGAACTATTGTTAAATAACCACCAGGAACTATGGAACTCAACTGCATGCGAAGAGAACTCTCACTTACTTTTGATCTGCTGACAAATGCTCTGCTAACTTCACCGACACTTTTTTCTATTCCTTCATTTGGATTTTATTGTCTTTTTTTTAATAGACCAAGATCGTTGATCTCTTATGAGTATACGAAAAACCCTTCGCGTTATTATCGTACCCTAAATCGGCGAAGATCACGTGAGCTCAAAACTAAACTTTCGTTATATTTCAACGATGCAAACTCCAACATCATCATTTAAGTTACGTTCACGTTTGCATCGTTGGAATTTTCTTGAAGTTTGTATCGTTGGCAAGCAAAGGATATTCTTGTTTAAATTTTGATTTCCTCATTTGTATTATTCCACAAAATATCTTTTAGCAGATTTCAATCACAGATCTCTACCTAAGCGACTTAAGGACTGGTTGATGGGTTTTCGTGATGAAGATTAGTAATGAGAAATTCGAGCTTTTGAAAAACAATAATTCTCGATGCATTTCAACGGCGCAAACCAACCTCTATCTAGTTCTTTGGAATCCAACGAAAATCATTCTTTCAATGTTAAAGGTCCGATGCGTTTTTTTTTCTCTTAATACGTTAACCTCCGAAGTTTCCACAAACCCCACCGCATAATTCACGAGGGAAAAAGTGAAGATTTGAGCCCTCCAGTGATTCCTTTTTTTCTCAACTCAATTCAACTTCGACTTCCATAAAAAGAACTTCACTGGCCTCGATAGAATTTCTTTTCGTCTCGAAAACGATGCGGTCAAACTTGCCGAATATCGAAATTCGACATGGTTATTAGTCCAAAGAAAAATCCCCAAAGATGCGAAAGATCACGAAGGAGAAAGAAAAAGAAAATCTGCTTCGAATTTCTCCACGATCCGTTTAGCCATGTCTACCTATCACCAAACAGCGCATTCGAGAATTGTCGTTAAGGGATTAGCCTACTGTGACGAGCGTCGAAACAGACTAATTTTCAATAATTAATTACGGAAAACCTACCAATGCAATGTTGACAATTTTTTAATACGATGTTATGTGCACGTTAAAGAGTGCGTTCAAAAATGTTTATTGAAAAAAATGTATAATTGGATGAAATAAAATATGCTCATTAACTACATTGTATTGGCTATCGGTGAATGGAGCTTTTTTTCCTCTTTGGTGACAAAAAAAAATTCATGAATTTTTTCGAAATTTTCGGCCAAAAAAACGTTATTTTTATCAATAATTATTAAAAAAAAAAAAAAAAAAACGATAAAATCTTCCGACCGCCGAAAAGTACTATTCCTTTGAATATGTGTACCAAATTTCAAGTCGATTCATTGATTACAGCTCGAGATATCGTGTACACCGTTTTGAAAAACATAGTTTCGAGAAAAACGCGTTTAACGCGTTACCCCCACTTGCAGCGCAAAAAAGGTCTTTTTCATGAATTTTTTTAAAGAAAACTACAAAACTTTTTCCATCGATCAATATCACCATCTTAAAGAACACATTTTGAAGAACTTTTAGTAATTTTTTTATTGAAAAATATTACATTGTTTAGTGGCAAATGGCCGTCAATGAAATAATGTTTCTATATACACGGTTTCCGGTGACCAACATTGCGGCGAAGTGGATCATCTGAAAAAAAAATGCGGATGGATTTAGTCAAATATAAGTATAAACTAGTATTTAATCGAAGGATTTTAAAAAATATTCATTTTTCACAAAATGGCGGACAGTCAAAGTTAATGGTTCGATTTTAACGAAAAAAAACGGCCGTTTTTTGGCTATAAAACGGCCATTTTTTTCGAAAAAAAATCGAACGATTAAAGACTACATTTTTATATATTAAATAAGCCTGCAAAATTTCAAGAAGATCGGTTCATTCGTCTTCGAGTAATCTTGGTCACCGACTTCAGAAATGCCATTTTGAGAAAAACGCGTTTAAAGTTTCAATTTCAGTTCTTCAATGCACGGGTTCTTCTCTTTCAACGCTCATATCTCAGTCAATTTTGTTCGGATCGACTTGAAATTTTCAGGACATATTGTCAGATACTTATACTTCAAAAAAATGCAATAAAAAAATCGATTTTTTCAAAATCGCAAGTGGGGGTAACCCCTTAAAGTTCCAGCACGGGTTTTTAGAGTGAATTTTTTTTATTTCCATGTCTTACCGTTAATCTGCCATTCCTGCCTCGTACAATTAATCTTAACCGTTCAAACTATTTTTTAAAGGAAGAAACGAAAAATGTTTTTTTTTTTTTTTCAAAAATCACAGTAGGATAACCCCTTAAGGGGTTACCCCCACTCGCGAATTTGAAAAAATCGATTTGTTTATTGCATTTTTTTCAAGTATAAGTATCTGAGAATATGTCCTGAAAATTTCAAGTCGATCCGAACAAAATTGACTGAGATATGAGCGTTGAAAGAGAAGAATCCGTGAATTGAAGAACTGAAATTGAAACTTTAAACGTTTTTTTTCTCAAAATGGCATTTCTGAAGTCGGTGACCAAGATTACTCGAACACTAATGAACCGATCTTCTTGAAATTTTGCAGGCTTATTTAATACATAAAAATGTAGTCTTTAATCGTTCGATTTTTCTTTCGAAAAAATGGCCGTTTTATAGCCAAAAAACGGCCGTTTTTTTCGTTAAAATCGAACCATTAACTTTGACTGTCCGCCATTTTGTGAAAAATGAATATTTTTTAAAATCCTTCGATTAAAGACTAGTTTATACTTATATTTGACTAAATCCATCCGCATTTTTTTTTCAGATGATCCACTTCGCCGCAATGTTGGTCACCGCAAACCGTGTATATAAAAACATTATTTCATTGACGGCCATTTGCCACTAAACAATGTAATATTTTTCAATAAAAAAATTACTGAAAGTTCTTCAAGATGTGTTCTTTAAGATGGTATATTGATCGATTAAGAAAGTTTTGTAGTTTTCTTTAAAAAAATTCATGAAAAAGGCCTTTTTTCGCGCTACAAGTGGGGGTAACGCCTTAAGGAGTTTCTGAATCTCCCCGTGCTGGCCATGCCAGGAGGAAAAAACGCGGGAGAAGTAGCCCGAGCGGAAGTAAAAGAAGGGCATCCGGACGCGAGGATGATCCGTCCGTCTCCTGTCTGTACGTAGACACGTACGTGAACCTCTGGCTTCTTTCGCGATCTATCGAGTTCGTTGTAATGCGTGCGTTTATTCTAACATTGAATTTCAGGGCCTCCCCGTGTATTATATGCAAACGCACACACAGTGTACTTAAATGTGTGTGTCTGTGGGTGTATTTACATATACATACGAAATATGCGCGTGTCCAACCTCGCTCAAAACGCTTTCTCGACCTCGTCTGTATTCATGATCTCAACTCCTTGACTGCATTGTACGCATTATATACGTTGGATTAAAAAAGCTCTCACTCTATATGCACGCACGCACACATACGCACACGAGCGCACGCGCGCGCGTGTGTGTGTGTGTGTGTGTTTAACTGCCACACGTTGTGAAATGTTACGACATTTGCAATATTTCCTTTCACTAGTGTGTGTGTGTGTGTGTGTGTGTGTGTGTGTGTGTGTGTGTGTGTGTGTGTGTGTGTGTGTGTGTGTTTGCGGAAAAATGTTCGTGCTCATATACGAGACATAAAATATGATACTAAAATATGACATTGAAGTTTACCTCATTGAAATGCAATAAAAATAGTGCCTTTTTGCTTTTCCAAATTTTCCTTGGCAGATTTAAGCTACGAAAAGTCACCCAAACATTTTGTCGGATCTGTATTCGGCGCTTTACAGCCACAATCTGCAAAATACGATTTTGGGTAATAAGGAAAATGAGAATGAGATGAAATGAGATGAAATGAGATGAAATGAAAAGGGTGCAAACTTCAACCCCACGGTTGTTGAGGAAGATCGACTGTTTCGTCGATTAATATTAAGGGGCAGTCGAGTTATTTTTTTTAATACGTTCAACTCCAAAGATTCCATGGTGTTGAAGTTTGCATCGTTGGAATGCAACGAAAGTTCCGTTTTACATTTTATTTTCCATATTTTCATTATCATGGGCGATCTTTTTTTACAGATTGGTAATGTAGATAGCGAAATAAATGGCTTGAAAAATTGTTGAAGAACTTTTGCAGGCTAAATCTGCCAAAAGAAATAAAATTCGTTGCAGTCCAACGATGCAAACTTCAACCTCATAATATTCCACAAATCCTACTCCATAGATCGCGGGAAAAAAATATGAAGACATTTAGGCACTTCGGCTATTTCATTTTTTTTTTTACATAGTTGGAATGCAACGGAAATCATTCCTTTTTCATATCCAAAATGTTCCTCGGTAGATTCAAGCTACGAAAAATCACGCAAACACTTTGTCGGATCCTTGTTCGGCGCTCTACAGCCTGAATCTGCAAAATTCGATTTCGGGTAACAAGGAAAGTGTGAAATTAAAAAGAATCTTTCGTTGCATTCCAACGATGCAAGCTTCAACCCCGTGATAAAATATTGCAAAATATTGCGACGAGGAATAGAGGTAGTGTACGAATTCTGATGTTCCCATCGCTTCTTTCGGGGGAGCTTTATCATCATCGGCAATTGAATGTGACGTCGATCGGATTGTTTCTTCAGCTGCTCATAAAAAACGTACGTATTGTTTAGCTTGCGGTCTATCTATACGCACACATGGACATACATATACACGCACGGACGTACATACGTACACACCATACACAAATTTGTAGGTATATGTGCTCCTGACGACTTCGATCGAGGATACGAATCGTTCGATGAGTTTCGCATACGAAACATCCGCGAGAATTTCAGTTACGAATTCGCGATATAGCAATTCAACGAACACGTGCTATATTCTAAGGTCTTCGAAAAGCATCTTAGACGAGATCCATATATGTATATATATATATATATATGTATATCGAGAACAGTACGAGTTTCCTCGATTCCGTGACACTTCGGGGCATAAGGTGGCGCTCTCCGTTCGTGCTCTCTTTGATCGCTGTGTCATCCCGTTATTCGAATGCACTCGCTCGTAGAAATCGTAGATGAAGTATATACTCCCAGCAATCTCTCTCACGCGTTTTACTCTTTATGATGCATCGATTCATATAGTAGCTGAGTATGTATAAGTACTTTCGAGTGTACATAGCGTGTTTGAAAGCGCGGCCGATTCGCCCAAAATTTAGGGGAATGAAGTTCGTTGACGCACAAGCTAAATCTATATCCGGACGGTCTGGCTCTACGTTTTCGGGGATATATGTGGAATAGCTGTTGCTCGTCTTGTTCCCTCTCTCTCCCTCCTCCTCTTTCTCTCTTCCTGTCTCCCTTTAAAAGTCATGCCCAATTGAATTAAATGATGTACAGCATAAAGTCTTCATTCATTACGCAAGCATTAAGAAACGGTTGTTCATCAGTTTATTATTTCAGTAATCCATTGAGGAAAAAAATACTACGCCACCGACAATACTCACATAACTATTATATATCAATTGATAATTAATGCAAATTTGAAACGCGCAAATTTTCTTTACACACACAAACACACACGAGCGCGCGCGCATTAGGGTGGTTAAGGGGTTAGACCCACTTGCGATTTTGAAAAAATCGATTTTTTTATTGCATTTTTTTGAAGTATAAGTATCTGAGAATATGTCCTGAAAATTTTAAGTCGATCCGAACAAAATTGACTGAGATATGAGCGTTGAAAGAGAAGAATCCGTGAATTGAAGAACTGAAATTGAAACTTTACGCGTTTTTCTCAAAATGGCATTTCTGAAGTCGGTGACCAAGATTACTCGAACACTAATGAACCGATCTTCTTGAAATTTTGCAGGCTTATTTAATACATAAAAATGTAGTCTTTAATCGTTCGATTTTTTTTTCGAAAAAAATTGCCGTTTTATAGCCAAAAAACGGCCGTTTTTTTTTCGTTAAAATCGGACCATTAACTTTGACTGTCCGCCATTTTGTGAAAAATGAAAATTTTTTAAAATCCTTCGATTAAAGACTAGTTTATACTTATATTTGACTAAATCCTACCGCATTTTTTTCAGATGATCCACTTCGCCGCAATGTTGGTCACCGCAAACCGTGTATGTAAAAAACTTATTTCATTGACGGCCATTTGCCACTAAACAATGTAATATTTTTCAATAAAAAAATTACTGAAAGTTCTTCAAGATGTGTTCTTTAAGATGGTATATTGATCGATTAAAAATGTTTTGTAGTTTTCTTTAAAAAAATTCATGAAAAAGGCCTTTTTTGCGCTACAAATGGGGGTAACGCCTTAAAAAAAAAAATTCGCGGTACTCAACGGAATATGTTACTACGTAATGAGAAAGTAATTCATACAACATTTGAGAGGTCTAAACATTTTTTTAGGTAGTGCTCAAACGACTTTTGATTTTTTTTCTCGATTTATCTTCAATTTTTTTTCTTTATTTGTTTTCTTACTCCAAAACAACATATTACTCCAAAAAAACACGCATACTTGTTAGACGTTCGGTAATGTAAATACCGTGTTCTTGTTCATCAAGTGATTGATATAATCTTCACAACCGAATTACATGCATTGATTCTTAATCTGCAAATACAAATTGTTTATGGCAACAAAAAAAATATTTAAATAAAAATTGTGTATTGTTACAGAAAAAATGAAATCAAGACTTACATTGGATCGCGCACTAACATTTTCTGCATCGAGATAAAAAAAATGAATACTCCGATAATCACGAAGAAAAAAAACATGAAAAAGGCGTTTGAGCACTAATTAAAAATGGTTTAAAAACTTTCTTTTTCTTAACATACTTCAATTTTCCGTTGAGAAAAAAAATCGATTTTTTATGAGGTTGAATTTTGCATCGTTGGAATGCAACGAAGATAAATATTGCTGAATTCCTTTAATATTTTTTGGCAGATTTTGCCTACAAAAATCCTTCAAGCATTTTTCAACATATTTGTTCAGCACTCTGCAATACGAATCTACAATAAAAACTCCTATAGGAACGAAGATATAGAAAATACAATGTAAAAAAGAAGTTTCGTTGCGTTCCAGCGATGCAAACTTCAACACCGTCGATTTTTTAACCACATGTGGGTGTGTATCCTAAAAATGATTGTACTTGAACTCAGTATCCATACATGCATATGGACTCTGAACTCGTGGACGCTGAACTCGTGGACGCTGAACTCGTGGACGCATACGATCAAGGCTCCCATATTGTTGTTTTAAACAATTACTTCAATGTGCTTAACAGGCGAGAACCATAAGATTCGAGTCATTATATACGCACGAGGATTCTTTCTTGGATCTCAGCATGTTCTACGGTATTTCGACAGCGCGGGTCCAATAGCTTCCGGATTAAGTCGCGCCGATTGAGATTTATCATTTTATACACATGACACACGCGTTCCATCGGTGTAATTCGAAGCCAAGGCTATCCGCGTTACAATACCGATCCCACACGGAGAAAACAGGAGCCTCGAAGTTTAGAATTAATACTATGCTTCTGAAAAAAAATATCATCAAATAACAAAAAGTATTGAATGGAAGATAAAAATTGTAATTATGGTATAGTAATAATGAAGAAATTTAAATTTTAACCTACGATATGGCACGTAAACTGATACAAATAATACATTTTATTCGGCATATTGTGATTTTTCGTAGTATTCAAAAAATATTTTGCCCACGTAATTGGAACAATTAGTTTCCAGTATTCTACAAAAAGTACGGTATAAAGAGTCACATTTTACTAATCAACTTCGTAATATTTTTCGCTATACGCCGAAGATTAATGCTATGCGTATAGTAAAATCTATACATACACAAAGATTCATGCTATACGTATAGTAAAATCCATATGAAAATATAGCGTGTAATAAAGGTTGGTATTTTACAAAGCACGCATTATTTTTACTATACAGCGTATAGGACTCGCGCCTATGCGAGAATAGTTTCAAATGTAATATGCACGCATCATTTTTACTATACGGTGTGAGAATCATTTTTACACTTCTATAACAACAAGTCTCAGAATTTCCGAACTGGCAGTAAACTGCTATATTTTCTAGCACTGAATATTAGAATTCTGGCAATGAGTGTTAGAATTTGAGGCCGTATTTTTCTCCGTGTACAGGCGAGCCGAAGGACAAGTTTTACGTGATTACAATAAAATTATAACTGAAGCTTCGGCCCTTTTCATTTTCTTAACAATTAGTGGGACATTGGTTTTTTTTTAGTATTGTTAATATTCAGTTGTTACTTTACACTTTTTTTCTGATGCACTAGTGCAACGCGTTTGCGCGAGGGCACAGGGGAACGGTGGAAAAACCCGTGTCAATACAAGCGGTCATATTTAGCAAGTATTTAGTTCAGTATGTCAGAAATGTCGATTTTCAAGAGATTGCATTTTCTAACCTTTTTCATGGTTTTTTTCGATACTTTTCTCGTCGTAACGATACGAAAATATTTATTTGATCTTTTGCAACGCACGGCCGGTTCTTCCCGATTTTCTCTCGAATTCGTGCAATAAGGAAGTGACCGACGTTTTTTTTTATAAAATCAGTAGCATCATGCATTTTTTTCATCAAAACATTTATCAGCTCAAAACTAACGACTTTTGTAGAGAAAGTTTTTTGATAACGTTCATAGTTTTTTGGTTAGAATACGATTTTTTATTATTTTGGTACTATCCAAAATGTACCATGAGGAGAAAAAGTTTTTTTTGATAATGTTCATAATTTTTTGGTTAGAATACGATGAGACGAGGAAGTAAAGTCTTGAACATCTCCAGGTCAAGTGTGCTCGTAGGTGCAAGTTTGTTTGCATTTGTTTCGCTTTATCGAAACGTCATCAAAAAAACTTTTCCTACAAAAGTTGTGCACACACACACACCCTCGTCCTCATCATCATCATCATCATCATCATCATCATCATCATCACTATACTATTATCGGCATTCAAGGTACAATAATAAATAGTAACTTGATAGGATTATTCGGTAAGCGCGAGGCCACGGGGGGATCAAAGAATGGCGTTGATATCGATTTCGCGGTAAAGTCTCTCCAGGTTTCCTGCTCCTCCGTTATCTTGATTTTTTATGCATTTATATACGTATGTATTTATATACGAGGATATCGTGCGAAATAAAAAAAATGAGTTACACACACACACACTTGAACACTAACTCCAGGAGATCCATTCCTCATATATTGAGGCTGCGATTTTCTAGAAAGTTATGTGCACGTTCGATCGAGACGAGGTCATAACAAGTGTGCACCAAACCGAGAGATGAGTTGTTTTTATCAAATCTGTACCGAGCCACAACCGAAAGTTGCTGTGTGCATTTGCACCGATCGAGAGGGAGAAAGAGAGAGAGAGAAAGGGAGAGAGAGACAGAGAGAGAGAGAGAGAGAGAGAGAGAAAGAGAAAGAGAGAGTCGCCTTCCCCCACAGGCACTGTACGCTAGGTTGAAGTGAACATCGCTGGATTGCAATAAAAAATGGTGCTGAAGTGTGCATCGCTAGAACGCACCGAGAATCAATTTTTTTTTTGGGTTGCCAAACCATTTTTTGCCAATCCGGGCTACAAAAATCACTCAAACGTTTTTCAGGCTCCTTATTGAAAATCTACAACATAAATTGGCAAGAAAATATTTTCCGTATTAATGATACTAAAAGAAGGGAAAAGCATTGTCGTTGTTTTCCAACCATGCAAACTTCAACACCACAATTAAAATTCATGTGTTCCAGAATTGCTCCATTTTATCTTTGCTACCGAATTGCTGCTGCAAGAAAAGTCAAACATCATTTTTCAAGAACCCCATATTAGAGTTGTACACCGTAAACCTGGAAAAAAAAAGTTTCTCGGTAACGATAAAAATGCAGAAATAAAACTGAATTTTCGTTGCGTCGAAACGATGCAAAATTCAATAGCGCCGAGCAAGAGAGGAGAGCCGGATCCTAGAGTTTGATTGTTTCGATTACTGCCAACTCCACGGAACTCTGCCAATTGTCCGACACTGCGAAACTTTTTTTGGACCATTCGTTGGTCCAACATCATCACGTTCGTCATTTTGGAAATTCCAGTAATTAAAATTTCCCTACATCTTCGACGGGTCTGTTAGTCATGAGGATCGCGTGTTTATTCCCGACTCTCTCTCTCTCTCTATCTTGGTTTATATATCAGCGCATATATATCTGCAAATACAACCACGTATAAGAAATCGTAGGCGGTATGAACGCGCGAAAGTTTGTTACTGGCGAGCACGGATTTCTTGCCCACACTCACGCGAAAAATCTTCATTCCCATCGTTTTCTAACTTTCGCTTGGTTTGCATCTTTGCACGTAAGAGTCGTCTCGAGGATTGGCAAATATATTATATATATATATATATTTATATATATACACACATATGTCTGAGAACGGAACGAAATACGGTAATAAATATCGAAGATACGAAGAGAATATATTGCGTTCCAATCACGAGACAGTTTAATGATCGGCCATTCTCTCTTAATTTTTTTCCTATTCCTGTCTATTATCCCTCTTGCTCTTGTGATGTTGAAGCTTCCATCGCTGGAATGCAACAAAATATTTTTTCTCTGAAGTTTCAACATTTTTTGGACAGACTTGAGCTATAACAATCACACGATCATTTTTTAGGCCCCTTACGTATTTATCTACAACTCAATTCTACAAAATATGATTTTCGATGATAGTGAAAATAAGGAATTAAAAAATAATCGTTGCATTCCAACTATGCAATCTTCAAGCCCATTTGCTCTTTCTGTTTCTTGCTATAGCCCGATAACTGTCTCTCTCTTCCTCCCTCCCGCCCTCGCGCTCTCTCTCTCTCTCTCTCTGTCTCTCTCTCTCTCCCTCCCTCCCTCCCTCCCCGTCTCCCTCTCGCCAGATCTCTCCCGTACCAATACAGCTCGAAACGAGAGGCGAACATTCATTTCCCAGGGACAACGTTCATTAATTCGTCTTGGTGAATTCATCGAACGTTCGATACACGTTGTAAAGAAGCGTTAAGATTAACCGTACGTGAAGTGAAGATGATGAATTTTGTACGTTATTTTTTTAAATCCAGACGAAAAGTTATGTTTGTTTGTTTTATTTCTCAAAATCTTCAATATTTCAGAAAACACGTATTTATTTTGGCAAAAGTATTCCTCACTTGCATAAAATGTCATCCCGAAATGTCTAAATTGGTTGGATGTCGTGCGCGCAGAAGAATTTGCACATTCTCAGTATCTCTATGGCCTTGAAGTTTGCATCGTTGCAACGCAACGAATTTTCTTTTTTATATTTTTATTTCCTTGTTTTATTGTACATTTTTTTCAGCTTTACATTGCAGATCTCAGAATAAGCTACTTAAAAAATAATTAAGGGATTTCCGAATCGAATATTTGGCGAAGAAAAATTTGACCAATTGACAAAAAAACATATTCATTGCATTCCAATGATGCAAACTTCAACTTCACGTATCTCTAGTGGACATATTGACTACGATTACTTCAGGCTGAAATTCCAGGGACTTGCTGAATTGCCTCATTTTTTTTGTCCAAAATCCTGGCCATTAAATACATAGACACTTCAAAGGTGATGTTTTATTCGACGTACCTCTACGTCAAAAATAAAAAAATCAATATCCTTTGGCATTCTTCGGTGATACTCGCCTTCTTGGAGAGCCACAAGGGTGGAATTCCGACCCACCAATTTTTAGATGACGTTGAATTTGGCATCGTTGCAACACATCGAAAAACTTTTTTTTTCAATTGCAGAAATTTTATTTGGTCCGTTTAGGCGGTGAATATCACTCAAACGTTTTTACGTATGTCTATTAGAAATATATGATCGCAATTTAAAAAAAAATAGGTTTTGGATAGTGATAAAAATGAAGAAAAAAAAAGTCGTTGCATCCCAACGATGCAAACTTCAATATCGTTTTTGTTTACGTTTCATATGGCCTCGTTGATATTTTGGAGCTGATCAATTTACGAAAACGATGGACAGAGAAATTTCTTTTTTAATTTCGTTAAAAGCGAATTATGCACATTTCAGAACCATGTTCGACATACGTATGAAAAAAAATTTGGCAGACAAATCTTCGTCATCCTAGATCACTCAAGCGTGGGTCGCACTGTTTCTCCTTGAACATTTTTTTTTAAAGCAACGCAAAGTCTCAACGAAATCCTTTCAAACGAACGAATAACCTTACGAGCACTCGGCGGTTATTAAATTTGTTTCATTTTTCAAATGGCAAAGGAGTGCGTATCTTACAAAACGAAAACGAGCATTTTGCATTTAGCGTGCGTCCGCACAGTCGTTACGTACATACGTTTGTACCGTACTGTAACGTATCATAAGGCATAATGGCGCCGATGTTGGATCCGCATAGGCACACACATACGCGCGTACACAACAAAGCTGTACCCAGATATTGACAATAATGATGATGACGATAGCGTAAAGTGTATGTGCAATCCACCGTGTACTCGCACGAATATAATTCCACGAATTGCCGATTGGAGTGGAAAATTTAATATTCATTCAAAATTCGGGTTCTCGATAATGTTTATACCTACATGAGTGCAAACTGATTTTTCCCGTACTCATTTCTGTTTTTATACCATGTTAGTGTCCCAGTATCTATCTGGAGGATCGCGAAAAAGAATTGCCAAAATAAAATCACTGAAAACTTAACTGCTTAAACGTTTGGGATTGAGCGTACCGAATTATTTTTCCTCGTTATTCCGAGAACGAGAATACTTCTTGTACACGTAAAACTTTAGTATAGTATTGAAGTTTGCATCAATGAAATGCGACGAACATTTTTTTTTCGTGTTGCTTATTTTTTTTTTTGCACTTCTGGGCTACAAAAATAATCGAAACATTTTACAAGATCTTTCCGAGGGATCTTTAACCTAAGCCGGGAAAAGGCGAGTTCAGGTAGTAGCAAAGCTGGAGAAATAAAAAAATTAAAAATGAAGCTTCGTTACATTTCAAAGATGCAAGCTTCAAGACCATACGTTTATCCAAGATTCGGTCTCTCCGCCCCGTATAGAAATCATTCAATCCGTTTAGGAATGTACGTTTTTTTCCGGCGATTCTCACTGCCGTAAACACATCTCGGGCACCAGTTACTTTTTTTGGGCGAAGTGACTTGAGGAGACCCAAAATGGTGAACACCACCACAAGGGACGTTTCTAAAAATGGGGCTTACACTAAAATCGACAAACCACACTCAACGTTGACAATTTTTTATTCAAATAATTCTACAAACATACTCGAGTACGAGTCCTTTTCCAGGGAAAAAAAAGTTTATTAATCAAACAATTATCACCACAGAAAAGAAATCCCCAATCATGGTAACTTTAACCCGTCTATTCAGGTGTAAGACCTCGATTGCAACTTTATGGTCAGCGTCAACATGTGTCCCCTTTTGATTCTGAATAAGCCGTAGAATTTTGAAACGTTTCGATCGAAGGAACGATAAGCCTAATATTAGATAATAAAAAGATAACAATATAAATACATAAATATTTATATATTATATATATAATATTTGTATATTTATATACAATATTTATATATTTATATATTATATTTATACAATATATAAATATAAATAAAAATATAGAGATATAATATTGATCACAATTGTCCGAATTTATTGCGAAAATCTCGAACTCAGTAAGCGACGGGCATGTACAAAAAACGATAACAATTTCGCGTCTAAAAAATTCGTGCGAAATTTTTTTGCGGAGTATCACCCAGATTCCTACCACGTGCCTATAGGAACTTGATAGAGACGCCGCACGCAGGAAGCCTTATTAGGGTCCAATTGGATTCTGCACTGTTCTCTGATAAACGACGATTGAGCATTCTTACCACATTCGAATAAAAAATATGTGAAAAGTGACGAGAAAAAATTCGGTATGTTAAAACATAACCTGCACGCTCCGTGAGCGTGTATGTGTGTGGTGATATTATGTCAAAGTGCAGTAAAATAAATAAGAAATGATAAGTGCACTGTATTTTCAGTGATGAGATTCAACTCGATTTTTGAGATATACTTCTTTAAGGGATATGCATGACCTTGAAGTTAAAAAAACAGATCGATTTTCAATAGTGTTTCGTCTCAGGTATTGGGATGATAAGGTCGATCTTTCGCACACAGGTAGTACGCAGTCTCGATATGTCACGGTTTTTTTTGTTCAATTGCAAAATGTATACAAACAACGTAATGATTGTTATTTAATCTGAGGGCTCAGTGGATTCATCCAAAGTAAAACATGGAAAAATATACTTTTAGTATAATTAGATAATAAGAGCTACAGACTGACCGGATAATTTTTCGAAATTTTAAAAATTGTACGAATTGCACTGTTTTTAAAGAAAAGGTCGATTTTCGACCAAAAACAACGACTTTAAACGTTTATTATTAACAAACGGAGGAACATATGAAAGAATCATCCGGTCAGTCGATTGAATATGCTATAAAATATGTCCAATCCAAATTTGAAGTAAATCGGACGATTAGATTTTGAGATATGACGCATGCAAAAAATAAAAGGTACTAAACCCACTTTTTCTGAACAGATTTAGATTTTGAGATATGACGCATGCAAAAAATAAAAGGTACTAAACCCACTTTTTCTGAACACAATTTTCGTATAAATGTTTAGGTCTGCTCAATATCTTCGGTGGTTCTTTATGGTTTCGGGTACGGGCAATACGAATAGGACATTCATTTTGTTCTAGAAGCGTTTTTTTTCGTTATAAACAATTTAATTGTTATAATGACGATTGTGACGAAAAAGTGCATTTTGTAGAAAAAAGTTTAAAATAAAAGATGCTTCTTTTTTAATTGACAATGAAAAATGTCTGTTTCATTTTTCTGCTAGTTCTATTATCAGTAATGGAGATATGAACAAGGAACATTTTTATGAGAAATGTAGTGATGCGATTAATTTTCGTCACTTATATCTCCATTACTAATATAGCTAGTAAAAAAATTAAACATCTTTTATTGAAAATTTCCATCTATACAATGCACTCTTTCGTCCCAATAGTTATTCGAAAAATTTTATCGTAAGGAAGTGCCTTGGTGTATGGACTACTTGCTTGAGATAAAATCACAACTTTTGCCCGTATCTTCAATTTGCGATTCTAGCACCATGTAACAATCAAACAGCCTGGTTGAACAAAGTCATATCAATGCCCTTAGAAACCATGCAATGCAACCGCGCAGCGCTAGATTCGTAACGCAACGGGACGTTCTGGCCTGCTCTACTAAAATCGCCATAACTCGGTCAATTATTGTAATTTTTACAAAATCTTTGGACCAAATCAAAGTCAAGACTACTCTACGCAATAAGAAAATAAAATAAATGAAAAGCCGATTTTTCGGAATTCTAAGGTGTTGCATATTCCTTAAGCTTGTAGCTAAATCATTTTGTAAGGATGGGGGAAAGGAAATTCCTATCCTAGTACATTGTGTGACGTCACCAGTGCCAACTTCCTGTAAGAAAATATTAATGATGTGTACGAATGAATATCGTGAAAATTTTCAAATGTACTGTAGACAAGCGTAATTATTATTTACGCATATGTTTATATGAAGGATTTAGGATTAACAGAAAATTGATTTTCAATGTTTAAAAAGCCTATTAAAATAGACACGAGCTTTGGCAACGTCGCACGGTTTCGTCGTGATTCGAGGCTGTTAGGTTGGCTGCAGTGACTGTCACAGATCACAGTTGTGTTACGCGCTATTTGTGCCGTTTGGCGTTTTCAGAGGTCATGTCAGAGCAAAAGAAGGCAACGAAATGATTCAGAAAAAGAGATTAGTGCGTCGCAAAGTTTCCGATGGAAAATACGATTTGTCGGTGCTTGTGCCCACAAGCATCGTACTGTGCTCACCGAAGCTAGAAAAAAGGCGATACATCATAATAAATAAATTAATAATTTCCCCTTACCAGCATTTGGGTTTAATGTATTTAAAATTCGCGCGCTAGGTCTTTGCTATGTTCTGCTATTCCCATAGTTCCGACGTTGCCACATTTCAATACGTACGTCTCAACAAGCCTCACTTTTTCGTAAACTGTTCGCATGTTTTTCATACATTTTCATTAATTAAGGATGTTGAGTCCAAAATCGCAAATGATGATAAAATTCTGAAAATTTGGTATATTTTTGTATGAAGTATTTCAGAGGTCGTGTAAAAATTTCACGACAATTAGGAAGCTCGTTATTGAACAATTAACATTCACAAATTAAATGTTGTTTTATGGAAACTGATGTAACTTTGCAATAAGTTTTTTTTTTGACCTCTCAGTTTTATAATATCTACAATATACTGAAAGTAAAGGAAACAAAACGAAGTTTATTGATACATTTTTTAAATTTCTTTTAAAAATTGTTCTTAACAAAATGTTAATTTTTTAATAACGAGCTTCCTAATCATCGTGAAATTTTAACACGACCTCTTAAATACTTCATACAAAGAAATACCAAATTTTCAGAATTTTCGTATCATTTTTTATTTCAACCCTTAAGGAGGTTGAAGTAATGATGACAGAATTCTGAAAATTTGGTATGTTTTTACATGAAGTATTCAGGAGGTCGTGTAAAAATTTCATGACGATAAAGAAGCTATTTATTGAACAATTAACATTAACATGTTTCATAGGGACTCAACATCCTTAAATCGCTAACCTGTCGTTTTTTCGGTGATATTGTTCCGTGCACTATTCCGCAAACAATATTCGTTTTTTGGATCACTTTCATCACAGGTGGGGAAGGTTTACGCGAGAAAATGTTGTAACGACGTTGGCTCGTACAACCAATGCGACCAAGCGGAGATGGACGTAAACATTAAAATTCAAAGGGAGAAATACCTTCACGCGAGGAAAAAAAATGCTGATTTTCATTACTTTTTTTTTAAAGAAAAGATTTCTTCGCCATTTTTGAGACTTACAAGGAACATCACTTTGATGTGCTCCTCCGATTTTTTTTTAACTCGTTTATGTGGAAGAGCATCAAAAACCAAGAGACACGTCTTTTTTTTAACGGCGAAAGAACGCTTTTAGGGGGTGAAATGCACCCTCGAAAATAGGAGTGTTTTTCGTTTTTCGTCGATAACGTTATCAGTCTCACCTCCAATGTAAAGTACACGAAAAAATAAACATGGTTGCGGTTTGAACATTTTTTATATCTCGTACCGTTAAAACGTTATCGACGAAAAACGAAGAACATCCCCACTTTCGAGGGTGCGTTTCACCCCTTAAAACCGTTTTTCGGCCGATAAAAAAACGTGTCTCTTAGTTTTTGATACTCTTCCACATAAAGAAAGTTTCAACAAAATCGAAGGAGGACACCAAAGTGATGCTCCTTGTTAGGATATGGTTTATTATTACTTTCCGATGTTACATGGTATTTTTTTTTGTAATAATCTTAAAAAATGCCAGAGGTCTTCGAAACTGGCGTTATAGTATAGCTAAAAAAAACTAATCGACCGATTCTGACGAAACTTCGCACTATTGTCTCAAGTATAACCCTAAACATATTTGGAAAAAAAACAGTTCAAAATGTAGCCATTTTTTTCGGAAGATTCAATCTTTTTATTAAAAAGTGTACCATTTAATCGATTTTCGACAATTCTCACTTTTTCTTGGTTCACATTCTGCGTATGAGTGTTAATAAAACAAAAATCTACGTAGTTGTTTTGTCAGATCAATCTCGCCGACGCTACGCGTCACGCCAGTCCAATTGAATACCTACGACAATGTCTACACATAACAGGGAGAAGCTTCCCGTTCCTCCGTATGTTCCCGCAAGCGGCACGTGCTCTCGCTAAATACCTGATAACGATTGCTTGCAAGGAAAAAAAGATGGAGAGAACCAAAAATCATGCAAAATACAAGAAAAAAAACACCAACGAAAAGAAAATAACGAACGGACAAAGAATACGGGTCAGCCTTCGGTCGGATTGGTCTCACTTGGGCGTTTCGCAAGCTCGGGAATGAGTACACCGCACCACATGCATATGAAGCGTTTCGAGAGAGGAGTAGAGTGCGACGATTCTACCGCTCGCCGTGCCTGGTATGTATAACATTTTACGGTATATATAATCGTGCTCTATATACGATACAGCTCGTATGTACTAGCACACAGGCGCAGAAAATAGTCTGTGCGTGAACATACATACATATAGTACGCGCGCAGTAGAGTACAATATTCGTATAGCGAATCTTGCTAAGAACCCTTTGGACGTTGGCCCGGTGCCCGTCTGGCGAGAAATGAAGCAGTCGCAAGAGGGATAGATAAAGAGAGAAATAGAGAACGAGAGAGAGAGAGAGAGAGAGAGAGAGAGAGAGAGAGAGAACTATATTTCTATATATATACTCACCCACGCCCGAGCACACACAGACATATGATAGAAATGTGTAGGCAGATTTTTTTCCCAACTGGCAATTTCGACGAGCCCCCAATGCAAAAATGGAATTGAGTCGGGACGAGTCGCTGAACGTTAAGAGATACCTAGGTCTCTCTATATGAGGGGTCGAGTGTGATCTCTTCATCGCCGTGAGCATTCGCAATTTACACCTCGGCGCAGAGAAAAGGCATACTGCTGCACAATGGTACCTTTATATCCGAGACTAAAGAATATCAGCCGGGAATTTTTGTCCTCCACGGCGTGTAGCCTAAATTCGTACGATCTGTGAATGTGTCACGAGCATTGCAGCGGATAGGTATGGAGGCTGCTGTAGAGTGCTCGCGCGAAAGTCGTGGTCTATTCCGATCTCGTACCGGGTGCGGAGAAAAAAAAAGAATTGCCTTCCCTTTTTAGCTTATTACACACACACACACGCGCGCGCGCGCGCTCACACACACACACACACAAAATGTGTTGCCGAATGTAAAATAGACATGTGTTTAAAGTTTGCATGGTGGGAATCCACCGGAATTTAAAAAATGTACGTTCAGTTAACGGGTTACCCCCACTTGCGATTTTGAAAAAATCGATTTTTTTAATTGCATTTTTTTGAAGTATAAGTATCTGAGAATATGTCCTGAAAATTTCAAGTCGATCCGAACAAAATTGACTGAGATATGAGCGTTGAAAGAGAAGAATCCGTGAATTGAAGAACTGAAATTGAAACTTTAAACGCATTTTTCTCAAAATGGCATTTCTGAAGTCGGTGACCAAGATTACTCGAACACTAATGAACCGATCTTCTTGAAATTTTGCAGGCTTATTTAATACATAAAAATGTAGTCTTTCATCGTTCGATTTTTTTTTTCGAAAAAAATGGCCGTTTTATAGCCAAAAAACGGCCGTTTTTTTTCGTTAAAATCGAATCATTAACTTTGACTGTCCGCCATTTTGTGAAAAATGAATACTTTTTGAAATCCTTCGATTAAAGACTAGTTTATACTTATATTTGACTAAATCCATCCGCATTTTTTTTCAGATGATCGACTTCGCCGCAATGTTGGTCACCGCAAACCGTGTATATAAAAACATTATTTCATTGACGGCCGTTTGCCACTAAACAATGTAATATTTTTCAATAAAAAAATTACTGAAAGTTCTTCAAGATGTGTTCTTTAAGATGGTATATTGATCGATTAAAAAAGTTTTGTAGTTTTCTTTAAAAAAAAATCATGAAAAAGGCCTTTTTTTGCGCTACAAGTGAGGGTAACCCGTTAATTTTTTCGTGAATACTTCGACTCTAGAATATCCGTGGAGGTCATACATAATATTGAAAGAAAAAAATTGGCTGGATCCACCCTTATTGCGGGGATAAAAGTGAAAAAAAACGAAATCCCGGGTAGTAAAGACATTCTCCCCTTTTTATTTGCGTTACGTGTTCTCAGTGGCTGAGAAAAGGCACCAAAAAATTGACTACGATTTTGCACTTCCGGAACGATTATTGGGGGGGGGGGGGGGGGGGGGGGGTGAAAGTTGGAAAAGATCGTATTTTTGGCGCTGAAGACATTCTAGTCTTTTTCATTTGCGTCACGGATACTCAGCACCCAAGAGAAGCTAGGGAAAAATTGACAACCGTTTTTACCTTCAACCCACCCTTATGAAGGGGTGATAGTTGGAAAAAAATCGTATCGCCGATGCTCAAGAGCCCTTAATCTTTTTATTTGCCCCTTACATACGTTGCACGGCTCGCAACAATTCGAAATGTTTATCGTAAACGCTCCAAATGATGACTGGGTAGATAAACGGGCTGTCCTGTTACGAATGAATAATCCTGCAAGTGTCGATAGGTCAGAGCAGGCCCTTATCATATCGACTATATGCTGGTATTTCAATTTAAAACTCCCACGGTTTTCGAGATAAAAATCATCTGCTTTTGGTTTTCCGCATGCCATTTCTGCAAATGATAACTTTTTTGATTCGGTTGAAAAAAAATACTCTTAGTTATTTGTTTTATCTGGAAACGGCTTCTTGTAAACCTTAAATGTTAAGGAAACTTCATGAAAAAAGATCTTATGCAGAATTTTCATACAACCCAATTCGAACATCAGACTTTGATAGGCTGCAGTGGAAAAAAATGTGGAACGCATATCGTGCCAAGTACTTAAAACAGTTGCTTAGTTATTGTCGATTCATATCATTTTTAGAAATGCCATGCGAAAAACCGAAAGCAGATGATTTTCGTAAAAAAAATACCAAAGCCCAAAATATAAAAAACCGTGGAGCTTTTACTAAACTGAAATTCCAGCATACAGTGGGATACGATCTCACCTATCGACAGTTGCAGGATTATACATTCATAACAGGACACCCTGTGTGTATATATATATATACGCCCACGTGGGCGCGTGCGTTATACTCTCTGTAATCGTATAGCGGATGAGTAAGCGTCCCGGTCGTCATATATTGCGATGAGACGCATACTCATTCGTCGTGTCCTAGTCGCAAATCGTTTCAAAGACCCCCTTCAGTTCCAGTCCACGAACTGTCTGCGAGACTTAATACATTTATAGATCGCGGGGAATGAGCGGCAGGGTTTTGTCCGAATACAGACAGAGCCAGCAAGAGAGAGTGAGCGTAGGACGGTGGGATGGGGGGGGGGGGGGGGCTTCGTCACACGTACCGGCATCGTATAGCCAGTGGCACGAGTACAGAGCCTCGCGTGCCAAACTATACACGGAGAGAATTAAAAAGTAATTTTTGTGGTGAATTTCACGGTAAAAATTACCGTGATATATTTCAATGTGGTGACAAGTGAGAAAAACATAATAATTCGTATGCGTCAAGTTTTTTTTAACTCACGTTACAGAAAATTTCAAATACGTAGTTCAAATTTTACTATACAAGAAGGGTAAAAATTGGAGACAGTAAAATTTAGCATGTATGTTCGAAAATTTACCTACTGTCGGTTAAAAATTACCAACCGCGCCGTACGTTATTTTTACGGTGCTGCACAGTAAAATTTACCTGCGTCAACCTCGGAAGAAAAATTCCCTATAAGTGAGTCAGAGATGTGTGCGCCCGTGTAGATGACAAGATAGCCTTTGAGGATTCGGCTTCGATCCGGCCAGTGAAGGTTATTCCAAAGTCAACAGTGGAATTAGAAGATGTTTACGTTTCGGCCCTCTGGTTCGGGTCCTCTTCAGAAATTTTATTTTTCTGTATATAATATGATACACATTTTGTCATAATAATGTTTTTACATTATTATGACAAAACAAACATTATAATGACAAAATGTGTATCATATTATATACAGAAAAATAAAATTTCTGAAAAGGACCCGAACCAGAGGGCCGAAACGTAAACATCTTCTAATTCCACTGTTGACTTTGGAATAACCTTCACTGGCCGGATCGAAGCCGAATCCTCAAAAACAATTCCCTATAAGGCTGGTAAAATTTGAATTCTTCGATTGAAGAAATCCTTAGTAATATGTATTTTTTCTTCAAAAACTAGTGCTATAATAATCATAATAATAACCGAAATAACAATAACCATAATAATAATAATGAATATCATTTACTATTGAAAAATTGGTACAAATTAATGCTGTTTGTTTTTTGTTGGGAACATTTTTTTCTTCCATGTAAATTGGTGTAGTCAACAAACGGATAAGGAGACAAATCAAATCATTAGAATTTATTTTTCGTTTGATACTAACATTTATTTATAATACATTTTGTACCATCGTAGGCTCGAGTGATGTGACTAATTTGCGCACATATTACTTCGTCATCATTTAACGCGATCGCTACGCGTCACTTTCTCGCAACGAGACACTGCATGCGACTGAGGCTTCAGGCTAAACTGAACCGGCGATGTACGCAGTTTAGACGAAATTTTTTTGGCAAGTCCCATCGTGCCATAAAGAAATCGCGCTCCCCTACTTACCCCCACCACCATACCATTCTGAAGTGAAAGGAATGAAGGGGAATTTTTACAATGCAGTGCCTCAAAATTCCCGTACCGTACCGCACGATAATTTTAACCAAGCGCGCACGATAATTTTTACCGAGAGCACAATATATTTTCCTGTAACATTCATTAAATTTTATAATAAATCTTAAAATAACTTTTATAAAGACGATACTTTTTTATAGACATTTCTGAAAGGCATAAAATACTAAAATGCACAGTAAAATTTCGCTGATATTATATATTTTTCAAATTTAAGTTTTGCGTATTTTGTTACACATCGAAATTTACTAGAAAATCTGGTAAAATTTTCGATCTGAAGAAGAAATTTTATTTTATTTTCGTGAAAATCTGTGTTCTACCCAACAATAATAAGCGAAGTTTCAGGGTTGTCATCTGGTTACCGTTACTGCACGGTAATTTTTAACATTTAATTCTCTCCGTGTACAAGTACCTCAAAAGACGCGGCCGTACATGGTATATCTGTGAGAGAAAATCGTTCGGCAATTCCCCGGCTCCGCTCGGCCCCTCGAAACGTCATACTATTTGACGTAATTTTATCTTGTCTCTGACGCTCCTCGGAAGACACGAGGAACTCCGAAAGATTAAGGATGAAGTAACATTGCAATTCTATTAGCAAATAGCAAACTTTGCTATTTGTTTTCAAGAAATAGAAGAATTCTAATTTCTCAGTAGCCAGCTTCCTAATCGTCGTGAAATTTTTACACAACCTTTCAAGTGTTTTACATTATGACCTATCAATTTAATAAAATTTTATTACCATTTTCAATTTTGGACACAACATCCTTAAGCGGGTAGATACCATTAGGTGCGAAAAAAAATTGCTGATTTTCATGATTTTTTTTTAAAGGAAAGATTTTTTCACCAGTTTTGAGACTCAAGGTATGTTTTATTACTACGTTTAGCTGTTACATGGTACTTTTTTGTTATTAATATTTGAAGATAATAAACTGTATTTTCTTATGAATTTGGTATAAATCTTTCTAACCTTATTGCCTAAAACATAACCCTTAAATGTTTTTACGTGATGTAGCCATTTTTTTCGAAAAAATTAATCTTTTCGATTAAAAAGGTACCATTTCATCGATTTTCAAAATTTCTCACCTTTTGTGGTTTATGTTCTGCGTATGAGTGTTAATGAACGAAAAATCTGCGTTGCTTTTTTTCCGATTGATCCCGCGTCATATTTCCGCTATTTTTGAAGATTAATTCAAAAAATACCATGTAACAGCAAAAAGCAGGAATAAATCATTCCCTAAGTTTCAAAAATGGTGAAGACATTTTTCCTTTTAAAAAAAGTCATAAAAATCAAGAACTTTTTCGTCGCTTAAAAGTACCTCCCCCTCAAATGTTTTATCTTCCCTTCGGATGTTCTTATGTTTGAACATTTATGAATGTTATTGAAGTTTGCATCGTTGGCATTCAACGATTTTTCCTTGTTCATTTTTCATTTTTTAATTTTTATCATTATCCAAAGCCTTTGTCGCAAACTGAGGTCTTTCATCTCTGACAAGATTACGTACAAACGTTTGAGTAGTTTTGATAACCTAAATCGGCCAAACGAAATTTGTGCAATTTAAAAAATAATTATTTTTCGTTGCATTTCAACGATGCAAACTTCAACGTCATGGACTACGAATATCAACGAAGTATTTTTAAAGATCCTCATTCGGGATCCAAAGTCCAAACCGGCAAGACGTGTTTGGATAGTGTTAAGGAGGTACGATCATAACTATGAATCCATCTTTCGGATTTGAAATTTTTTTACGATTTTGACGAATACTTTATCCGCATGTTTCCAAAATTTGAGTTATTTTGACCGTTTAGTTTTTTCGCAATAAAACTACAAAGTCGAGGACTTTGAGTTACCGAAGCACGTCGTCTTATGGAGACGGTCAATCGGAAGTGCGGTGATCGTGGTTTTTCTGCTCACGCATCCAACTAAACCCGTTAGAAAACTGAAATTCGATAGACTAGATATAATAGATATCGTAAAAAATAAGAAAATCAATCTTCACCGTGTAGTCAAAGCACTACATTACAAGAAAGTTTCAATTTCCGGTTGAAAGTGGTCAGAACGACGAAATAGCACCCACAGACTTAGCAACGTCGCGAGTAACAGCTGACGCGTTTGGCGAACATAACCCAGCTTTGTTTTGAAATTAATTTGAATAGAAGGGGCCACAAAATTTGCAAACAACAATTTATAGAGTTTTATCATTTATCGCGTATCAATAATATGTATAATTATATTCTGCCTATCGTGTTAATTCCGCTGAGGTAACTCAAGCCTATTTTTAATAGGTTTCCGGCTGATTTTTTTTTGTCTTTTTAGTCCGTTTTTATGGTGGATATGTTAATACAATTATTAAGAAGATTACTACCGAGTCGTTGAAAATCTAATTTTTCAGTTTTTATTTGTTCACGTGCAATAAATTCACCATTTACCACAACATTTGGCACACTATAATCGATAATACGAATAATCAACATAAACATCAATCAGAGCAGCTGTGGGTAAAATAAAATTAGACTCTCTTTTGACTCCGTGGAAGTGATCGTACCTCCTTAAGAATAGAGAAGTGACAAAATAAAGAAGGATTTTTGTTGTGTTTTAATGACGCAATCTTCAACGCCATATTCATGATAAATACGAGTATTTGCATGAATATTCGATGGAGTGAATATTTGTACGAATATTCGAAGGAGAGAATATTTGTATGAATATTTGAAGGAGAGCAAAAAAAAACAGGTGGGATCGACAATTACTGCGATTGGATTATGAAATATAGGATACACAGGAACAAGATCGTCGAAAGTGAAGAGACATACGATCTCAGAGTGTTCAGTTTTAGCCCGAATAACTCGACGTCCCGGCGTATATTTTTGTCAAACGTAACATTAAAAAAATTCTTACGGTAACGCGATCGATCCAGCTATTTCGGAGCACGTTTCTCCAAGGGATTAGGCTATCGTAAAAATAACGATGTTGAAATATGCAACGTTGGAATGCAACGAAAGTTCTTTTTAATCTTCTTATTTTCATTATTATACAAAATCATATTTTGCAGATTTATTTCGTAGATTGCTGAATAAGAATCCTCGAAAATCTTAGCATTGTTTTCGCAGCCCGAAATGGCCGGAGAAAATCGGGAAAATGAGAAAAAATTGTTTTCGTTGCACTCCAACGATACAAACTTCAACACCATTGAAAATGACCAACACTCGTTCGTCGCTCGAGACAACTCAAATTGAAGGGGAAGCTCTAACGTATGGTGCAGGAATCGCAAATTGAAGGTAAACTTATGATTACAACGATAGAATTGCTAGTAAAGGTTTAAACGCGTTTTTTCTCGCAGCTATGTTAATCAAAACGGTGTACACGATTTCTCGATATCTAATGATCTGATCCACTTAAAATTTGGTACACTTATTCAGTGTAATAGTGGGGTCGTCTTGACTAACGTTTTTAGTCTTAACATTTTTTTCATTAGTTATTAACAGTAATTCTCATTTTGCCTCGAAAAATTGAAAAAAAAATATACATATTTTTTTGATGATTTCCACACGATAGCAACAATCCGAGCCTTTTTTTATCGTGTTTCAATCATCAAAAAAATATGTATATTTTTTTTCAAGGCTTACCCAATATTACCTATTCTTTAAAATCCGTTTTCCTTCTGGTTCAGATCAATCGGGTGGGCAAAATCAAGTACATCTTTCGAAGGTCCTTCACGAGATTGTGTGTAACTTCTTCAATAGTTAATCTTTTTTAATGTAATTTGCTAAACACCTCCGTTAATGTACATACACATAAATGTCCAAAACGATTTTTCTTACCAAACGGTTTTTTTCAATAACCCTGAAAATGAATTAAAAATGAATGCTGAACAAAAATAACTTTCACCAGTAACCCTGATTTTCGGGCCGTCCCAGTAGCCTAGCCCCTTCAACTTTTTTTTCGTCCAGGCCAGTTTTATTAGATAAAAGTTACTCGGTTCCAAATTAATATTTAATGATGATAATAATAATCACCATTAACATCGTAAAAATAATAATAATAATAATAAAATTAACAAAATAATAAAAATAAAATTCTCCAATGAATAATTTAAATTTAAATAAATTCAAATAAATAAATGTATTTATTTATTTATTATTGTATAATTAATTTATAAATTTTTATTTATACATTTATAATTTATAATTTATAAATTATAAACTGTTATTTATATTAATTAGAATAATATTAATTGATTATATAATTATATTAATTATAAATTATAATTAATAATTTATTAATAAATTTAAATAAATAAATAATTAAAATTAAGATAATAATAATAATAAAAGTCGTGATAAATAATCACGACGATTATAACAGTATTAATAATAATAATAACGGTAAAATAGTGATAACGATGACAAAAATAACGATGATAATATAATAATAATAATGATGATAATGATAATAACCCTGCGTTGCAAAAGACGTCACCGCCATGGACACTAGAGCGAAAGAGTGGAGACAGCGTGCTTTAGAAGTGGACACGAAATCGGTACTTCTTGTGGCGGCGCTGCGGTCGGAAACATCCAAGTCATATATATATGTGTAGACCAAAGATACTGCTACCCTCTCGACTGCCGTCGACAATGCGTCGCGGTGGGGAATATAAAATGAATAATTTACGTTATTGAAGGAAACGTTGAATAACGAAATCCACCACGTCTAAAGAGTAAAGAGATTATTGACACTTTACAAACGCAAAACAATACTAAACGCACGTAAGCTTAACGAGTAAGGCCACTGTAACGGCCCAAAAAAAAAGGTTTTTTCACTAATTTTTTGCTCCCGAAATTGAAGGTATTTGAAAAAAAACTTTTAATGGTGTTATCGGGCATACATTAAACTTTATTATAAAATTTTTTTACAGTAAAAAAAAACAAAATGGCGGTTCCACAGCTATCTTCCCGGGACATGTTTTGCTTCCAGGGCTCCGCGGCACGCAGCACCACTGGTGCACTTTTGAATCTAGAACAAAAAAAAAAAAAACCATTAATCTAGAGGGCTATAGCTAGAGAATGTCGATCGGATTTTAAAAAGTATCAATTTTTGTGGATTTGGCGTGCGTTTGAAAAAAAAATTGATTTTTGACGAAAAAAACGGCAAGTTTTTTGTTAATAAAAAATCAATAACTAAAGTTCTTGAAAATTCCGATCGACATTCTCAAGATAATGTAAATGTTCACATCTGGTTAAAATTTCAAGTAAAAAAAATGAAAATTGTTCGAGTTATGCGGCGTGCCATTTTGAAAAACCATGTTTCGAGAAAAACGCGTTTAAAGTTTTGCGAATAGTTTTTTATTGGAAAAAATTAAAAAAAGAAGTTAAAAAAAATTTGTACCGTTAGTCTGCAATCCCAGCACCATACATTTGTCCTTCGATAGCCAAATTTTCGTCTTCTTCGTCTTTCCTGGTTGATTTTTGGAGCGCGCGCGCACTTTTGGCCGCGTCGCTCAGAGATGTCTCCGCGTGCGTGATGCGTTTGGCGTCGGCTTCGATGCAGAAATTATATAACTGTACACCAATTTCCACCTCCAACATCTTGAATATTTGCAAGACGTTGGTAAGGCCGCCATTGAATATGCAAACAGCGATATCCGTCGCAATATCTAGTACAGTTTTTCCGCTTGAGGATGATTTGGGGGCCAAACTCCAAACGGTAGCGTTGAAACTTTCGTTATTGTTTTGAGTATAGGCCCCCAAGCAACGCTCCAGCAACTCGTCCCGGCTCAATTCCATGTAGATGGGTTTGATGGCTTGATAAACCTCCTCACTCATTGGCTGATTGTGATGATACGCATCCAAGGCATTTTCTGCTTTCGCTTTCTTCCAACTGCACCAATTCTCCGAACATTTTTCGTGCTGAGGCTTTTCATCCGTTGACATTTTGTGAAAAAGGGTTGCCCAGATCTCATTTTTCATATTTTTGATGGAATCGGAATTTCGACGGATTGCTAAGCCGTAATAAATGCTTAGTTCGTCAATAAATTTGGCAGTGAGTTTTCCTCTTCCCCCGAGACCGTTTGTTCCTTTTTTTAAGTTTCTCAATCGAGTGCCCATTCTTTTTTGCACGTGATCTATGCACTCTTTTTTTTTAACATCACCATTTTCATAAGGCTTCGAATCCACGATGCCTTTGAAAGTTTTGGAATCGCCATCTCCGATATAATTGCAGTCGTTTCGGAGCAAGTTTTGACACGCTTGGCGGCGACCTTCATTTCCTAAGGACAACAAATTTTTTTTCGCACAGGACCTTTTTTTTCTTATTCTAGAGGGTTTAAACTATTTTTTAAGCCAATAAAAAAAAAATCGATGTTTCAAAAAATTTACAGTGGCCTTACCCCTTAAGAGAGCACAATATCACGATTATGACACGAGGCAGGCGGCTACGATGGAAATGGGAAGAGCTTTATGCTGCGCAAGCGCTGAACGATATTATACTGCTATTGGTGGATATTGTAGATCGTAGCGACGCTTGTGGCAGAACACAGAACTATTGAAAGAGCGGATTTCCAGTACGCTGGTACTACGTATTCTCCTATCTCGTGTCCACTTCTTTACTTTAGTCTCCATGGTCACCGCGATGTCTGTAATAACATCGTTTGTGGTTACTCGATAAGTGTTCTGCTTCGCCACTGCGAGCGCTACGATCAAGTCACCGAAACCGTCCGCCACAAAAACCGCGACAATTTTTATTCCGCGATATTCCCATTTACCCGAGCTCTGCCGATATCTCCGTTAATATTATATTATTAAGTATTTTACAATACATTTTTTTACCGCCAATTACCGTGTTTAGCGTTTATTTTTTCAAAAATATCCACATTTTTTTTGGAAATCAATGGAAATGTTTATTATGGCATTGAAGTTTGCATCGTTGGAACGCAACGAAAGTTCCGTGGCCCAATTCTTTTTGACAAATTTAGGCCTTCAAAATAACTTAAACTTTTCTTCAGCATCCTCATTAGAGATTTGCAGCGTAAACATTGTAAAACGAATGTTTGGATGATAATGAAAAAGCGGCGAACCAAAAATTAAAACGAATTTTCGTTGCATTCCAACGATGCAAACTTCACCGTCCTATGATTAATTTTCAATTGCTCCAATTTCTTGTGACCAATTTATTGTTACGAAAACTCATCAAGCATTTTTTGCGTCGTATATTTAGGCATCCGGAATTTCAATCTGCAGAAAATATTTGGTTGAATAATCAAAATTGGGAAATAATAAAATAAAAAAGGATTTTCGTTGCGTTCCAATGATGCAAAATTCAGAACCGTTCATTTTTCGGACAATTACGGTTACCGAATAAGCGAACTTTTGAAACTTTCGAGCGTGTGAGCTTGCACGCACAACGCACACACAGACACACGCGCGCGCGCATGCGCACGAGTAACGTTTCCATTAACTTTACTCGCGGATAAGCTTCTCGAATTCTCGCCCCAATTGACGCAAGTACATGTATTGACAGCTTTGGCTTTCGCGATAATATAAGCTAATTACGTATTAGCCCGATGTTACAAGAGGAAATGTATTGTCCCGCACGGCCTACACGTCTGACTAACCGAATCTGAATCATCGCACACGCATCAGTTTACGGATTTATATGTGCGCGTCGATACGTAACCCTCATACACACACACCCACCAACACCTCCATTGGCACTCGCGTATTTGATAGTGTGTGATAGCGAACCTATCATTTCGGCCACTATTCTATACGTGTACGTACAGGGTGTCCTGTTATGAATGGATAATCCTGCAACTGTCGATAGGTCAGATCATGTCCTACTACATGCTGGAATTTCACTTCACTAAAAATCCAACACCGAGAGAAAAAAATCGTTGAATGTGCAAAACGCATTTTGTTGTCTCGAAATTTTGCGGTTTTAACAGTTTGCTCAGACGTGCTAAATAAGCTACAGTTCACATCACTATACTGTTTTACCACCAACTATACTGTTTTGTCATGCCAATCAAAAATCAAGTTGAACGTATTTAAAGATACATTTTGTTAAACCAACTGACTTTTGGATGGATGAACGAATTTTTTTTTTCAGCGCACGGATTTCGAGATAAAAATCATCTGCTTTTGGTTTTCCGCATGCCATTTCTACAAATGATAACTTTTTTGACGCAGTTTTTTAAAAAATACTCTCGGTTATTTGTTTTGTCGAGAAAAGTCTACTTTTTAACCTTAAATGTTAAGGAAACTTTATGAAAAAAGATCTCATGCAGAATTTTCGTACAAACCAATTCGAACATCAGACTTTGATAGGCTGCAGTGGAAACAAAATGTACTACGCATATCGTGCCAAATACTTAAAAAAGTTGCTTAGTTATTGTTGGCTCAGATCATTTATAGAAATGCCATCCGAAAAACCGAAAGCAGATGATTTTTTTCAAATAATACCAAAGCCCAAAATATAAAAAACCGTGGGGCTTTTACTAAACTGAAATTTCGGCATACAGTAGGACATGATCTGACCGTATCGACAGTTGCAGGATTATCCATTCGTAACAGGACACCCCGTACACATATATATGTGTGTGTGTGTGTGCGCGCGCGCGCGCGTGTAATATTATATATACATATGTATATATATATATATATATATATATATATATATATATATATATATATATATATAATGTCTGTGTATAGAAAGATATAAGAATGATTCATGCGTAAGTGTTCTCCGTAACGCTGCGGGTCGGCTCGCAAAAACGGTGTCAGGTAATAAAGGGTATGGAAAAACAATTGTCAGGTAATTGAGCGTAAAGAAAAACAAAACGTGAAGCATTTTCGTATGATTGTGAATATTTGAACGTTCTATATAGGCAGTCGATGTAATATGTCGTCCTCAAATTAAAAGACAATAATGATGGAATTGAAGTTTGCATCGGTTGCAAATTTGGGCTGTAGGTTCAGGTGTTTTTCGTAGCCCAAATTTACCAAAAGAAAAGTACGGGCTACTAAACGTTCGTTGCGCTCCACCGATGCAAACTTCAGTATCATATTTCAGGAATCTATAGCGCAAAGCTGCATAAAAATGTTTTGTGAAGCAATAAAAATGAGGAAATAAGGATATACTAAAGAATTTTTGTCGCATTCCAACGATGGAAACTTATAAATATAATGCTCATATCGCGCAACGTAACTGGACAATGGAATATACGGGAAAAAAATTGTTGACAACCGTTGGAACATTTGCACTCGTTAATTGGCATAAACGATAAGTAAAAGAGATGAGCCCTGAAAAATCTAATCGGGCGTTTCGAAAGTGTCTAAGAGGGAGGTGAAGTGAGGGAAAGGGAGGCAGGAGGAGACGGGGAGCCTGAAGGCGCGAGAGGAAGAAAGCAAAAGGGAGGGAGGAGGTCGAGAAGGAAAGGGATTGATTGAAGGTTTCTCTTGATTACTTTTGTCTTGGCGAATACTTCCGCGTGATTGCAAAATGCGAAAGAATGAAAATAGCGATCGAAAGTCAGCAAAAAGTCGAAGATAATAGAGATAATGCTGAAGTGTTGATGCAAACAATTACACGATCTATCCAAGAATATAATAAGCCAACTAGTTAGAAACTCGAATATTGCTTTCTCATGAATTAATTTCCTCTCAAAGGTGATAGACTTGAAGTTTGCTTCGTTCATATGCAACGAAAGTTCCTGCAACAATTGCTTATTTTTATTATTATCGAAAATCGTATTTTATAGATTTAGGCTGTGATTCGCTGGATTGAGATCGTAAAGTTATTCGCGTCATTGTCATAGCTTAAGGAGGAGCGTATTTTTTGGGGTCATAAGCAGTGCCCGTTTACATCGTTGGTAAATTACAGTGGCGCTTAATAAAAATTAGTCACAATCAATAATTCGACCCAACGATAAAATGGAACAAAATTTTTTACGCAAACTCGGTAGATTTAAAGATTTTTACACTTTCTCTGAAAATGTCGCGGCTACGAAGATTCTTCTGCGAGTCACTATTGTCTAAGTTTTATCACTAATCTTTTCTTTAAATATTCGGTGCCCCTCCCGTTTTTTTTCGTCGGTACGGAAATTTTTTTTTTTCTAACATGCATGACCATTTTATGTGGAGTTATTTACCGTATAAATGATTATAGAGAAATGTAGCCAGCGTGTCATCTCCATAAAGTGCCGTATAAGACGATTTTTTAATTCGTAATTTTTCGTTAAAATTTCGGCGCCTCGGCTTGAAATCTGACCAGTATATCTGTATGTATTTTTACTTCATTATAGACGAAAATCAGTTAATGGTTGAATATTCGCGTTCGTAAAAGGAATACCCTTGAAGCAGCCAAAAGAACGTTGGGAAATTCGGACAAAAAATTCTTCGTTGCATTCCAACGATGCAAGCTTCAACGTCATCAAAACTGACCATGTGAGCGTTTTGTTTGTTACCCTGTGCTACACCTGTGAGTCAATTTGAGCAGATATGTCAAAAATGGTGTCAGTAAATTACAGTAATTTATCCGAAAATATTTGACGACTGCAAAGCTTTCTCTACGCGCAATGAAAGGGAGAAAGCACAATAATTAATCGGAGAGAAATAAATGCACGGTGTGTCATGTCGCGGTAATAAAAAAAAGAACCACGTGCATGGATCGAAAAGGCAGTAAAGTGAAAAATAGGAGAGAAGGGGAGAGAGAGAGAGAGGGGGGGGACGACTTTAAATGAGTGCGTGCGTCTGGCAATAAGGACGCGAACTGAGAAAGGGCCCTTTGTGAAGGAAAGTGAGGGTCTCTGACATCAACGGCATGTTTGAGGCGGGTCCGCCGAGCCGATTGTCGAGGAGATCGGGGGAAGGACGGGGCAAAGCATCGTGGTACCAGTCTCCGATATATACAGGGTGTCCTGTCAACATACCCATCGACGTACCGTGCAGTTGTGCGAAATTTCAGGATTTAACAACAATAACGAAGACAGACTGAAGATTCGTCCCTAAGAACTTACAACTATCTGGGTTACTGGCCTTTTTGCATACTGCCAGAGGGCCGTATTTCATGGGGTCATAAGCAGGGCCCTTCTGAATCATTCGTAAATTACAGTGGTGCTCAATAAAAATAAGTCACAATCAATTATTATACCCACCGATAAACTGGAATAAAAAACATCGCGCAAATTTATTTAATGTAGACGTTTTTACATTTATTCGCAAAAGTTGCGGATATGTAAATTCTTCTGCTAGTCATATTTTTCTAAGTTTTATCATTTATTCATGTCTCAAAATGACCTGGCAATTAAATTGATTGATAAAGCGTATTGCTTATTTGAAAAGTAAGAATATTTTTATTTTAATATAAGACGATATCAGACGATTTTTAAAGTCGTCGTGTTTCGTTAAAAGTTCGGTAACTTGGCTTGATTATAGACGAGAACAATTTGATTGTGAAAGATTCGGCTGCGTGAAAGGTATACCTCAATAGGAGTTTGTTTGGATTTTTTTGGCCGAGTAGTAGTTTTCTGTTCTAAAAACTAAAAATGAGGGCGGTTGAAGATTACCTCTGTGACTTGACACCCGAGTTTCTTCGATCTCAATCTTTTAAATTCTTTTCCGAAGGTTCACACAATCTGCTGAGTTGCCAAGCACCGTTGAACGTTTCTCTTTCAATTCGACCTAAACCTATACATTCACCAGATCAGTATCCTGTTACTTAACTATCCATCACTTTTCGCTTGATCTCCATTTCGCCAGGGTTTTCTCAGCCTCCCTTCTTTCTTCCTCTCTCCGTCACCGGTGGCGCATATCCCCTTTCCCACGCGATTCGGAGATACATTTATGCGTGTATGCATAGGGATGGAAACCACTTGTCTTGGCTTCTATAAGCTCTTTTGAAACGCCATCAAAGGGAGCAGAACTAGGAACGATTTTTAGGGGCGAAGGAAACGGGTGGTCAAATGGGACGATCATAGGCACATTCGTGTTGTCCACGCTCTTTTCGTTCGCGTTGCGTGTCTGTCTTCGGTAGTTCGTATCTCTCTCACTCTGTTTTTCCTTTTTATATCTTTCCTATTTTTTCGTGTTACCCATTTCTCTCTCTCTCTCTCTCTCTCTCTCTCTCTCTCTCTCTCTCTCGCGCTCTCTCTCTCTCTCTCTCTCTCTCTCTCGCGCTCTCTCTCTCCCTCTCTCTTGCTCTCTCTCGCTTTTTAGGGGTGAAGGAAACGGGCGGTCAAATGGGACGATCATAGGCACATTCGTGTTGTCCACGCTCTTTTCGTTCGCGTTGCGTGTCTGTCTTCGGTAGTTCGTATCTCTCTCACTCTGTTTTTCCTTTTTCTATCTTTCCTATTTTTTCGTGTTACCCATTTCTCTCTCTCTCTCTCTCTCTCTCTCTCTCTCTCTCTCTCTCTCTCTCTCTCTCTCTCTCTCTCCCCTCTCTCTCTCCTTCACAGGCTGAACACACACACGCACACACATGCAGGTTGACGCATTCGGGCCTGGCGAAATTTCGGAGGTCGGTGCTCCGTTTACAGATACGAACGATGTTTCACGAAGCCACGTTGCTGTACACATCTCAAAACGTTGCTTGTATTCTCGGAGCGGTGAAATTCCGGTCGGCGAGGAGCACACCGTACATCGAGGGAGAGCGAGAGAGAGAGGGGGGGGGGGGGAAGAGGGAGACAGGAAAATAAGGAATTTCGCGACAATTCTACGTCCTCCTCGTCTCTTTTTCGTCTTATAATACCTAAGCAGCATCAGCGTCCATACAACCTAAACAAATCTGAATTTGCTCGACGTAAACAGCTTTGTATCGCGATGGAGAATGTGAAGGAAATTATCAAAATATCATCGAACGAACACTTCGAGATCTGCATTCGATTTAAGGCATCATCACAGTAGAAATTTAAAAAAAATCGTTTTTTTTTGTTGCATTATTCGATAGTATAGACGGTTATAAACGTAGACCTGATACCACCGATTGATCGTAAGTGGACAATTTACATGAAAATACAGCACTCGAAACTTAAAAAGCGTTTTATCTTCATACTTTTTTAACGAAAATCTGCCTAAAGAAATAAGCTAAGTATAATACTTTTTTTTCATCAAACAGCCGCCTTTTTGTCAATTTTTATTTTGAAAAAACCTCTATAGCAAGATGGCGGCTCTCATACTTATTAATAAAATTTTAACAAATTTTGTTTCAGATAATATTTACGGTCACAACCGTGTACACCGTGAGGGCTCTTTTTGTTTCGAATAAATTTTCAACCGTTAAAAACAATGTAAAAAAAAAATTAAAATAAGCGTTTAAAAAAATGTATTTTCGGTTCTCCATGCGAGCTTTGGTTTGGCATAAACGAAAATCGGACTGATTAGCGTATTTTAACCATCGAAAAAAATCGCAAAAATCAGCTATTTTTCGACCCGTTACACTGTGATAATTCATCAAAAAAATTCTTCCACGAATTAATAAAAGCAACGAAATTTTTTTTTCTCGTACCCGCGACAATTTCCGTCTCACCATTGGACGCGCAATTACGCGTTTATATATACCTTCAAGAGTGCCGAGCACCCGTCGAAAAAAGTGTACAAACAAAAATTCAGCTCGTGAGCGAACGGGAGCACAAAAGTTTCCAAACGACGAGTCATGCTCTCATTTTTCAATTCCCGCGTTATGGAATCAAGGAGGTTGGTGCGGTCCAGTAGAGTCAAGTGATGATTGAGGATTTTTTTCCCCCAATGAATCTCAAAAAAATGCATACGAGGTATAAATTTATTCTGTAGATGCACGTTTTCATAAAATATACAATTTGAGGGCAAAATCGTGCATTTAATATTTGTAGTACGTGAATTCGAAAAACTTTTGTGTTACTACCAACTTGAAGAAGTATGAAATTATCGATGATTATTATGAAAAAAAAACCGCGTCAGTCAATGTTTTAGACGACTCAGAATGAAATATTGAGTCATTTGTAATTATGCCTCTACATTTGTCAGCCAAGTTTCGTAATCTCTTATCAAATCTTGATGGTTCGATATTGAATGTATACGGGTGTCTCTCTTATCTCTGCCACCGGAAATAACTCGGCAATTATCGACGTCACAAAAAAATGGCCCAGACGAAAGTTGTACGGTGCGAAGGGGGCCATCGAATGCGACTAATCTTTTCAATTTCGTTGGAGGCGCTGGCGCACAGTGAAGGACGCCTCCACTTTTTTAAATGGAATGGTACATTTTTTCCAACCATCTTGCGGAGCGCCTCAAGCCGCATAAAAAACATCAAGGGGTCAAAGTCGTTCAAGGTCATTCAAGGTCAGTATGAATGATACAAATCTAAATATGTTGGATCACTACCCCGACTAGAAATTTTCATAGGGCCAACCCTATACAGCATAAGGACCTTTTCAGGTGAACCCTAAAAAGGGAATGCCTCTCAAGGTCCTGATGAAGATAGTATTGGGACAACCCTGCGATGGGAAATACCGATAACGTCCTTATAACGTTTTAACAGGGTTATCCCATCTGGGGTTTGCATAAGGTAATGATGTAAGGTCCCAACAATGTTTATTTAGGGGTAACCACATGAGTCATAGGTGAACATATAAACCTTATACTTCGCAATAATAAATAGATATACAAACACATTTTTCATAGATACTGCAATAATAAGTGGATCTTATGAGATTTTTTTTTTCATTGTAGAACTTTTCTTATTTTTTTATTCGGAATTTGTTTCATCTCTATTCGGAACTTAATTTTTCATCATGTTTTTCACATATATTTTGATAAGCGTAGAGACATTTTATTGTTTGTTATGCATTGTGTCCGTACTCAGCAATTTATTTTGTATTCTTTAGTTTCTCTATCTTTAATAAAAAAATGAATATGTGATTGAAAAATTAATCAACAGTCTTCTTGCTTACATGTAAGCATAAATAAATAAAACCAAACAAAGGCGATAAATTGTGAGTTCACTCAATGAAGGGTAGGTTATTTTTCTACCAACTCATTCCCGATTTTTCCCATTTTTATAACGTTCTAAAAAATTCCCAACCCAAATCCATGCAACGCTACTGATTTCAGTGGGTTAACGGTAGGACCGGTTAGGGTAGCCCGATAAGAACCCAACAAAAAATTGGGCTTCCCCGAGGCAAAACCTCACTTAACCCAAAGAAAACCCTAGAAGATCGTTACACACCCTATAAGAACCTGATACAGAAGCCCGATAATGACCCAACAAGGAATTGGGTTGACCCAGCAATGAACGGTACAAAAATCCAACGTCAATTTCTAGTCGGCACAGAATATATGCATCGTTCGAACGCAACGAAAGCTCTTGTTTATATTTTATTTTCGGCAAATATTCGGTAGTGGGACTCATGCTAGAATCAGGTTAATTTTCTTCAAGGGTTCAGACAAACCCAAACAACCCCAAACAACCTCGAACAACCCCAAACAACCTCAAACAACCCCCAAAAATGCCAAACAAACCCATACAAAAATTAGGCTGATTCTAGCAGGAGCCCCGCTTCCGAATATTTACCTTATTTTTCATATTTTTAACGTTATAGAAAATCTTTTTTTTAAAGAGTTATATTGTAGATCGCGGAATAAATATCTTGAAGAATGGTTGGAGGATTTTGGTAGGCGAAGTTTGCTAAAATAAATTGAAGGAATTCAGAAATATTTATTTTCGTTGCGTTCCAACGATGATATTTCGATTTGTATTTCATTTTAATAGGTGTTCGAAGATAGCTTGAAATGAGGGATATCGGAGGTCGTAGTCGTCAACAACGCTTCGAATACCTTCTGGTTATTTACCAACCCGCGTTAAGGGCGGGGTAAAGTATTAAAATTTTTTTTTTTCATTCTTTTTAAATTTTTGAAATGAATGCGTAATATATCAAGAATATTTTGTTAAAATTTCAAGTCGATCGGAGTAAAATTGACGAAGTTATGAGTATTTGAGCGTCTATTGCTCCATGCCGGGTTTTATACCTGGGCGGCAGCTGCGCGGCGCGCTATTGTATTTTTCGACCCCGAATAAATTTCTTGATAAACGGGCCTGTTCCGGTCCCGTTATGTATATTCGAGGCATGATGTATATTAGTATACACATTAGTCTGTACATCAGTTGACCGCTGTATGCAGTAAAGAAGAAAGAGTTTTGCGTAGACAACCGCAAAAAGATGCTCTCGATCATCTTGATGGAAGCCTTTTGCTCTACGGACCTGGCATCGACGATTTTGAGTGAGTATAAGAAAATTATCGAGTTTTATTTTGAATTTCTAAAAATTCAATTATAATTGAGAAAATTTGAAAAAATTCATACGTATTCAGAAAAATGAACGAATCACGAAAAAAATTGGGTTGCGGGGAAATTTGTTGACTAATTTGTTTTTTCATCATTTTGTTAATAACATGTTGGAATTATTATTATGCAAAATTAATCTTTTGAGTACCTTTAATATGCATGAATTTTCTCAGATTTTTATGCAATCGAAAAGTGTTCTCAAACTTATGTGCAATGAGCGCTAAGCGACCAAACTCTTCTGCGTTTTTCAAACCGTTTTTCTGAGACTTGTCATATTTGAATTCCGTGTGCACGATAACTCAAAATCTACTGGACCAATCGCTTTGAAATTTTGCACAGTACTTCTTCACATAATTCACCAGGTATTGTCGAGAGCTTTTTTTTTTTTAATAATTACTAATTTTTCAACAACAAATTAGCCGATTTTTTTTAGCGAAAATCGGGTTTTCGGCTCCTAAGTGCTACGAAAAATCGAAAAATCGAAGAAAAAAAATCCTCCCGTCATTACCTCGAGAAACATTTCCTTTAACAAATGCATTTTGATTTTTTTGTTTCAGATGATTCTGTTGCGAGTTATGGTGCACACCGCAAACCAACTTTTTTTCGAGGCGCCTCCGGGGTTTAATTTTCACTCGCTCAATTTTGAATATTTTGCAATGCAAATTTAGGAGAATGTTGTTCAAATGTTACTTTATTATATGTAAATTTTTAAATAAACGAACACTATTCGTTACGCCAAAAAAAAATCTTAAAAACGTGCCTTTCTTTCGCCGACAATGTACCGGCAATGATACTGTGTTACGGTGAAGCAAGAAAAAATCGACAAGAGCGCGTTTTTTGGATGCTGAGCGATTTCCACAATCATCTTCAAAAACGACCGAATGATTTTCGCAGCAGAAAACGGCTAAAAGAATTTTGAGGAAGTAAGAAAGATTCATTCTTACTGCACTCCAACGATGCAAAGTCCAATCTGACGGTCTTTTTACTTGCGACATTATTTCGGATGTTTTCTTTCATGCTATATAATTCATCCGTGTATTTATCGTCGAGCGAAAAGTTTCAGCCGCTGTCACTCCAACGTCGATCAAAGAGACGGTCAGAAAAAAATCAAACTTTCACAGATATCGGCTCAGCATCCCGTTCTAATCCTACCAGCTTAATTTCATACCGCAAAAACGGGCAAAGAAAGCGTCTGCTCACCTCGATTTTTTTCCCCGTCTTTCCGGGAATTTCCATTAACATACGTTATTTTTTATTGATATTAGCGTACGGTATTTATACTTCAAACAAGCTATCGACTAAAATAATCCGCGTAAACATTCTTCTTTTTTCCAATGTTTGTTTTAAAAAAAACGAGGTTTGCCATTACTTCAATCAAATCGAATTTTATTTGTGCAACTTTTTGAACAAGTTTTTTTTACAAAATTTTTTCTCTTATATGTTTAACCCTTTCAGTCACAGTCGGACCGCTACGGTCCCACCCTTTAAAAGATCACCTCAGAGCTCTAATATTGAACCAATGCCTCTGAAAATACGGATCTACAGGTTTTTTGAGTCGCTGATCGCGAATATGCGGTCAGATTTTGAAAATTCAAAATGGTGGATCCGATATAGTCGTTCCAACTGGGCAATATGACAATAAAAATTTCAACCATATAAAATCATACTTTATCAGGAATATTCCTTCAAATATACATTAGAAATAAATATTTCAGTTAATTTGAGATCATTCTGCAACCAAAATAATTTATTACTGCAAAATTAAAATCCGTGGTTCCATACTGGATCCGCCATTTTGAATTTTGAAAATGTAATGCCAGATTCGTAATCAGCGACCCTGAAAGCCCCCGAGTACAACGTTTTACAAGAATTGATAAGTATTTGGAATTTCACGTCCGCCATATTGGATCCGCCATTTGGAATTTTGGAAAACTAATGCCGGATTCGTGATCATCGACCCCGAAAAACCCCGAGTACAAAGTTTTAAAAGAAGTAATAAGTATTTGGAATTTCACGTCCGCCATATTGGATCCGCCATTTCGAATTTTGAAAACCTAATGCCGGATTCGTAATCAGCGACCCCGAAAACTCCCAAGTGTAGGCGTACAAATGAATTAAGGAAACGCCTTGGTTTTTACGATTGTTTATTATGTTTTCCAAATTACACCGATGCGACTGTGTCGTTCGGCTGTCGGCGACAAACTCCCGTTGCTAACATCTCAAACATAACAAATGATAATAAATAAAACAGCAACTGATATCTTGTTGCTATCGATCAGGTCGGCTTAGATGCTCGTAGCTACAACTCGGCCAGCCTGACGGAGTTTGTCCTCAAGCTCTCGGCACTCCGGGGTAAATATAGGGTAAATAGGGGTAACAGCGGTAAATGGGGTAACATCAATAAACAGACCGCTGTATGAGTTGAGTACTTTTTTTCTTTTCATTTCGCCGGTCTTGCCATTATTGGGAGGAGAGACTACCTTTATGGTTACGCCGCCTTTTTTTCGAGCGAGGTACTCTCGGGTAACCACGGACGCATATTGTTGGCTTCCCAAATACCCACGTATGGTTTTTGGGTATTCTGGAGCCCATCCACATCGGCAATTTTAAATCGGTCATTTTCAAGAACCTCGGTTACTTCGTACGTACCTTTAAATCGCGGAATCATTTTTTTTTGAAATACCGGGAGCGTTATCAAAATTCTTGATCGAGATCAGATCGCCAGCCCGGTAAATGTGCGCCTTCTTATGTTTTTTATCGTATCCTTCCTTTTGACGATTCTGAGCTCGGGCTATCTCTTTTTCCGCTTGTGAACGATCTTTTTCGAGGTCCCGGGTGTCCTTGGGTACATGGTTGCTTACGAAGTCTTTGATCACATCAATATTGGGGCCACGCTGGTCGATTCCGAACAATAGTTGACTAGGATTTTTTCCAGTCGATCGGTTGATTGTGTTATTCATCGCGTACTCAACCTCGCCTAGCACCTTGTACCATTGCCTACCGCTTGAGTTGTTGGTCAGTTTAGCAAGCATTGGCGCGAGTACCCGATTCATGCGTTCCACCTGCCCATTTGCTTGCGGAGATCCGGTGGCTATGAGTACATGCTTTATTTTAGAATCCTTTACGAAATCTTTGAACTCTTGCGATGTAAACGCTCTTCCGCGGTCCGAGATAATCGTCTGGGGTCGGCTATAGTTTTGAAAATATTGTTGTAGATGGGCGATAACCTCTTTGGTGCGCATGTTTTTTGAAGGGTACAAACGGATAAACTTCGTGAACCCGTCGACTACCAGCAGAATGTATTTTTTTGTTGACACCCGATGGTCTATTGGCCCGAAGTGGTCGATGTGTAATGTTTGACAGGGGATGTTACCTTTTGGTATAGGATGTAGGAAGTCTTCCTTCTTCCCTGACGGAGGGGAGAAAGAGATGCATTTCAGACAGTGGCGTACGTGTTCCTCACAGTTCTCTCGAATTCGGGGGAACCAATAGGTGCGTCTGATTATCTCGATCATTTTTCCAGCGCTTACGTGGCCCGTTTCATTGTGGTAGTGAAATAGCACGTTGAT
The DNA here is from genome assembly GCA_951751655.1 of Ophion costatus. NCBI lineage: Eukaryota > Metazoa > Arthropoda > Insecta > Hymenoptera > Ichneumonidae > Ophion > Ophion costatus. The sequence continues at coordinate 27,806,365 of OX632356.1, forward strand.
TTCCATCTGCTCTGGGACAACGAACCGGAGAGTCTCCCCATGTTTTTTATAAACTAAACCATCGCGTAATTCGAACGTGGAGTCCTGGCTTTTCTCTAGTTTCTGGAGGATGTCGCGTACTTTAGGATCCTTGTTCTAGCATACTATGAGATTCCATTCGAACGGGTTGTCCTCTACCACTAGAATATTGAATGCTCTGCTCAACGCGTCGACGTGTCTCATGCCTGATCCTGGTCGATGAACGATTTTGAAGTCGAAGCTTTGTAGCTCTATACTCCATCTGGCGATTCGGTGATTTATGTCGCGTTTTTCCAATGTCTGGGTTACCGCACTGCAGTCAGAGACAATTGCGAAGGAAATGCCTTGGAGGTATATCCGAAATCGGCGCAATGCATATACTATTGCGAGAGTTTCCAGTTCGAAGCTGTGATAACGAGCTTCAGTCTCCGTGGTACGTTTGCTAAAGTAGAAGACGGGATGCATCGTTTGACCTGACTGGAGTTGCATTAATACCGCTCCAAACCCGTGAGCACTTGCATCGCAGTGCAGCTCGGTAGGTACATGTGGGTTGTATATGGCCAAAATCGGGGCCTCTGTGAGCTTTCGTTTCAGCAGCTCGAACGCCTTTCTTTCCGCGACGCCGAAGACGAAAGTTACGTCCTTTTTTAATAAGTTATACAGCGGTTTCGCTATGATTGAGAACCCTTCAACGAATTTTCGCAAGTACGATGCCAATCGTACGAAACTATGGGCTTCCTTGGTTGACCGAGGCTCCGGGAAATTTTGAACTGCCGCTATTCCGTTTTCAGTTGGGCTCAGTCCCGCCTTCGAGACTCTGTACCCCAGGTAATCAATTTTGGTGTACAGAAGAACGCATTTGTCAAGTCGCAATTCTAACTTGTTCTCAACGAGCGTGTCTAGTAGGCGTACTATTGTTTGTAGATGGTCTTCGAAAGTTTCAGTAGCGACCAAAATATCGTCCATGTATACTATGACGTTACCTGTTGTTATCAGGTCAGCCAGAACCTCGTTTATGAATCTCTGGAAGCATTGCGGACCTATCTTCAGGCCGAAGGGCATCCGTAGAAACTCAAACTGTCCCATCGGCGTTACGAACGAAGTATATTTGATTGAATCGGGTGCCATGGCGACGTGATAAAACCCATCCTTCAGATCGAGTGCGCTAAAAAATCGTTTGCCCCGTAGTCCGTCCAATTGATCTTCGATCAATGGTAGAGGGTAGTTATCGCGCGCGATCAGTTTATTCAACGCTCGAAAATCAATACACATTCTGATCTCGCCGTTTTTCTTTCTTGTTATTACTATCGGGGATGTGTATTCGGACGTGCTTTTTCTGATTATCGTTCTGTCAATTAGTCCATCCAATATTTTCCTGATGTTTTCTTTATGGATATATGCGAGTCTTCGTGGCCCAAATTGGACTAGCTGGTTACTTTTTACGATAATATGAGCCTCCGCTTGCACTTTTGGTTTGCGTGGCCGTTCAGGTTTTTCATAGCGTTGCTCAAAGATTCTCTCGAATTTCTCGCGGTCAGATCGTGACACGTTTGGATCGATACGAAGTTTGTCTATAGACGACGTCGGGTCGATCTCGACGTGTAATATTTCTGACACGGCTCTGTCATATACCGGACTCTTGCTCAGTTTGTACCCAAATAGCTTCAACGTATCCCTTCCCAAAAGTACCGGAGTGGACATCGTGCTACTGGCAACGACGCCCAGCGTAACGATTTTGCTGTCGTTCTCCAAAGTCACGCGAGCTGCTAATACTCCGATTACCAATACCGTGGACTTATTTAATCCATAGTACCGTTGCCAGCTGCCATCCGGTGGTTGTATGCTTTGCCTATTCAATAAATGGTCTTTGATCAAACTGACCGGGCATCCGGTATCTATTCTCGCAGTCAAGGAGAACTTCTCTGTGTTTTTTATGTCAAATTCCGCGGTTCTTTGGTAGTCATCTGCTATCCCTGTTCCCAGGTCAACAAGACAGATTTCGTCCTCATCCAGCTCTACTTCTGGTTGACATTCTTGTTCTGTCTCGTTGTCGATACAGGCGATCTGTCTCTCCGTCCTGGACATACCTTGGGGACGACGAACGTCTTTGCTTTTTGCCGGGGCTCCACAGTCTCGTGCAAAATGACCGATTCCTTCGCATTTATAGCACTTAATGGTGCCTCGTGCCGTCTGTTTGGTTCTGTCAACTGTCTCCTTACCCGTGGTTGTTATCAACGGTTCTTGAGATCGTTCTGGCCGCGGGTTCAATTTCATGTCCTTGACTAATGTAAAATCCCGTTTTATCGCCAACTTTGGTGCTTCGAGCTTGATTTTTCTGAAAGCCTTAAGGAGCTCGTGAGTCGTGTTGAATGATTGCATTCGCGCTTGATCTCTTAGGTAACCGTACGGGATTCCATCGATGATGTATTCAACCATTTCTTCTTGTGCTATGGGAACTTTGTTGCCAAGGATTAATTTGTCATGGCAATAGTCACTAAAGTTTTCGCCGCGGTGCCATTTTCGAGCCTCAAACGTTCTTCTCAGCTCGAGCTTACTTGGTCGCTGGTCAAACATTCCTTCCATTTCCGTCATTACTTCTTCGAAAGCCATTAGAAGACGTTCAGCTCGAGAGTGGTACCAATTGAACGCCTTCCCGCGTAACTTGGAGCCCATCATTATTCTTGTCGAATTTTCGTCGAGTTCGTACGTAGACCGAAGCAAATTTATTTGTGTTCTCCATCGTTCGAAATCTTCTCCGGACCCGTTATATTCACTGAGTAACTCACTGACATTCTTTATGCTAGGTGACACCCGGGTTCCTATCGAAGATGTGCTCGGTCTTGGTGACGCCCTCAACATGGCGTTTTCACGCCTTAACACTTGAATTTCTCGTTCCATGAGCTCATTCCATTAAATGTGCCAATCGTCCTGCGATGTCTTCACGATTATTTGGCGACTGAACGATATTGTCGTTGCTTTGGACTTCTCGTCCGTTCGGGTGGACGATGTTGTCGTTTGGTGGCGCCTCCTGGTTGCTGCTATTCTCGTCGGTACGATCGTGTTCACCTCCACTGTCCTCTTGTTCGTTACCGCTACCGATTAGTTGGGCCTCGTTGACCCAGCCGCCTGTTGGGTCCGCCACATCTAATCGCTGGATTAACTCAGCCTTTCGGCCCCAGATTGGCAAGCCTCGTTGCCGAAGTACAGTCTTCAATTGTAAGACCGATAATTCTATCGGGTTCATTCCCGACAGGCGTTATTGTTTAACGCAACGACACTTATAATGTTATTCACACACGCGTATCCGGTTTGGCAAACTCATCGAAGCACAAAGCTAGAGCGACGTCACCGATTGTAGTTTCGTGGCACACAGCTCAACGAATGGTTCGAGTTTTGGCGAATTCGTCGAAGCACAAAGCTAGAGCGACGTCGCCAATGATTGCTTCGCGGCACACAGCTCAACGAATACTTTGAGATTTGTCGCAGCACTCAGCTCAAGCGGCTCCTCAGATTTATCTTTCGTGGCACACAGCTCAACGAACAGTTCGAGATTCGTCGCAGCGCTCGACTACACGACGACTCCTCGGACTTTTTTTTTTATTTTTTTATTTTTTATTTTTTTTATTTTGCAGCACCCAGCTGGACGAAAAGTTATCTTTATGTCACAGCCCGAAGCTAACCGACTGGTTAATCCCACTTCTGATTTGTAGGCGTACAAATGAATTAAGGAAACGCCTTGGTTTTTACGATTGTTTATTATGTTTTCCAAATTACACCGATGCGACTGTGTCGTTCGGCTTTCGGCGACAAACTCCCGTTGCTAACATCTCAAACATAACAAATGATAATAAATAAAACAGCAACTGATATCTTGTTGCTATCGATCAGGTCGGCTTAGATGCTCGTAGCTACACAAGTACCAATTTTCATCAAAATCGGTGCAGATGAAAAATGCATGACTGAAAGGGTTAACTTATTTTCCACTCTGCATACTCTTGCCCTTATCGCTATCTACCATTTCTCTCTTTTCCTTACAACTAGTTCAATCCTCCCTTCCATATCTTTCTCCTCCCCCTTCCTCCGTGCACATCGTTCTGCACACTTCTTCTATTTCTCTAAAATAATCCCATATCCCTTTTTGTATCTTCCCACTCAACATATTTATCAGTTTTCCCTTTTTCGCCAAATTATCCACTCCCTGCACCCACTTCGCTGTTTTCTTTCTTGCTTTCTCCGTTACTAACTCCCAGCCTTTTTTACATACTAACAAATGCTTCGGCGTCTTATTCTCTATACAAATCCTGCACCTCTTCTACGTTCCCTCTTATTCCCGCCCTTTCGATGTTTCCGCATCTTAAGGCCTTATACACGCGAAAAATTTCAAAATTTTCCATTGTTCTTTCAACTTTTGATTCCATTAGCCTGAACGGTTAGGAATATTTTAAGCTTTACAGAAAGGAAAAATTCCAGAAATTAATGAGGGTAAGGGGTTACCCCCACTTGCGATTTTGAAAAAATCGATTTTTTTTATTGCTTTTTTTGAAGTATAAGTATCTGAGAATATGTCCTGAAAATTTCAAGTCGATCCGAACAAAATTGACTGAGATATGAGCGTTGAAAGAGAAGAATCCGTGAATTGAAGAACTGAAATTGAAACTTTAAACGCGTTTTTCTCAAAATGGCATTTCTGAAGTCGGTGACCAAGATTACTCGAATACTAATGAACCGATCTTCTTGAAATTTTGCAGGCTTATGTATCACATAAAAATGTAGTCTCTAATCGTTCGATTTTTTTTTCGAAAAAAAATTGCCGTTTTATAGCCAAAAACGGTCGTTTTTTTTCGTTAAAATCGAACCATTAACTTTGACTGTCCGCCATTTTGTGAAAAATGAATATTTTTTAAAATCCTTCGATTAAAGACTAGTTTATACTTATATTTGACTAAATCCATCCGCATTTTTTTTTCAGATGATCAACTTCGGCGCAATGTTGGTCACCGCAAACCGTGTATATAAAAACATTATTTCATTGACGGCCATTTGCCACTAAACAATGTAATATTTTTCAATAAAAAAATTACTGAATGTTCTTCAAGATGTGTTCTTTAAGATGGTATATTGATCGATTAAAAAAGTTTGGTAGTTTTCTTTTAAAAAATTCATGAAAAAGGCCTTTTTTTTGCGCTACAAGTGGGGGTAACGCCTTAAGTAAGATTGAATTTATAATAGATACCGCGCGGCGCGCCCGACCGCCAACTTCAAAGCCGTTTTTCCAGGATTCACTTTTTTGAACCTTGTGAAAGTTCTGACTCTCGAACGAAGATGCAGATCGCTTTGAAATTTTTACAACATATTCTCAGTATCATCACCTATCGCGTGAACCACCGAAACAAAAATTTCAACGACACAAAAAAATATAAAAAATGAAATACCGACAGAAAAATGAGTAAAAAAATGTTAAGTTTCGAATTTTCATTATAATAATTTAAAAAAAAATAATATCGTTGGTTCACACTAAAGATACATTCATTATGCAATTATAAATATGTTCATTTTTTTCAGACACCCACATCGATGTCGAGATATTTCACCATCAACGCGCGCAAAAAAAATACATTTCTTTATTATATTATATCCCCGCCGTTTGTTAATATTTCTGATTTTTTTTACATATATAGTACTTAACCATGTGCATAAATGATCTGTAAAAAAATCTTGTCAACATAAGCGTCATTTTTTTTTAACCGCGTCTGGAAAAGTACCTTCGAAAATCCGCGAAATCGCGTACATGAGGCCTTAATCTCGCCCACATTTTCTTATCCCTTTACTCCCTCTTCCCCGATCAGCATTTCCATGGCTTTTTTTCGTTTTCCCTTTTCCCTCGAAATTTCCCTTTTCAAGTTTTCTAATCCTTTTATCCTTTCGTCTATTCGTCCCACTTCGCTTCTTTCCCTCATCATCGTCATCGTCTCTTCTTTTCCTATCTCCATTACAACTTTCTCTAAATGTTTTTCCCAATTTGACGGGACTCCGTTTGTAATTGCTCTTGTGCTGTTACATTTTTAGCGCGCATATAGGCATACAGATATACATGTTTTTCTGTCTTCTTCAACATCTTTACACAAGTGTGTGTGTGTTCGCGTGTATTTGTATGGTTGGACAGCTAAATAAGCGACGAGCGAGAATCGTATGGGGTCGATCGATCAATCGAATCATTCGCCCAATAAACGTAGACGAGACGACAACTCGACGATCCAATCAAGCACAATACTCTCTTTTATTATCTTCCTCCCGTAAAGGATTCCTTCAGCTATACGATCGTCTTTTTCTTTCGTTTGTCGATGGTTTACCATTTACATATACAGGCCTACTGGTTATTGGTCACGGTTCCGTAAAAGGCCGGTAGAACATGCTTTCCGCCATCGAATAACCCGGCAGTGCTTTGTGCAAAAGTGAACTATTTTCGAGATATAATTGTTTTTATTTTATTTTTCTAGTGTCGGATGGGGCACGATGAAAATTCATTTCGAAAGAAAGTATGGAATCAAGGTTTTCTATTATTTATAGTACCAGAGGACACAGTAACAAAGTAGTACCAGAGGACACAGTAACAAAGAATTTTCCACGATGAAATAAGAATCCGTAAAAATTTTTGATTTACCAGAGGATCTCTAATTCAGAAACGTTTGCAAATTGTTCTTATTTCATTGTTGATAATTCTTTGTTATTATGTCCTCAAACTTTAAATAATTGAAAAAAAGCTTGGTTCCATGTAACAGTTCTTTTTATTTAACTTTCAAAGTTGCTTACCCCTCACTTAAGGGGCTACGTGGGCTTAAAAATGTCCAAAAATCCATTTTTCTTTAAGTTTATGGCCTAGTAGGACAATATGTACTACTGGATAATAGTAGTACAGTTTGGGTTATCCAACAAACCAAAACGAACTCGCTCACTTACACTAAGGATGTTGAAGACCTTTCCCACAAAAATTGTTCCTACAAACGAGAAAAGCTATCGAAGAATATTGTATCCAAATTTGGGACAAAATCGGACAAGCCGTTTTTGAGATACATCTGGCACCGACTTTGAAAACTATGTTTCGAGATAATCGCCTTTGAATCGCTTCCAGTCAACCGCTTTATTTAAAAAAATTCCTAAACACACCTCAATGTACATATTTTCCAAAGACAACCCGGATCCAATCAAAACATTAGTTTTTGAGATAAAAATTCCCGAAGTTTACCTGTTTTTCTCGCCGTTTGCTCAGGTACCTCCCCTTAATTCGCCAACTCTCGTATCGTTCCTCGTCAACCCATCCTTTCCCTTTCGTACACATGCGCCGCAAAGTATCGCGTTGCTTGCCACAACTTTCGTTGCAACGCAACGAAAGTTCATTTTTTACTTTTCATTTCCATATTTTTATAATTATGTAAAATCCTTTTTGCAAATTTGTATTATAGATCTCGGAATAAGTGTCATAAAAAACAAACAAAAAAATCGTACGCACAAAGTGCCCCAAGATATTCATAAGTATCCATTTTTGTTGCATGTCAACGATTTAAATTCATGGTACTGAAGTTTGGATCGCTGGAATGCAACGAAATTATATTTTTTTTCGTATTTTCCATTTTTTTCGGCCCATTTAGGCTACGAAAGTCCGTGAAACATTTCGGAAAATCCTTATTAAACATTTTCAACCAAAAGCTGCAAAAAAAATATTTTAAACAGTAATAAAAATAAAGAAATGAGAAAAAATCATGAAAAAGTTTCGTTGCATTCCAACGATGCCACCTTCGACATCGTTTAAATTCATCCGAGAGTTCGGACGCTTTCGACCCACAGTGACATATATATATATATATATATATATATATAGGAAACTAACGTTTCCCTTCATTCGTCATAGTTTTACGATTGCGATATTTCCGCTATATTTTTTTTTCTCCGTTCGAAAGTGGTCCGAAAGACAACGGAGAATAAAAAAAAATCATAAGTACTAAGTAGACATTTAGAGTCTTTTTCGACGTATTTTCTCGACCGATTTTTTTAAAAGGGTGCGCTACTTGTAGGGGCATTGGATGTGTGCGACGGAGTCGGGGAATTTCCTATTTGCTGTAGCGAGTAAAAAATTTATAGACCTCGAAAACATTATGCCGGGTATTGCGTATGCGTACATACGATACCTGATATAACGGTCCACCATATAACCGTAAAAGCCTCGTCTCACGTGTGTGTGTGTGTGTGTGTGTGTGTGTTTGTATTTACGTGTGCGATGTAATTCATGCACGTTCGTGACAGCAGTCCGCGCGCGCACACACGCGCACGCGATGTGCATAAAAGATTTTACAGTCCGCACGCGTGATCACTTTGCCGAATTCTCTACTCTCTCTGCACATCCTGATGCGATTGAAGTTGCATCGTTGAAATGCGATGAAAAGGATTATCGTGCAGTAGCTCGAATTTCTTTCGCCGAATATTCGTAACGAAAATCCCTCAATCTTTCTTAACGGGGGCTCGACTATAAATTGACGTTGGGTTTTTGTACAGTCATTGCTGGGTCAACCCAATTCCTTGTTGGGTCATTGTCGGGCTTCCCTATCAGGTTCTTATAGGGTGTGTAACGATCTTCTAGGGTTTTCATTGGGTTCGGTGAGGTTTTGCCTCGGGTAAGCCCAATTTTTTGTTGGGTTCTTATCGGGCTACCCTAACCGGTCCTACCATTAACCCACTGAAATCAGTAGCGTTGCATGGATTTGGGTTGGGAATTTTTTAGAACGTTATAAAAATGGGAAAAATCGGGAATGAGTTGGTAGAAAAATAACCTACCCTTCATTGAGTGAACTCACAATTTATCGCCTTTGTTTGGTTTTATTTATTTATGCTTACATGTAAGCAAGAAGACTGTTGATTAATTTTTAAATCACATATTCATTTTTTGATTAAAGATAGAGAAACTAAAGAATACAAAATAAATTGCTGAGTACGGACACAAAGCATAACAAAAAATAAAATGTCTCTACGCTTATCAAAATATATGTGAAAAACTTGATGAAAAATTAAGTTCCGAACAAAGATGAAAAAAATTCCGAATAAAAAAATAAGAAAAGTTCTACAACGAAAAAAAAAATCTCAAGATCCACTTATTATTGCAGTATCTATGAAAAACGTGTTTGTATATGTATTTATTATTGCGAGGTATAAGGTTTATACGTTCACCTATGACTCATGTGGCGTGATTGCTATCTTGAGTAACTTTCGCACTGTCGATTTGAATTTGCACAGTTAGCGTTCAAACAGTAGTCATTTTCGGTTCACGATCGCATTTTTTAATCGGACGAACCATTTGTTAATAACGATGACTTCAGCATGCTATTTTTCAAGAGAAAAACGAGATTTCCTTTGGAGAAGCTGTCATTTTGCGTATTTTTCGAAATTTCGAAAAGTCAATTGTGAATCGATAGCAGGACATATTTGAAGAAGTTTTTTTTTGTTTTCGTCTCACAATCAGATTACGTCTGAGCCTGGTAGAGATCCCGCCGTTTCGGGCCTCGCCGCTGGAGGACTGCAACGCCGACCGCAGCACTACGAACGCTTTGAAAGATTTTCTTACGAAAAACTTACATTGTAACTACAGAAATGTATACAACATGCTGAGAAAAAATTAATTTATTCCAAGTAATGTGTAACTAGAAAAAAATGCATCATTCTGACCCTTCAAATTGAGCTTCCAGAGAGGGATGCCCCGTTAATTCGCCTATTTAGGGATCCAGAATTTAAGACCGCCTATACACTTAGACACGAAAAAATAAGCAATTTTTAATTTTTTAATTTAATAATTATTGAATAAAGAAATTATTGAATTTGAAAATGAATTATTAATTTTTTTAAATCTAATAATTCAATTTTTTTTTCAGCCGAGAACATATATACTTTCTACTTGACAGTAATTAAAATGAAGTAAATGCACATTTAAGAGAATGACAGGCATTTACCAAAAAAAATCAACATTTTGCGCATAATTTCTACAAAATTTGGATTGAAAAAGTCGTTTTTTTCCTTCTAATTTTTCAGAAACAATTCTTGTCGACTAGAAGGAGCAATATTATCAACATTTCTACCATGTTTCAACTCAATCGGCTTGATAGTTTTTTTTTAGCGATCCTGCATGCCGGTTCCGAAAATGCAGAATTGAGAAAAACGCGTTTGACGTTCACGCCCGCTCTGAATCCGAGCGGCAGGCCCAGCGTTGACGGGCCGTGACGTCACAAGTTTGTCGAATTTCGCTTTGAGACATTGAGAAAATATTCTACCCATAAAGTTCGATCGTTTAAACAATTTATTGAATTATTAATTTATTTTCCTTAAAAAACTACATAAAAACGCAACTAATATTGTACCTTGAAAGAAAAATTGCAATTTTATCTGCAAATAATTGCAATTTTGATAATTCATTCTCCCCTCCTCAACGCTCAACGAAACCCCGCGAGGAAGAAAAAGAAATCGATCCAGTGGAATATCGAAAGGAAGATAATGCGAAAGGAAGAACCGAAGAGGAAAAAAAATGAAAACTCGTGGCATCGAACATTCGCGAGCTCGCGAAAAAAAATATATTCATCGATGTTGTTTTGGTGTCTCGCGTGGCGCAAACAAAGTGACGATATATTTTTTTCTACCTTTCGGCGGGCCGCATGCGCGCTGCGTAATGTTTTGGTGGGTCGCGGGGCGGGGGAGGAGAAGGAAAGAAAAACGGCGAGATAAAACATTGACTGGACGGCACGTGAAAACGTAAATTTTCTGTCTTCCGAGTGTTTTGAATTTTTTCTTTCTACAGTCACGCACGTGTCTGTGTCACGTACAATAATGTCCTGTGCACCAAGGACGCGAGAAACACTTTCGCTGCGCATTTTGCCTTCGCGAGTGAATTAGCATCGCACGGTAACGTCGGCTCGCTTCAAAGTGCATTTCGACCGTGAGACAATTACACGTTTTCACGTCAGGCCGACTTCTTTTGTAATCGCGACCCCGAAAAAACTCTGCGAATGCCAACTAACTATATATATATATATATATATATATATATATATATATATATATATATATATAATTTAATAATAACTAATATATATAGCTTTGTCCTTTGCGTACTATATCTATATTAGGAGTACAAATAAATCTCCGCCGTTTTTTTAAATAAAAAATTAGGCATTTATTGTGAAAGAACGGCACTTTATGTTTTATTAAAATTGAAATTGTTTGTTAAGGGTAGGGTAGGAGTTCGCACTTTGGAAAAATCGATTTTTTTCCGTCTTTTCTTATAGTTAAACATTTCAAGAATATAATCCCAAAATTTAAAGTCAATCAGAGCAAAACTCTCGAAGTTATTGACTATTTAGTCCCGCTCCTCTAACACTGTAGCTTGCGTTTCAAACTGTAGCTAACACTTCAAACGCGTTTTTCTCGAAACCACTTTTTCAAAGTCCGTGTTCACTGCCATTTGAAAACTACATGACCGATTTATTTCAAACTTGGTACGCACTTTCTACATATTAAATACCTCCCCACAACGGTTAGTTTGAGATTTCTTTTTTACATTGAGGGGGTTTTCCACCCCCAAAATGGCGGAATTTTACGTGAAAAATAGGACTTTTCACTTGACATGACCACGAAAAATGTAGAAATGAAAAAAAAAATTATCAAAGACCGTTGGGGGGAGGATTTGATGATACTTTGTTAATGATACTGATACTTGAAATGACACTTAACAATGTACAAAAGGTTTCATTAAATTTACTCTATCCATATAGATGAAAAAAATTCGCAAAAGTGTTTTTTTTTCACGCTGAAACCCCTACGTCCCCTTAAGTCACTCCTAATGCGAGTGCTCGGTCTTCTTGCGTTTGGCACGAATCTCCCTCCAATAATCCTTCCAATTCCGCGTCTTCGTACCCTTTCGATGAGGCTGAAGTTTGCATCGTTGGAACGCAACGAAAATTCTTATTAATTTTTTACTTTCATTATCCAACATAATATATTGCAGATTTGTTGTAAATTGCTAAATGAGAAGCCTATCAAATGTTTTCGTGATGTTCATGACATTAATCTACCAAAGGAAATTTTCGAAACAAAACACAAATCATTTTCGTTGCATTTCAACGATGCAAACTTCAGCGTCATAACGATGCAAACTTCAGGCACATGGAAAAATGCATTTTTTCATTAAGCTGCGATAACTTGGCGAAAAAAAATCGCACCGAGGTTTGTAAAAAGAAAATTGTAGGGGAAGGTACAAGCTTTTGAATGGTCGGAACAGATTTGTGAAAAAAAAAATTCTGTTCCCCGGGCACCTTGTCAAACTTGAGCAAATTTTTTGATTTTATGTTTTGCTTTGTTTAGCAACAAATATCTTTATTTAAAAAAGACGATACATTTTTTAAGATACTAAAAGTGAGGAATTAAAAATGTAGAAAAGAATTTTCGTTGCACCCCAACGATGCAAACTTCAAGACGATTATGGATTTCGTAGAGACACGCCGCGAGGCCCACATTTGAAGCCAAGATATTGAAGTTTCCATGGCTGGCGTGCAACAAAATATTCTTTGCTCCAAACTTTCCAAATTTTCTTTGGCAGATTTAACCTGTAAATAATTACGCGAACCTCCTTTAGGCTTCTATTTATCGCTCTACAACTCGAGTCTGCAAAATATGACTTTCGATAATAATAAAAATGCGGAGTATAAAAAAAAATCGTTGCCTTCCAACGATGGAAACTTCAAGCTCATAAATGGGCTTGAAGTTTGCATCGTTGGAATGCAACGAAATTTATTTTTGTTTTGTAGAATTCATTATCCAAGAATTTAAATGTGAAAAAAATATATATATTTCGCAAAATAGCAAAAATGAGGAAATAAAAATACGAAAACGGATTTTCGTTGCGTTCCAACGATGCAAACTTCAAGACCATGCTAATAATCCGAGTGGATTCCGCGCTATTTCTCGATTGACGTTGTCGTTGGAACGCCACGAAAATTCTTTGTATTTTTAATTCTTCATTTTTATCATTGTACAACACCTTTACCAGCAGATTTGAATTCAAGATATGCAAAAAAGCGAATTAATAACATGGCGTTAAAGCTTGCGTCGTTGGTATGCAGCCGGAGTTTTTTCTTTAATTTCTTTATTTTCATCATAATCCAATTTTTTATTTCATCGCTTGGGTTCGTAGATCTCTACTGAGTATAGAAAAATCATTCGAGTGATTTTCATACCTTAAGTCGCCAAAAGAAAATGTGAGCAATTGACGAAATTCGTGAAATTGAAAAATAATCATTTTCAATGCATTTTAACGATGAAAAACTTCACTCCCATCGAATAACGTCGTTTGAGCATTTTTTATTTGAAATTCTCAACCGGAATTTATTGGATCTTCGAATAAAAATATTCGTTCGTGATCCCGTGATTACAGCAAATTTCCCGTGATGTGATTGACATCGACTTTTGAAATGGAATAAATGTCCTCAAAGTATATACATACCTCCGATTAACGTGAAATTTGCTGTACCCGTGTATTTTGATTCGCTGATCATGAATATTTTGAAGTTGAAGTTTGAATTTGATTATGAAGGTTTGAATTTGAGTTCGTTTGGGTCTACCCTTAAAACGTTTTTTTTCTAGCGCTTTATGCTATTTAAGATAAGATTTATACTTTCTTTCAACCTCCACTAATTGTGCATATCTATATATTTTGTTGAGGAAATACAACGTACAAAATGCGATAAGATCCATCAAGAATCGTATCTCGTTCGATAATGTGGGAAACCCTTAAGATTTCAATTGAATCCGTACATTGGATTCCAATGTACGACGTTGATGTTTGCATCATTGGAACGCAAAGAAAGCTCCACTTTACAATATATTTTCCTTATTTTTATCGCTATAGATCTTTTAAATAGATTTATATTGTAATTTTGTCGAATGGGTACCTTAAAGACCAGTTAAGGAATTTTTGTAGGCAAATTCTGCCGAAAGAAATTAAAGAACTACGGAAATATAAATTTTCATTGAATGCCAACGACGCAGAGTTCCACCTCATTCCAATTGGGAATCCCGATTAGAATCCAGTGACGTTTTGGCACAGAGATCCAACTTGGATCTTCATCAGAAAGGAGGAGCAAATATGGAAATCCAATTGTCTCCCCCACAATTTCCGCACGGGTACTGTGTGATAAGTTTTTTCTTTTTTTCGTCTTATGCATTATCGTTGATAAATGGGCAAGGAATGACGACTTAAAAAACACTTACCCATGTGTGCGAGATCGATAATCGGTATCTCGCATTTGCTGAGAAGAGTCTCGCAGTTTTTGTTGACGGTTGACGGTGCGCTGGTACAGCTCATTTTTCCTTCTGCGGATTTCGCGTCTTTACGTACGTCGATCGAGTCGTCCTCTATCTCTTCCGCTCTCACTACCTAAATTGTATACACACATATATATGTATACACATGCATATATACTCATATATATATATATATATATATATATATATATGTATGTATGTACAGGCGCACTTGTATCCGTTATCGGGAGATCGGCGCAACGCGTGCGGTCGCGATCTATATGTCGATAAATAAGTGTTCCCCTTGCCCCCGCGTAGATATACTCGGGCGAGTAAAAGCGCGACTTGAAACGAGAACGAAGAAGAATGCAAAGATCGACGTTGATTCTATAGGATGCTGATATTGCAAAAAAAAAAAAGGAGAGGTAGATGACAGGGCTTGTGACAAGCGTAAGAACGTTAACTTTTCCCTGCAGGTCGATGTGCTTTCCACACGCGACTCAAACAGCGCAAACAAATTGCCTCGCGATTTCTTCTTATTTCTTTTTTGTCCTTCCCCGGGTCTCTGTACCGTAGGGCGACGACCGACCTGTTATTCTCGAGCATGTGCGTCCCTCGGTTCCCACACACCTTGCCGAAACACGAACGAGCGTTTGTATGTTTTTTTTCTCTTTCTCTCGTCGCGCCGCTCCCCTTGGAATATCTTCTATCCACACTAAATTACGATGGCCCCGCTCGGTGGAATCGACGGTTTTCTCGAGCGAAAAATTGTCCTACGATCACGCGCTGTGGAAGGTCCGTCGTCACGGTTTTTTTCTTTGTCGCGAGTGGAAAAATCGCGCGAAACGAGAAAGGAGGAAATTTTGTATTTTCCTCGTTTCCGGTTTCTCGAAGATGCGCCCGCAAATCGAGCCTTTCACCAGGACATGTATGTATATAGGGTATAAAAATATAACGTCACTTTACGCGCTGTGTTTCGTCAACCCGGAGAACCGGATAAATATGCGGCCGCGATATTTGCGAGAAAAAAAAACGCTGCGCGAGAAAACGGCACGACGCCAGGAGAGGCGCAGAAACAAGCACGTGTGAGGGCGCGCACCGTCAAAAAGATTCAAGCGTACTGTCGGCTGTATGGTGAATTTGGAAACTCGAGATGGCCTTTCGAACGATCGTATATACCTGGAGAGGTTGAGAGAGAGTGGGATTTTTGTTACAGGTATAACAATCCAGCACTAACGGTAGCCGTAAGAAAAGAGTTTATTGTGAGGCTGATGATGCGGCAGGTAAACGTATACGTGACTGTGGACTGGTGGGCACATGCTACGCTCTCGTCACAGTGACGAACGAACAAGAACTGAAGCGCGCGCACGGAGGCGCACTCAGTGGGGACCTTTCGTCGTTGAGTGGAGCGCGGCGAATGGTGGGGAGCGCGATCCGCCGAGGCTCGAGCGGCGGAGGGGCGTAGTGCGCGCGTTCACCGAAAGACGGAGGTACGCCTGCGCAACAGAGATAGATAATTCTTTTCGGAGCCTCGGAGTTTGCCGCTCGCCACACGCTTGACGCGGGACGATTTGTGGCGTGCAGTGTGAAAACTTTCAACGTATCCACCCGTAAGCGTTTAAAACTACGCGAGACACGCACAAACACATACGCGTTCGTCACAGTTGCTTCCGAAAGGATTTATTTCCTTTTTTTAAAATTCTATACTTGTATAAAGGAACGAGTTTCTAGACGCTATCGCGCAACGACGGGAGCGCCACGGAAGCCGGGTTCGGCAAACTCTCGAACTTCGCATGCCCACGAGTTACCCGAAGCTGACGAGCTTTGTATGTGTAAGACTGTAGCTTTGCCGATTTCGTCTTTAAAAATTCGCGATACTTTTCTAGTATCAATTGCGAGACGGAGGGGAGGGAAAATAATAAATAAAATCGTTTACATTTAAGGACGATGATTTTTAGTGTTTCCGTTGGCAGCGTGTTGCAGTAGGAAGATCGTCACGTGATAAAAATCCGCTAGGGCACATCGCTGCGTATCAGCCGGCGTATAATTTAAATACCAAGGACATAAAAGAGTAAAGTTTAATTAAATAAATAGTGACCGTTTGTTAGTATAAATTGCACTTATTCTTACCAATAATGCTTATAGTTTTGTACATAAAAATCGAAACCTTGAAAAGCTTAAAACTTTGAACCAATGATGTATTTCTGTCTCAACCCTCAAACAGTATTGCTTCGCTGTTCTAAGGGGTTATGCCTAGTTGTTTGGGTTTGACAGATTGATAAGCTATGTTGATGCGCGTCGGAATACTTGGAGCGTCGTTCGCAACTTTAAGGCGGTATATACGTTTAGACGGGGAAAATCAAGAAATTTTGATAGATTTCTTAAATTACGATATAATTATTCTACATTTATCAAACCGTGGGTATACTTTAACAGTACATTGAAGTTTACAAACCAATTTTTTTTTAAACATCCAACATTAATGGCGGAGCTGTGGCAGAGTGTAACAGCGAAGTTGCCGCGGGAGTTTCGAATTGGCGTGTAGTGTAGCTTCCCGTAGATTTTGATTTGCAAAAAAATTGAAAAGTTGTTTCAGTTGGAGCATCTATGGTTTTTATTTGACGATAATTAAAGTAAGAAAATGCAAATTTAAGAAAATGGCATGCATTTACAAAAAAGAATCAAAATTTCTGTAAAATTTGAATTAAAAAAGTCGTTTCTTTTTTCTAATTTTTCAGACACAATTTTCGTCAAGTGAAAGTTAGCAATATAATCAATACTTCTACCTACTTTCAACTCAATCGGCTTTATAGTTTTTGAGTAATCCTGCACGCCAATTTCGAAAATGCAGTTTTCGGAAAAACGTGTTTGAAATTTTCGCTCGCTCCTCGATACTCACTTGAAGTTTTTTGAATTTGGCTTTGAAACTTCGAAAAAATATTCTACATATATAGTTCTATCGTTTAAAGGGAAAAAAAAGAAATCGATATTTTTATTCGAAATATCGAAATCGACGGTTTTATTCGAAATATCGAAATTGATATTTTTATCTGAAATATCGAAATCGATATTTTTATCCAAAATATCGAAATCGATATTTTTATATTTATTCGAAATTTTATATTTTATATTTTTATTCGAAATATCGAAATCGATATTTTTATACTTATCGTTGTTAATTTAATCCCGCCTTAAACGCTTTTTTTCTCGACAGTAAGTTTTCAAAGTCGGTGAGAAAAATGTCAAAAACTACTGCATCGATCATTCAGAGTCTTTAAGGCACTTTCTACATGTGAAAATATAGTATCTGATAGAAGGATTTTTTCCGACGTATCATTACGATTTGGTGAACGAAAAATGCCCATTTTTTTCGTAAACATCAAGACTCACTTCAAAACCGCGCCGTTGTTTTTTTAATTTGATATTTCGGAAATTTCTTCGATCAATCATAGGATAAACCAATATACTAAGGAAATCTGCTTCATTTTTTAAATATTAGATAACCTGGTTGAGAAGTAAATCAATTATAATTAAACATTTTTACACAGAAAAATAACAGTGTTCTTCAGATGGTTTTTTTTCAAATGCCTAATTTTTGCAGAAATGTATCTTCGCGATTTTATTTTCAAAGATCCCAAAAATGAGCTGTTTTCGACTGTTACAACTAGGCATAGCCCCTTAATCAATATCCGATCCATTTTTAAATGCCCCCCTCCCCTGATGTTGTGAATATCTGAATATCTATTACACAGCAGTCAGTTTTTTCCCCAACTATATAGAAATGGCGTTTACTTTATCTTTAAAAGAAAACGTGTTTTTCTCAATAGCTTTGTTTTTCTCAATGGCCTTGGTAACCGTTCAGGATATGACCCCAAACTTGATTTCCGATCGAAGTTTATATCGTTGCAACGCAGCAGAAATGAATTCTTTGCAATGAAAAAAAATGATATACCGATTCAGACCATAAAAATCACTTATACGTGTTTACGTATTCATATCAGAAATTCAAGACCTCGATTTTCAAAATAAAAGTTTTTGGATCACGATAAAAACGAAGAAATAACGAAAAATCGTTGCATTCCAACGATGCAAACTTCAAAGTTTCGATTGCCGACATACTCAAGGACAAAATTTCCGCCATAGACGTCACCAAAGCCGCAGCCGAAAGTTACGTATAAACAATATAGTGTTTCGATCGAAGCGTGTACGAATTGCAAAACATTGTAGCTAGTAGCTGCTTTATAAAGGGCTTTTCAATCAGGGCGGGTAGATGTTGAAATGGAATAAAAAAAGTTGTGTGTGAGGTATTAACGAAATGATTTTTTTTTAA
The DNA here is from genome assembly GCA_951751655.1 of Ophion costatus. Taxonomy (NCBI): domain Eukaryota; kingdom Metazoa; phylum Arthropoda; class Insecta; order Hymenoptera; family Ichneumonidae; genus Ophion; species Ophion costatus. Next base: position 27,825,044 of record OX632356.1, read on the forward strand.
TCTGAAAGGCCTATGTATGCCATTATGTATAGAATATAACATCGTTCAAATGTCCGCCGCTGCTTCTCATAGTAGCACGGATCCGAGTGGTCCAATTTTCAATGACTCTGCCGAATAGATCCGGCTGAATTTGAGCGATGGCCTGGGTATGTTGACTAACAAGAAACATCCCTCAGGCGACACCCTTCGATTTTGTTGAAATTTGAATATGTCATCAAGCACCGAAAAGTAAGCGATACGTATTTTTTTTTATCGGCGGGAGAACGGTTTTAAGGGGTGAAACCACCCCTCGAAAAAATGCATCTCTAGGGGTAATATAGCAGTTTCACACACAAGGAGTCAACCGATTTTAATGAAGCAAAAACGAAAATTCTTCTAATCCGAAGCAATGAAAAATCCACTATAGTGACATTGCAAAAAAAAAATAATTAAGGGGTGATACACCCTAGAGATGCCGTTTTTCGAGGGGTGGTTTCAAAAAAAGCTAAACTGCAATTTGGTTTACAAGGTTAGAGCACAATGGCATGATTTCTAAGCTTGCATCGTTGAAATGCAAAGAAAACGATTCTTTTTAACTTACCAAGTTTCTTTTGAAAGATTTGAGGTACGAAAGTCACGCAAACATTTTTTAAGGATGTTGAGTCCCAAATCGCAAGTGACGATAAAATTCTGAACATTTGGTATGTTTTTGTATGAAGTATTTCAGAGGTCGTGTAAAAATTTCAAGACAATTAGGAAGCTCGTTATTGAACAATTAACATTCACAAATTAAATGCTGTCTTATGGAAACTGATGTAACTTTGCAATAAGTTTTTTTTCGACCTCTCAATTTTGTAATATCTACAATATACTGAAAGCAACGGTAACAAAACGAAGTTTATTGATAAATTTTTTTAAATTTCTTTTAAAAATTGTTCTTAACCAAATGTTAATTTTTTAATAACGAGCTTCCTGATCGTCGTGAAATTTTAACACGACCTCTTAAATACTTCATACAAAAACATACAGAATTTTCTTATCATTTTTTATTTCAACCCTTAAGGAGGTTGAAGTAACGATGATAGAATTCTGAAAATGTTGTGTTTTTACATGAAGTATTCAGGAGGTCGTGTAAAAATTTCATGACGATTAAGAAGCTATTTATTGAACAATTCGTAGGGATTCAACATCCTTAAGGATTCTTATTTAGTGATCTAGAACAAATATTCAAAACACGATTTTGGATAATAATGGAAAAAAGGAATTGGAATGAAATTTCGTCGCATTTCAACGATGCAAACTTCAACCCCATAAAATGGTTAGAGTTAACTAGCACACTATCTTCCAGTTGATAGCTCGCAATGTAACCGCATCCTAAGGGCCACCTCCACCGCTTCCAGTAGCATAAAAACTTGAATGCCACTCGGAAAGTCTTTATTTACGATTATAAACCGACAGCAAACTATAACTTTCTCCATTTAATAAAGATATCATTCCGCCATTTTATAATAACACAATAGCGTCAGGATATCCAAAGTTTCCAAATGTCTGTCTGGACTGTACCACCCATTCGTCCTGCGTACCTCGCTCTCTCAAACTCATTTAGCCCGTGCTGTTGCTTTCCAATTTCTGGAAGCCTCGCTCCGTCACGATCACACCTCGATCACGCAATCACGCGCGTCTTTCATTACGATTGGAGAAGCCACGTCGGTATTTCGCCAATCGTTTACATCCAAGTGACGTTTCTCGTGACATAAAAGTTCCATTGAGTTCCAACGCATCAGCACGGAACGTGCCACGTATATAGCTGCGTTCATCGTAGTCTCTTGATTCCTGACTTTTTCTTCGGCACCCTGTGCTCCATGTGAAGACTCGGTTTTATCCTCGCTGTTCGGCATCTCGTTTCGCTGCTGCAACTCATTTCCGGGCTCGTCGATTCCTGGGAAATGTCAGAATAGCCGGAAACCACGGCCCCACTTCCCTTCCTCGTTCCTCGTACACGATTTTCACGACCACTTCCGGTCAAATAGTTCCAGCCTCGCACCGAACGCGCGCTATCTCTGCGATAATGTAACACGCAGCTGGTCAAGAACGAATGAAGATGAGGCGAGTGAGGGAAGGGTAATGAAGATTTTTTGGGTCTTGATTTTGGGTATTACGGGCAGATATACACCTGGGAGCCGGAAAAAAAGGTCATTCTTGTGAATTTTATGCAAGGAAAACTATTTGAAATTTCGGATTGGGGTTTTAATTATCTAAAAGTATATACATTCAAAAATATGTTTAATTTTATTTATTAAAAAATATGAAAAATATACGAGGATATTGTATGATCCTTGGAGCGTCGTAAAAAAATCGGTGCCCAAAATTTCTCGAAAACCAATTAACCGATTGCCTTGAGGTTTTTTGTGCTTATTCTATACACCATTATCTAGTATTTGTCACAGTAGATTTTGAAAATAACGATTTATGACAAAATGGCGGACGTTTGAACATAAATAGTGATTTTTGGGCCAAAAATTAGTTATTATTTTGCCTATAAAACAAAAAGTAAGTAACGGAAAAAAAATCCTATGACAAGTACTATATAATGGTGTATAGAATAACCACAAAAAAACCTCGAGGCAATCGGTTCATTGGTTTTCGAGAAATTTTGGGTACCGATTTTTTTACGACGCTCCAAGGATCATACACAATATCCTTGTATATTGTTGATATTTTTAAATAAAGAAAATTAAACACATTTTTAAATGTATATACTTTTAGATAATTAAAACCCCAATCCGAAATTTCAAATAGTTTTCCTTTAAATTTTTTTTACAAAAATGACCTTTTTTCCAGCTCCTAGGTGTATATCTGCCCTTAATCAGATGTTTTTCGTAACCAATTATTCTTGGATATGTAGAATGGAAAGATTGCGAATTAAATTCGAAGAACTTCACTTACATTACCCACTTCATTGTTAATTACGAACAGTGGCACAAATCTGAGCTCTAGTATTTTCCCTTTTTCCCACCACCCAGAAAACGGGTATTTTCATGACATTTTTTGATAGCTTTATATTATAGATATTGGTATAAAAGTTGTTACACTTAACAGATACACTTTCGAAATACATAAAAAAAGTTTATTATTCATTTGAGTCACTATTTGTAGAATATAAAAAAATTGTAGGTCTGCGCTGTTGATGAAATCTCGGAGATGGATCATCCGAAACAAAAAATCAAACGGTTTTAAATTCAGCATATTAATGACTATAGCGCATATTATACGATTTTTTATATATACAAAAGTAACAAAATGGCGGACATGTTTCGAAATAACAAAAAAAATGTTTTTTCACCGTTTTTGGCAAAAAATTAGTAAATATAAAATTTTTTTTAAACTCCTTGATATGCCCTATAGCTATAGTTGTAAAGAATATGTGGTTAAAATTTCATAAGGATTGGTTCAGTAGTTTCGAAGATTTTATAAGTAAACCGCCGAAAAACGTTGTTTCAAGAAAAACGCATTTAAAGTTCATTTGGGTTAGATAAATACATAACAATTTTTTTGTATGTATATCGAAAGTGTATTTCTTAAGTGTAAGAACTTTTGTATCAATATCTATAATATAAACGTATCAAATAAATTAATGAAAATAGCCCTTTTTTAGCGTCTAAGGTGAGAAGACCCCTTAAAGAAAGAAAGAAATTGTCGCCGAAGCTGCGAGTGGTCGAAAGATATTTGAAGTTCGCTCAAGTCTTCCAAAGATTCAAACTTTCATTGAAAAATGGATTTTTATTACGTCCACTCCTCACCCATGAATTTAACGCTTTATAATTTTTCAATTAACTGCGTAAAAGCTCTAACCGGCCAACGATCATTTAGTGGTCGCTCAGGGTTTGCGGAATTCACGATTACCGCCAAAAAATAAATCTCGCATGCACTATAATTCCTTGAAGCATAAAAACAAAACAAACAGCGAAGTGTTACATTTTCTAAATAATTTATTATTATAATTTGTAACAAACATCAATTAGACGATATGCGTTATTATGTATTATTGTATTATGGCGTCACTCGTCACAGAGTACAGCTACGATTGGTCTGCAGTTTGACTAACGAGACCAACTGTCGTACGCATTACGATGCTCGGAAAACAGCTGCCATTTCAATTTTACGAATGAAACGACCTATAATTTCGTTTACTGACAAGAGCTTGAAAGAATTATTTTACGAGAACAATGATTATAATGTTTGGGTTAGAAGTGTGAGGTAAATTTGAGAAATCTGTTTCTAAAGAAAAAAGGATTAATTGTTTTGACGATTTTACAATGCGTCAAATTTATGAGTGAGAACAGTAAAAAAAATTGGGAATTTCGAAGCTCTTGAGCGACCACTAAATATTCTTTGGCCGGATAGAGCTTTCGCGAGGTTAATTTAAAAATTATAAAGCATAATATTCATGGGTGAGAAGTGGACGAAAAAAAAATAGATATTTTTATGAACATTTTCATTTTTGGGAGACTGAGCGATTTCTAAATATTTTTTGACCACTCGCTACTTTCGCGACAATTTTTTGTTCTTTGAAGAAGTTGATTAGACGGTGAGAAAAAGGGAAAAATAGAACTCAAACTTGAGCCACCCTAATATATATATTTCGCTTTTACTCTTTTTCGTTATTAATTTGATTGGATTTATTTTTATTTAATTCGATTTAATTTAATTTACTTTAATTTAATTGGATTAGATACTAACAGTAATATATAAGCTGTTTTTGCTTATTTTTATACAGTTGTTTATTTCTATTTTGTATTGTTGCATTTACTTTAGACCCGACTGTCTAGATTTTAGACTGACCCGCATCAAGAGGGTCGGAAACGCATTTTTTTAAACTCTGTATCATCCTTTAGGATTTAAAAAAAGGTGCAATTAATCTGATACCGAGAAGTTGCTATTTTTGCTACTAAATCTTGACTGTAAAGCTGAAAATAATGTGATATTAAACTTTAGTCGCGCTTTTCCTGAAAAAAAAAAGTTTTTCAAGTTGGGTTGCAACGTAAATTGAACAAATTTTATCCGATGCGTATCAAGTTCTTGCGGTATCTTCTTTACTCGATTCTCTACACAAAGCGCACGAGTTTTCTTGATTTATCAAAAGCTTCTCTCGTTGCAAACAATTTTTCACGGATTTTTTTTCTAATTATGAAACTTTAAAAACGGAACTGTCATTCTTATGAAAAAAGGGATTTTAAATATATCATCAGCATTTCTCTAGCTATTATCGTGCAGATTATGAACAATTCTGATTTTGATCAAGGTCAACAGTATCGGCACTTACGCTACAAGCGCCGCAACAACCCCATAAAAACTCACCCTTACACGTATGTAGCGCCACTACTTTGCACTTCACGCACTCTTACTCTCCGCGGTCACCCGGGGTTAAAATCGCCCCACGTGCAACTTTAAGCCAAAATTACTGTTATAAGTTGTTGGCAGCCAAGGCGACGGGCCTGCCTTCTAACAGTGCTTTGGCGTACCCTTTTTAAGTACGGACTAGGGTCGGACGTGGAGCTTTTTTTCTCAAAGCATTTCCCACTATGGAGCTATTTTTTCCCACAAACCACCATACCTCAAGAGTATCATCCAAAAAATTTATGAATATAAATTGAAAATTGCAAGTGGTATGATTTTTTAAAGTGAAAAAGAGCTTTTTTTACGCATTTGCTACTGTTGATTTTTTTTCCGCCGTTTTAAAATTCGATAAAAATATAATACCGAGAATCCCACATTCTAGAATGTTCAAACTAATATCCTGAATTTTTACGAGTCATTCGGAACAATACGGGCAACGCGGCAATCGTTCGAAACATGGCTGGGGTCATTGCGACCCCCTGTGACGTGTGGCCAAAACGTGTAACCGCGAAGGGTTAAGGCACGTATAATAAAGTTCTTCATCGACATATAATAACAACACCAATCATCGACGTTTTCATTCATTGATAAAAAATAATAATAAGTTTAGCATAAAAATAATCCATCGTCTGTAAAAACAATGGAAAAAAATAAATAAAAATCGCACGTTCGCCTCTTCGTTCGTACGTTTTCTTTTCTCCTACCTAACGACCGAGCGAGCGAGTGGTCGCCTAGTCCATTTGGAAAAATCCGTTCTCGATGATTTTCTTGTAAATTCTTGGGACATCGATGTCTTGGCGATTCTAGCGAGAAAGTAAGCTAGCACCGCCTGGGCCAGTACGAGCATCGATGTCATTGCGTACGCGACGAAAACTATTCTCACGAGAAAGTTGCTTAAAATTCCCGAACAACCGTCGACGTTAATGCTTCCCGTGTCGTCCTTGCTCATTTGAGAATGCAGGCAAGGCCCGAGTACACGAACTTTGCAACAACTGAAGGGAACCGAACGCTCCCGATAAATCTCGTCGGATATTCTCTCCTGTCTCGACATTTCTTCCCTCGAGGCGTAATCGACGAGCTGCAAGAAGCAATCGAACTAATCTTTTCTCGATCATTATATACCGAATGGGAATCCGCTCAAAAATCTACTTTCGATCAATATATGTGGACTCGTTGTTACTCAACATGCGGCGATTATAAACAATACTAGAAATACTGAAAAAATACTGAAACTGTTTTTCAAGTTACCTTTTTCGGTTTTCAAGGAAACTGTGGAATTGAAAAATCAGTAATATTGTTAAATAACAAAAATGTTGAAAAAGTGTAAATGCCAAATAAAAGTTGTTCAAACAATTGTGAAATGAAAAAAAAACAATCGTTAAACTGAAAAAATAGCGTACTACATCCTCAATTTTATGTGATAAATCATGAATATAAAAAGAGATGAAAAAAGGCCGAATGTCTGAAAAAAAACTATCGAGATATCCTAAAATGAAGAAGAAAACGGAAAAATAATTTTAAAAAATTGTTTTCAACATTGGGGACTTAAATAAAAATGTCTCTAGACTATTGTAATGCTGTGATGAATCGCGGATGGATTAAAAAAAATCAGTAATATTGTTAATTTAACAAAACGTTAAAAAAGTATAAATGCCAAATAAAAATTGGTAATAAGTTTGTAAAATAAAAAAAAACGGTCAAGTGAATAAAAAAAATGTCCTCAACATTGGAGAATTGAGTAAAAGTGTCTCTGGACCATCGTTACACTGAAAAAAGTGTACTAAATAAAACATTTTGTGCGATAAATCGTAGATTTAAAAAAAATGAAAAAATTCGAATGTCCAAGAAATAAAGTATCGAAAAAATCGTAAAATGAAGAAAAACGGATAATAGTAAAAAAAAATTGTTTTCAACATTAAAGACTTAAATAAAAATGTCTCTAGGCTATCGTATCATGAGAAAAACAATTGTGACAGATAATAAATTTTGTATAACAAAGCGTAAAGAAAAAAAAATTGATCAAATATGAATGTAAGGGAAAAGTTTTCGAAAAAATTGTAAAAAAAAGTAAAATCAACAAAAAAATTGTTCTTAGCATTGAAAAATTGAATGAAAATGAATTTGGACTATTGTATCGCTGAAAAAAATAATTTATCACAAATCGCAAGCTAGAAAAATTAACAAAATGCGAACGTCAAAGAAAAAATTATCAAACCAGTCGTAAAATTAGAAACAAGAAAGTAAAATTATATAAAAATTTGTTCTCAATATGAAGAATCAAATAAAAATATCTATAGACTATCGTAACAGTGAAAAAAAATTGTGCGATAAATCCTAAACATTTTCCTTCAAATCAACCGAACTCGAGTAAACGTCAAAAATTAAGATACATTAATAGGGTAAGACATTTTTTTGTTCTAATCATAAAATCTTCTCAATCACTCCTCGGTAATATGACGAATGACAAAAAGAAAACAACCAATTTATCTCGGATGTTTTGGCTCACCTGCCAATCGAAGAGAAACCAATCGGTATAAGAAGCGTGGCCGCAGCACTGTAGAACGAATTGAATCTGATCGATGCTGTATTTGTACGATTCCGTGCTTACGTACAGATACATCGAGGCATTGAAGACGCTCGCTATCGCACCTTGTCTAACGCTTATGTTATAGCCGATCGAGGTCAGCGTTGCCACATTCAAAATTACGCAGACCAATATCGTCGCGAGCAGAATGACCAAGGTCTTACGCGATTTCCGGGAGGACTCCGGTATCCGGATTCTGTAAAATCGCACCAGAACGATCCACTTGTATCATATTATTGACATTTTTCCATTCACGTAATCCTCAATTTTTTTGCACTCAAAAAAAGAAAATATGGGAAATTTCCTAAGATCTCTGAGATTGCTGCAAATTGTTAATATTCAGCATCTTTGCGGGAACCTGAACGTTTAAAAAAAAAGACGTCACGTTGTGCGCAAGGTGGAGGTCTTATATTTACCCCCCCTCCCCCCTTAGAGGAAAAAATAATCAAATAAAATAAAATAAACGACAAAATATTGACATAAAATAATTTAATAAAATATAGTAATGAAATGAAATAATAAAAACTCGGCCATGATGGTAGCTGAAGGGTGATGGTAGCTGAAGAAAGCTTTGTATGCGCCTGCTCAAAGCTTATAATGAAAATATATAAGATTATTGTTATTGACATATTTACAATATCAAATGACTTATTTTTGGAGTCGGTACCAGCTAATCGCCAATGATGTCACATTTTTCGCAGAAGAAGAGGAGGGGAAGAAAAATAAATAAAATATACGATCTACAGTCTCTTTTAAATTTGCAATCTTGTTTCTTCCGTGACGTCAATCTCTCGATCTTGGCTGGTATCGACTCCAAAAATAAGTCGGTTGGTATTGTAAATATTTAAACAACAATAATTTTATATATGGTCATCATAAATGTATTGTATTACGTATACAATAAATTATTGTATATATTACATTATGAATCGGCATTTTCAGTATTTATTGTTTAAATATAGTACATGGTTTATAATATACAGAAATGCCAAATTCTTAACTAGTTAAGTTTTCGAAATAGACCCCGTGACAAAAATGGGCCTAAAACTGGCAGCTTTGATACATTGCCACTTCTTTATTTTCGAAGCAAAAAAGAAAAAAAAATATATTTGTACTCTACTCAATGAGCTTTAAATAATGACACCCCACCTGCCAGGGTAAGACATTTTTTTCTGCTCCTTTTTTATGTATCCCATGAAAAATAATTTAATTGAATTTTCAATTCAATATTCGCTTTTGGGTCAAAATTCCACACAAAATATCCAAATTTCAGATCTGTAACTCGTTTCGTTTACTTCGTAACCGAAAACTTCGTACCGAGTGTACAAAGAAAACTAAGCCTCGTCAAGCCCGACAGGTGCCCTGGGCCAATCAATAAATCGACCAATTATGTTTTACGTATGAATAGAAAAAAAAAATCTTCGATAGTGCTCAGACTTTACAGAAGATCGAATTTTCAGACGAACGAGGCGTGCAACGTGAAAATAAAATAATAGCAATCGATATGAAATACAACAAGCAGTATGGAAGATTTTTCTATTTGAATATCCCCTCCCAATAATTGGCGCGTTTTTTGAGCAATCCGGGAGCAAACGTTTACCGCGGGGTTGAATTTTTCATCGTATGTATGAAACGAAAAATCTTTCCAATTCTTTCTTTTTTACTATTATCGAAAATCGTTGTAGGTTGTAGGTCAGTAAAAAGGATCCTAAAAAATGTTCGCGGGATTTTTGCAGCTCAAATCAGCCGAACGAAAATTTGGGAAATTAATCGAATAAATATTGCGTTTCATTTCAACGATGCAAAATTGAACGTGATACGTTTTTCGGAAGAATGAATTTACCTGCGAATGGTATAAACGGCAGCGAGGGCGCAAGGGAATCCAAGGGTGATGTCGAGGAGTGTTAAAACGACGGGCCTGTATCCACCTGCGAATCGAATTATTTGCCACTCGACGAAGAGCTCGAGTGCCAGTAGAAAAAATCTTTTGGCTTCGAATAGAGCGAGACTGACGGCGGCCCCGTAACCGAGCCTCAGTTCCCAGTCGCAGTTGCAGATTATTCTATTCTTGATGCCGTAGCTGAGTCTTGTGGATTCTGATCGAAGCTCGGATCTTCCAGATGCGATGCTCGGCATTCGCGTTCGACGATCTCACCGAAATTCGACTGTTCAATGGCCCGTATTACGGCATTTATATAAACATACCACATTTTTATTAAATAAATCTTTTTGGCATAAATTGACTAATATCCCCGTTTATTGTCGAACATTGTGACGATCATTACGTTCATTTTGTGATGTTGGTGTTCGTCTGGGAAACGAGAATGGTGTGTTAACATTTCCCAACTTTTTTTAAGTCGGAAAACCAGCTTGGAAGTACTTTTCTTGAGTGATTTTCATAATTTTTTCTTACAAGGAATTAACTAAATGAATTTATTCGAATCCTGGGAATATTTTATACATATTTCCAACCAAATATTTTAATTTTTTCGACGCATTTGAAAATATGGAGCGTGTAACCTTCCACCCATCGAAAGGCGCCATCGAACTTTGCTGCTTGTGTACACCTGGAGGTCACAGTTTTCATCGGAAGTTAATACGATCCGAAGATTACTTTAAGAACATGTTTTTCTTCTATATGAACCTAACTCTGACGAAAAAATTGAAAAGTGCATTTTTTTAGGTGTTTGAATAAAAGGGTATAATTTTTGCCCTTATGTTATAACCTTTTTTGGCTTAGAAAAATATACTTTAAACAATGACATTATCCAGAATTTAGGTTCATATAGAGGGTAATTATATCAAGAAACTAACTATCACTTTATCAAATTATAGGTTAGAAACTTTTTGAGCTAGAGTATTTTGAGCTAGAGATACACAAATTGAGAAAAAGGCGTTTCGAGAAAAACCCGTTTAAAAGACGATGTTGAAGTTTGTATTGTTGGAACGCAACGAAAATTCTTTTTAATTTTTTGTTTACCTTATTTTCATGATCATCTGAAATCCGTTTTCACGTATTTAGGCTAAAGATTTATAATAAGGATCCTGAAAAATGTTGAAAAGATTTTGGAGGTCTTAATTCATAAAAAAAATTGGGTTTCGGAATTTTCATTGCTTACCAGCGATGCAAACTTCAATAGCATTTTAAAAGGAATTACCGACAACAAAAAATTCATAGCAGTACTGAATTATTTATAGTGCTTTGCGAGCATATTCTTAAATAGTTTCACTGACAATTTATGGAATTAAAAAAATTCAATTTTTGAGTCATCTAAACTGGTTTCCCGCCTTAATAGTAGATCACGGGTACAGAAATCGTCGCGAGCACCGAAATATGGAGCTGAGAGATTCTTCTAAAAAAGTACAAAGCCGTACAGAAAACGACTTCGAAGTTTGGATCGTTGTAATGCAACCGAAACTCTTTTTTCCTCTCTTTTATTTTCATCATTATCGAAAATATTTTCTTACTAATTTATGTTATAGATTTTTACTACGGATCGTGAAAAACGTTGGTGATTTTTTAAGTGCAAATTCGCCAAAAAAAAGCTTTGATAATTTATGAACAATTAATTCTCGTTGCGTTCCAACGATGCAAACTTCGACCGCATCACAGAAGTGCTATCACGGCGATAAAAATTGAATGCATATGGCTGTTCTAAACTAGTATGCAAATTCGGGGTCGATCTACCAACCCGTTGAAGAATTGGAACACTTTTGACCCATGATTTCGAAGCTTGCGTCGTTGGAACGCAACGAATTTTTTTTTGTCGATAACTTTTTCGTTTGGCCGATTTCGGCTATTAAAATCGTTTGAACGTTTTTACATATCTTTATTACGGACTTACGATCTCAAGTCGCGAAAAAAGTTTCAAATAATAATAAAAATGACGAAATAACAAAAAAATCGTTGCAATCCAACAATGCAAACTGCAATGCCATTCTGATTTGCAGTACTTTTACATGCATTCCTACAAGTCGTTACTTCACTTGCGAATATGATGAAAAAGCACAACGAAAAAGTGGTGCACGATGTTTCAGATTTTTCACGTGGATAATATTATGTTTGAACAAAACTTTTTGGAAAATTTTCAGTCATTCACTACATAATTGTAGTGCTATTAATTGCAACGTACTGCAATCCTGATTATTTTTTCGTTCGGCCCTTTATCCTTACCAAGTCGCATGGTAACGACCGGAACAGTGGAGTGGCTCGAAAATTGCGGAGGTCGTAGGCCGCTGCGTATTCACTCATAAGAGTTTTGCCATAACAAAGTTAAATACTCACCAGTACAGGTAAAACAGTCATTAAAAAAACGAACTTTTCACTGGAAGCCTGGTTTACATATTATGCCACCTCACCCTTGTTGCACCCTACCGCTGCATCATACAAGTATTCGAAAAATAAAAATTCCGGCCCCATCCGCATCTAAAATCTTCCATAGATCCGTCGATAAAATCTACAGAACCAACAATGCAAAACGTTGGTGTTCTATCTATTGGGTTCCACCATAATATGCATGGTGAAGTAAAAAAAAAACAATCGATTGCCATACTACTAAAGAGGTTTAACCCTCCGCCCCCAACCGGGGTCAAAATTACCCCAAATAAAAAAACCCAATTAATTGCCATACTACACAGGAAGTTTAGCCCTTCGCCTTCACCCGGGGTCAAAATGACCCCAAGCGCAACTTTAAGCCAAAATTACTATTATAAGTTGTTGGCGGCCAAGGCGACTGGCCTACCTTCTAACAGTGCTGTGGCGTGCCCTTTGTAAGTACGGCCTAGGGTCGGACGTGGAGCTTTTTTCTCAAACCATTTCCCACTATGGAGCTATTTTTTCCCACAAACTACCATACCTCAAGAGTGTCACCCAAACATTTTATGAATATAAATTGAAATTTGCAACTGGTATGATTTTTTAAAGTGAAAAAGAGTTTTTTTACGCTTTGCTACTGCTGATTTTTTTCCCGCCGTTTTAAAATTCGATAAAAATGTAATACCGAGAATGCCACGTTCTAGAATGTTCAAACTAATATCCTTAATTTTTACGAGTCATTCGGAGTGATACGGTCAACGCGGCAGTCGTTTGAAACATGGTTGGGGTCATTGGGACCCCCTGTGACCAGCGTGTTATAGCCAGAGCGTGTGACCGCGAATGATTAAAGTGGTTTGAGAAAGTGAATCTATCGCTGACAGACGAGATGCAAAAGCTGATCACTGAAGAAAAGGAACGCTGGTCTCGTGGATGAAAAGGAGAACGAAACAACAGCACACGCGTCTCGTTGACGTTAATTCTTAATTCTCGCAACCGGAAATGAAAAAACATCGCATGTAATGACGGAGTGCAATTAGCCGGCGCGGCATTCGCCAAAGTAATTGTTGTCCCCTGATAATTGGAACGACGCATATGTATACGTGGTCACACACAAACGCGTACATGGATATATGTGCATCTATGTATAGACACATTTATATGACGACTCCTAACAAACACTGATGCGTTCAAGAAAAAATAATATATACATGTGTCTATGCATTCATGTACAAACGCACTTGTGAACACTGCAACTAAAGACAAGTACCTTGAAAAAAACAAATAAAATTGGAGAAGAAGGGATCTGGTGAAACCCAAAGCCACGTCCACTTAGTTATTTATTTTTTCCTCCTCTCCCTCGCCCTGTTCTAGCGATACTGATTTTTTTAACTTAGATACGCCCAAAAAAAATTCAAGCCCGTACCTTCCATAAGTCCCTGAACATCTGAGACTTAAGGGCAGATATACACCTAGGAGCCGGAAAACAAGGTCATTTTTGTGAATTTTTTCAAGGAAATCTATTCGAAATTTCGGATTGGGGTTTTAATTATCTAAAAGTATATACATTCAAAAATATGTTTAATTTTCTTTATTTAGAAATATCAAAAATATACAAGGATATTGTATGATCCGTGGAGCGTCTTAAAAAAATCGGTACCCAAAATTTCTCGAAAACCAATGAACCGATTGCCTTGACGTTTTTAGTGGTTATTCTATACGCCATTATCTAGTACTTGTCAGGGCCGATTTTGAAAATATCGATTTAAGACAAAATGGCGAATGTTTGAACATAAATAGTAATTTTTGGGCCAAAAATTAGTTATTATTTTGCCTATAAAACAAAAACTAAGTAACGGAAAAAAAATCCTATGACAAGCACTAGATAATGGTGTATAGAATAACCGCTAAACACCTCAAGGCAATCGGTTCATTGGTTTTCGGGAAATTTTTCTTCGGGAAATTTAAATAAAGAAAATTGAACATATTTTTCAATGTATATACTTTTAGATAATTAAAACCCCAATCCGAAATTTCAAATAGTTTTCCTTGAAAAAATTCACAAAACTGACCTTTTTTCCGACTCCTAGGTGTATATCTGCCCTTAAAACGTTACATCATGACGTTGGAGCTTGCATTGTTGGAATGCAAGGAATTTTTTTATTTTTTTTCTTCGGAAATTCCTTTCCCACACCTGAGCTACGAGAATCAGGCGAACATTTTTGAGAAATCTTATTCAGTGATCTGCAACCTAAATTTGCAAAATATGATTTTGGATAATAAAGGAAATAAGAAATTAAAACGAATTTTTGTTGCATTCCAATGATGCAAACTTCAACTCCCTGTTTCGTCTGAGTAGAGAAAATGTTGATAATTTTTTTTGGCTTGGATGATGTGTGTGTGTGTGTATTTATATATATATATATATATATATATATATATATATATATGTATATATATATCACAAGAATGATGTACAAAAGGAATGACACGAAGAAAAATTGAAAAAAAATTTTGCGCTCACTTTTCGAAGCGATAGATTCTTAGATAGATTCTCTAGAGTACACACGATTTATACGATTCATCAACAACCCTTGTTTTTATGAACAAACTGAGTCCGAATTTTTTACGAAAAAAATTATTTCAAATGACGAAATTTTTTTCGTCATTTGACGAAAAATATGGTTTTGCGAAAAACCATATTTTTCAATAATCGTCTATATTTTTCGAGGAAAACTTTTTTTTGTGCCAATTGCTTTTTTAGTACTCTAAAAAAAATCTCAAACTGTCTCATTTTTCGGTATATATATTCCTTTCACGAACGCGAATTTGAAAAATTAATTGATTTTCGTATATAGTTAAGTGAAAATACATGTCATTATACAGGTAAAATTTCAAGTTTTTTTTTGTCTCAAACTTATAGGAACTTGTGGACACTTCGAAGGTTATATTTTTTCGCGCGTATCTACGTTTTGAAAAAATCATGATTTTTCAGCACTCAAATGATCGAAATTGCTAACGGGTTCGACAGAGCCTGGGCCGAGGAAGTCACGACGTCATCCGAGTATTGCACTAAATTAACGAAGATATTAATTAATAAAACTACATACACCGGCAAGAGAATTCCTCTTTTCTAGATTGCCACACTCGTCTGGTTTCCCTCGTCGTACAGCGAAGGGACTCTTCGAACGATCAGAAATCGCACACCTAGGAAAATCGGATCGACTCGAAACGAGGAAGGAAGAGGAAAAACAATCACGTACCCTGCATCATCGAGGCGGCTGACTTGGCGAACAGTAACGAAATTAATAATCAAAAAAGCAAAGTTATTTTATTGGCACTACTTTGTCATTGGATACAAAGGTTGGCCCTAGGTTAAGACTGACAGGTGCGAATTATCTTCGGCGACTGATTGGACCTCATTTGACACAGATTCGTGATTGTTTCCCCGCGAAAGCTCACAGGATTTTTGTTTGAAAACCCGATCGTTTCTTTTATTAATTGATTCGTAATTAATTTACAGAGTGAGAGTACAAAAATATAGATTACTTTGGTAGTTGTCCGGTTTCCAGACTTTCCGCGCGTATTTACACGTATGCTGCATTGTATGCAGTTTTTCTCCCCTTCATCGATTAAGGGGGCGATCTCTTAAAGCTGCCGAAAATAATCCAATTTTAAAGATTTTTTCGTGTCGAAACTATTTATTCTGCATAATTTCAATTTTATGTACGTATTGTTGCATATTTTGATTTTCGAAAAACCAACTATTTTTTTAAATCATTTAAAATGCCAGCTGCACGGCACTGACTTCAGAGCCGGAACTTTTGTGAACCTCGTACAAGATGACTCGAAAACTATTCGAGAGATCGCTTTGCAATTTTGGGCACTTTTAGATAACACAATAACTGTCTATGCGAACCTAAAGTTCCTGGAAAAATATTCTTTAAAACTACATTTTTATTAAAAAACACTATAGTCACAATTTCACGGAAATTAGAGCATTTTTTCAAACACGTACCATTTTCCGAATTTTCACTTTTCTATGGGTTCTTTAGGTTCACATAGAGCGTGTCGGCATTAGAAATCTAAAACTTCTTGGCTCTCGTGTTTCAGATCAATGCACTAGACGCTAGGCTGTACATCGTGGAAAAACTCAGGCGGCAACCGACTCTGAAACAAGAGTCGTGCAGCCGTCATTTTTTAATTAAAAAAAAAAACGTTGCAAAATCAAAGGATGCAATAATATGAACACCAAATTTTGATTATTTAGAATAAATCACTTCGACACAAAAAAATCTTGAAAATTCGCTTTTTTCGGCCGCTTATAGAAATCGCCCCCCTTAATGTTGGAGGATGTTGATTTTTTGTCGACGTAGATACGTCCAAATGAAGTTGAATTTTAAAATTTCCCAAAACTTCGCTACATCGTTTCCAGCAAAATAGCTTTTACTGGAAATTTGCCTTCCATACATCTTTCAGTGTGATCATTGCAGTTAAGATTCTAACGCGATACACGATTTCGCATACGAATGTTCTAAATTGCTCCATTAAGGGGTTACCCCCACTTGCGATTTCGAAAAAATCGATTTTTTTATTGCATTTTTTTGAAGTATAAGTATCTGAGAATATGTCCTGAAAATTTCAAGTCGATCCGAACAAAATTGACTGAGATATGAGCGTTGAAAGAGAAGAATCCATTCTTCGTGTAAACTGAAATTGAAACTTTAAACGCGTTTTTCTCAAAATGGCATTTCTGAAGTCGGTGACCAAGATTACTCAAACACTAATGAACCGATCTTCTTGAAATTTTGCAGGCTTATTTAATACATAAAAATGTAGTCTTTAATCGTTCGATTTTTTTTTTCGAAAAAAATGGCCGTTTTATAGCCAAAAAACGGCCGTTTTTTTCGTTAAAATCGAACCATAAACTTTGACTGTCCGCCATTTTGTGAAAAATGAATATTTTTTAAAATCCTTCGATTAAAGACTAGTTTATACTTATATTTGACTAAATCCATCCGCATTTTTTTTCAGATGATCCACTTCGCCGCAATGTTGGTCACCGCAAACCGTGTATATAAAAACATTATTTCATTGACGGCCATTTGCCACTAAACAATGTAATATTTTTCAATAAAAAAATTACTGAAAGTTCTTCAAGATGTGTTCTTTAAGATGGTATATTAATCGATTAAAAAAGTTTTGTAGTTTTCTTTAAAAAAAATCATGAAAAAGGCCTTTTTTGCGCTACAAGTGAGGGTAACGCCTTAAAGGACTAGACTGGTGTGAAAGTGACGAACATTCGTTCGCCGCATGAGCTAACTCAAATTGAACAGGAAGGTCCAACATATGGTGCAGAAATCGCAGATTGAAGGTAAACTTGTGATTACAACAACATAACTGCTAGTCAAACTTTAAGGGCTAACACCATAGTAAACGTCTAAAATTAAGCGTTTTTTCGCGATTTTTTTTTCGGTGTAACGACAAGAAAGCGGAATAATATTCAAGGATGTTACTAGTCATATCTTCAAGTGAATTTACGCGAGTGTAGCTAGAGAAATACGTAGGGGATTCTGGAATCGTTAAATTTAAATTGGCAAGCATTCTAAATAAAAACTCAATTTTCGACAGGAAAAAAGGATAATCATTTTTTAATAGATAATGTTATAACTAACTAGTGGAAAATCCCGTACGTATTCGTCTTCTAAATGTTATTTTAAAGATGTGCTCAAAATTTGGAGCGAATAGAATGAAACCTGTTGGTGTTATGCTGCGTGTCGTTTTGAAAAATTGTGTTCCAAGAAACACGTCGACGTCTTGTACACGGACCAAAAATGAATTTTCAAAAAATAGATTTTTTGAAAATTCTACAATGCCGTTACCTCTTTAACGCTTTTTTCTCGGAACTATGTTTTTCAAAACGGTGTACTCGATTCGTTGACAACTAATGAACGGATTTAGTCGAAATTTGGTGACACTTATTCAGTGTAATAGTAGTTTAGTCTTGACCGACGTTTTTCTCTTCAACATTTTTTTCATTAGTTATAAACAATAATCATGTCATTTTTTCCCGAAAAATCGAAAAAGAAATTCAAATTTTTTTTCCTGATTGAAATACGATGATGAAGAAGCCCGTTCAAATTTTAGCCAATATTATCTACTGTAAGAAAAAAATGAAGGGTCCTTTACGAGATTCAGTATAACTTATTTAATTATTAATATTTTGTATGCCATTTGACACACAACTTTGTTAATGTACACACAAATAAATGATTTTTAATAATGTACACACCAAACGATTTGTCTGTCATCTTACTCCTTCAAAATCATTTTTTTTTAAATAACTCTGATTTTCGTGCCGTCACAGTAGCCTAACCCGCTTAAAAAATATTTCTCGCAGCGATGTAGCGTAGCTTCAAAAAACGCCGAATTTGTAATTATATTGGAAATAACTACGTCTAAAAAAATCGATATCCTTCAACCTTCATCGGTCAAACGTGTGTCGGTTTCTTAATGTCAATGTTAATTCTACACAATCAGTCGAAATACTGTTTGTAAATGTTGACGTGAGAATTTTTCTTGCCGAAGAGCCAGTAGGCCAGGAACGGGAATTTCTCGGTCAGGAATAGTCCTAATCTCATTTGACCGTTGAAAAACGCACGGAAGAGAACCGACCAGCGATACCTCGCCGAAATGAGATACTCGTGCACGAAGAGCTGAAGATTCAGGACGAATCTGCTGTAGCTCGGCATCGACTGCGTGTCTGCGTTGACAAAAAGCGATAAGCCCAAATAAGAAACGACAGGCCCAAATGAAAAAAGTAAGGCCCAAATAAGAAATGACGGGCCCAAATAATAAAGAACAGGCCCAAATTAGAAATGACAGTCCCAAACAAGAAAAGTCAGGCCCAATAAAGAAATGACAGTCCCAAATGAGAAATGACAGGCCCAAATAAGAAATAACAGACCCAAATAAGACATAAAAGACCCAAATAAGAAATGACATTCTGAAATAAGAAATTCCACGCCCAAATAAGAAATGTTGGGCCCAAATAAAAAAAGACAGGCCCAAATAAGAAATGTCGGGCCCAAATAAGCAATGACAGTCCCAAATAAGAAATGTCAGGCTCAAATAAGAAATAACTGGCCCAAATAAGAAATGATAGTCTCAAATACGAAATGGCGGGCCCAAATAAGAAATTACAGGCCCAAATAAGACATGACAGTCCTAAATAAGAAATGAGAGTCCCAAATAAGAAAAGACGGTCCCAGATAAGAAATGATAGGCCCAAATAAGAAATGACAGGCCCAAATAAAAAATGACAGTCCCAAATAAGAATTGTTGGGCCCAAATAAGAAAAAACAGGCCCAAATAAGAAATGACAGTTCCAAATACGAAACGGCAGGCCCAAATAAGAAATTACAGGACCAAATAAGACATGACAGTCCTAAATAAGAAATGACAGGCCCAAATAAGAAATGACAGCCGACGTGTCTAACGAGCAAGCTACGAGAATATTGGAAGAAATTACTAGAAAAATGAGGATCAAAAGTAGAACGAAGAAATTATCAATGAATTAGAAATTCGAAAAGAGAGGAACGAATAAATTAGAAATTCTTTTTCCATGCGTCGGCTTCACTTAAACCTGGTTTTAAACGATTCAAATATCACGATTTACGCTTTCTCGTTGAATCTGATGCGGCAACGATCGACACAATCGCGTCTACAAATGAATTCGACTCACGCACCGATCACGAGGGTATGATTGTTGTTCGAGACGGCGGACGTCACAAGATCAAGGGTAAACGCTTTAAACGCATGATTGTCGATAAACGGATTTATCGGCCACAGTCCCTCCAGAAGGACACGTCCCATTTCCTCAAAGTCTTGAGACTTTTTGGCAAGATGAGGCAGGAATACGTCCTCCAACAGTCTTCGGCAAAGTGCTCGAGTCTCCGCGACACCACCGCTGCAGAGATTGAATCTGAAACGTTCACGGGCAAGATTAACATTTTTTTAAATTTATTTCAAATCATTCGATTCTGTAGGAAAGTTGATATTGCTCGTATTTATAAAATATTATTATATTATGTTATGCATAATTATATATTTATGGAAATAAGTTCGTCTTTGTAAATTTATGACTAAAATTAATTTCACATAATTTAAATGAATTCAGATGTTAGAATATAATGTATATATACATAAGTGATATGATTTTTAAGTGATACCAACCCATATGCTTATTTGAATTAACGGGTTAGGCTACGGTGAAAATTTCTTGAAATCTACAGTCGCTTGAGGCAACTTAAATTGGAGAGCAAGGTCCAACATATGGTACGGCAATCGCAGACTGAAGGTAAACTTCTGATTACAACGATAGAACTGCTACTAAAATATTAAACGCTGATTTTCTCGAACGCATCTTTTTCAAAACGGTGTACACGCTTTCTCGCCATCTAACGAACGGATTAAATTGAAATTTGGTACACTCTTTCGGTGTTATAGTAGTTTAGTATTGACCCACGTTTTTCTTCCAAACATTTTTATTTGATTAGTTATTTAAAATGACAATGTAATTTTTCCTCGAAAAACCGATAGAGAAATGCCAACTTTTTAAATTGATGACTGAAAGACGATGACGGAGAAAATCTCGGTCAAGTCTTAGCCAATATTATATATTTCAAGACAAAAACTCGTCTTTTTTATTTCGGATCAACCGAGTTGCCAAAATCGAGTACACCATTGATCACGTTCAAAAGTTTTTCACGAGATTGCTTATAAGTTCTTCAATTATTAATATTGTTTAATGGAATTTAGTACACACTTTGTTAATGGACATGCAAATAAATGTCCAAATTATTTTTTTATCATCCTACTTATTAACCCCTTAAACGATTGAAAAAGAATTGTTATTTATATTCATATAACATTATCATATAATATGTTGTCCAACTTTGTATTTATTGGAACAAATAATAGCAGTAGATAGAAAAAAGATAATACATATTAAATTTCATTAATTTAAATTTAATATGTACATTAATATGTACACAATTGTTATATACAATATTGATATATACACATTGATATATACATTATATATACAGTGTATATACAATATATATACATATACACACAATGAAAATTACTTTTATTTTTTTTTGTAATATGACTTCGTATTCTTATCGACTTCTAATAGTATTCCCTTTTACCCTACAAATAATCGTTTTCAATAAAGTAACAATATGTTGAAATTATTAAATAATATGATATGTAATCTTTATTACCGAATATAAATATATATTACGTAAAAATGATAACACGCGTTATACATTCTTCGTGGAATATCCCATTGATAAAAAATACATTTAAATAACGTTATTATAATATACGAATAAATGCGTACCTCTCTTGGACTCCGAGCAGTCGGCCAATAACGCGCCAAAAGTGTACGAGTCCTTCCATTTCCTCGTCGGTAGAGACGATACCGAGGCGCTTATCGCAGAGCAGGATAAAACCCATGAAACCGAATTGGGTGAGTGCCATGTCGAACTGCGATATCTTACCAAAACCAGCCGCGAAACTTCGTCGCGAAGCCACCCAGTGCTTTCTTCGCACATTCCTCAGAGATTCGAAGAATCTGATGAGAAAACGCCAAACGGTCGAGCAATTGTCGTAATAATTTTATTATGACTTTTCGCATAAAACAAGTTACGGCCTACAAGATATTCTTTACATTCGACGATATAAAAGTTGGAGGTTTTTTAATAGGATAGGTACTAAGAATAAAGTACTCCACATTCGTAGAAAAATAAAATAAATCGGTGGGAATGGGAAGACTTGAATTTCGTAAGGATAATCCAAAGTGCTCAATGTCGAGGAATAATAATTCGTACGCATATACAGCAGTGCGTTCGACTTTTTCTCGTACCGTCTTCGCGTGTACACAGGGGCCCGATAAATTTAGTCTGCGAGACAAGATTTATAGGAAAGCCTGGCAAGTTCATCTTGCGTCTGCATTACAAAGTCAATGAACCGCTGAGATCTTCTCGTTCAGGGCTATTTCGAGATTGGCGATGAGCGTCCGGTGCGACTCGAGGAATGGAGAAAAACGAGGCAGAAAGGAAAATAAGGCGACAAACAGCAGTCGAGTGAATATCGGAGCACGAATTACGGTAGATCTTGTTAGGCACGCACATAATTGTCAATTGAGGGAGTCCTATCGACAGGCTTCAATTCATAGAATTTTCATAATTTTTTTTGTGCTTTACCAAATATATTAATAATCGTTTCTGTAAAATTTCAGGGTTCGTTATCGACCTTATTACGGAGAAAAAAAAATTAACATTGCGTACTTTTGTGAAGGAATCCCGAGACGACATGCAAAAACCCAATTACCGGTCGCTACAAACGTGTATACAATAGTGAGAATCCGTCAGATTCCAAAAAATAATCAGATTTACATACTTAACACTTGTAGTAATCCAATGCTCTCAGAAAAAATACGCTCTTTGACCTAATTTTCATGTAATATAAAGTTTAATTCAACTTCCGTATGATCAGTGGTATGACTAGTGTGAAGCGATAGGACTACCTTGAAACTTGATTACCTTTTTCAACTGTATCGTTTTTCGATTATTCTCGGAAATATTGCGCTTAGAATCTTGTCAAATTAAAACGCGTTCTTCTTGTCTTGTTGCCCGAAAAATTTTTTTACAGAAACTATTGTATAATTTTATTTCAAAATAGGTACTCATTGAGTGCTATTTTCATGAGTTGGTTCAGATTTTTAAGTCAAAGGTTAACGAGAATATAAAGAGGAGAATTCCTCTAACGAATTCTAAGACTCGAAGCACGTGACTACGGTGGGGGAAAAAATTATTGCTGGAAACAATGTTTCAAAAAGGATATTGGTAGAAACAATATTTTCAAAATGTGTGTAGCGATTTGAGGGCGAAGTTACGAAGCTGTTACAAACGGATCCGTTTTAAAGGGGGAAATACATATAAATGGCCGAAAATGACAAAAAAATTTCGGGATTTTTTCCCCAACGCAACTACTGGACCAATAGATTTGAAATTTGTAGGGCATTTTATTGTATATTGGAAGACATGAAAAACATTTTTTTAAATAGACAATAAGTGTTCATCAGCAGCCTGCAGTCAATTGTTGCTAAACAAACTTTCGAAATTTGCGGCAGCGATAAAAAAAATTATTTATTCTATTCATTTCAACCAAAGGTCTTTAGATACGTAGTTGCAAACCCTCGTCGATAAACCTCCATATTCAATTAAACAATTAATTAAACAATCATTTTCTGCATAAAAAACATGAAAATTTTCGATAAAAATTCGATCTTTTTTTTCTGAGTGCCGCCATTATTACAATATTCAACTTTTTCAACTTTTTCTTGGTTTATCGACAGCGTACTTTCATATAGAATATAATGGTTTTTAAATTTGTTTGTTTCAAATCTTTTTAAAGTACAGTTGTCGCCATTCGACATCGCGGGGAAAATTCGTTCAGGAACAATTGTCTGCAGGCTGCTGATGAACACGTATTGTCGATTAAAAAGATGTTTTTCATGTATTCTAATGTACAATACAATAGCCTACAAATTTCAAAACGATTGGTCCAGTGGTTGCGTGGGAAAAAAGTCCCGAAATTCTTCGTCATTTTCGACCATTTATATGTATTTCTTCCCTTAAGGGATTTATACTATTCCTGATAAGATTTGCACCTTTCACAAGATCCGCTCGTATTTTATACCTATATGTATAGTTTGGAAAATTCAAAGTATAAAAAGCAATGGGTTCCATCAAGCATCTGAGATTCTGTTCGATAATGTGGGAATCCTTTAGGATTCAAATTGGATTCGTACATTACAATTGATGCACGAGAAAATGCAAAGGATACGTGAAAAAAACTATCTAAGAAATATGTAGAAACGACGAAAAGACATAAACAAAAAGTTTTCAAAACTTACTCGATCTCCTGGCTCGGTAAATATTTGTACCAGACGGAAGTGTGGAGAACCGTGGAGGCGTATCTTCGAAAAGCGGTGCAGGGTGTGCCGCTCTGTCTCGTAAATTTGAGGATCCCGAGAATGGACGGTACCGCGAGGAGGGTCAAGAGACCCGCGAGTTTTGCGATCATCATCGCGAAAACGTTCGATTCGAAGACCCGTTGGCCGAGACGAAACTTCACCGGATCGTAGTAATCCGGAAGCTTCGGATCCGTGAATCCGCATTCGTCCGAGGCGCCCACATCGTTGCCCTCATTCATCAACAATCGTAGCTTTTCCTCGGTCGCGAGCTCCACTGAATGTCCGACAATTAACTTATTATATTAATTGGTAAAAATAATTAAAAAAAAAACAAAAAATAAAATAAATATACGATAAAATAATAAAAAATAAAAGTAGAATAAAATAATTAAAAATAAATAATAATAAAAATATAATAAAATAATAAAAAGTAATTAAAAAAATTAAAATAATAAATAAATGGTAGCGCTGATCGCTGAAGGAGCAATCAACGAAGTGTCTTGCGAGAGTCGCGAATCAAACAGATACGATAGAAATCATTGGGGAGATGGCTGACGATGACCCCATTTTTGGACTAGTTTGAAAAATCTTCACGTTTATGGCACTTCGAAGCTGCCATAAGTGCCGCTCATTCACCGACTGTTTTATTGCTAATTTTTTCAATTAAATTTAAAAATCGGCCTGGATCTTTTTCTGTCAATCTCGCAACAACGAAAAATCCCGAAAAGTCAAACCCATTCGCAAAAGCAAACCCAATCGAAGTGAAATCGAGTCTCGACGACGCAGATCCGGCGTTATCTGGGCAAAATCTGCGTTTGGAGTAAATTCCATGGTGCTATTGCGACACCCAGTACCCGACGTCCCTGACACAGAGGCACGATTGAATCGTTCCGCAGCTTCTCTCGCGTATAACTCTCTAGTTTTTCGCATCGTCGACTCGGTGAAATTCTCTCACCGCCCCTCAACGTCTCTGCGTGTGTATAAAAAGCGCACTACATACTCTAAGCGTGGTTTTTTTTCATAGCCAATATTCGCGTTTTGCACGCAAAAATAAAAATTTGCAGAACACTGTTGATGAAACTCAGATATATTTTACCATATTCGATCGAAAAATATTGTTGAAGTTGAAGATGCTGACATAATACGGCCTAAATTTTAGCGAATATAAAAGAATAATATGCGTTTAGTTTGTAAAGTTTATCTGTACGTAAAAAACCAACGACTGTACGACGTAAAAAACCAACGACTGTACGACAATTTGTACAACTAATAAAAACTTAAGGGATCATCACAGTGTAACGGCTGAACGGGTAAAATAGCTGATTTTCGGGATTTTTATTCCGTTAAAATACGCTGATCAGTCTGATTTTTTTTATGTCAAATTAAAGAACTCACGAAGAACAGAAAATACATTTTTAAACGTTTATTTATTTTTTTACAATTTTTTAACGGTGGACAATGTCTTCGAAAAAAAAGGCCTCACGGTGTCCACGGTTGTGGCCGTAAATATTATCTGAAACAATATATGTAAAAAGATTATTAATCAGTACGAAAGCCGCAATCTTGCTATGAAGGCTTTTTTAAAATCAAAATTGACAAAGTAGCCGTGGTTTGAAAAAAGTATCAAATTTAGCCTATTTTTTGGCAGTTTATCGCTACAAAAAAATATGAAGATTCCGAAAAAGTTTCCACAGCAAGATAAAGAATGGCGTGAAGAATGTTGTATCAAGATTTGAGACGGATAGCTTGAAAACTCTTCCTTTGGGAGTGTACACCATTTTTTAAAAACGAGATTCCGAGAAAAACGCGTTTAAAGTTTTGAGTGCGGAATTTTAATATAAATTGTCTACTTACGATCAATTCGCGATGCCTGGTCCATGTTTATAACCGTCTATACTATCGGATAATGCAACAAATAAAATCGATTTGTTGAAAATTACACCTGTGATGATACGTTAAAAATCATTTTAATTGCGCACTATCCACTAACTCGTCGTATACATTTTTATAAGAGCGCGTATATGTATGACTACTCGTAATCGTATTCCAATATTCGCGACACACGCAAGATTACGGGGGCAACACACCGCGATCGTGCAACGGCGAAACACGACGATTCAACATGCCAAAATCATTTCGTATTCCGCGCTATCGAAACCGGGTACATCTGTGATTTGTACGGGCCAAGAATCGACAACGGCATTTTTAGCAATATATATATATATATAGAGGCAGAGTAGAAATCAAAGTTTATAGAATATACAGGGTGGCAATTATAAGGTGGCCCGTGTTTTTTTTTTAAAGATCTCGCGCAAAGATTTCGCGCCTGAAAAAAATATGTTCATAATTTTTCAAGTCGCCTTCGAAAAAAAAATCGACCGTATTTTTGCGATTTTTTGTATCGGAAATATTCGTATCAGGAATATCGAGAGTAGGTATTTACCAGAAAAATTAAGCATTCTGGAAAAAAATCAATATTCTATTTTCATTACAGCAGAATGAAGATAATTAAATTCCGAATACGAAACACGCCTGAAAAACTTTTTTGTGAATCTCGGTATCGACGAAAGAAATTACAAAAGATGCATTTCAAAGCCGATGAATAAAATTCAATTGAATCGAAAGAAAGTTTTTCAGGAGTCTTTCATATGCGGAATTTAATTATCTTCGTTCTGCTGAAGTCAAGAAGGAATTATGATTTTTTTCCCGAATGCTCTTTTTTCTGGCAAATATTACGCGTCACAAAAATATGCTGTATTTCGTTCGAAGGGGACTTAAAAAACAATTAAACATCTTGAAAAGTAAACTTGAAAAACACATGGTCGGGTTAATATAACTGTCACCCTGT